>JABFEB020000040.1:13909317-13921686 GCA_019775895.2 Stomatorhinus ivindoensis
CACATACACCATAACATCACATACACACTATCAGCACATACACCATAACATCACATACACACTATCAGCACATACACCATAACATCACATACACACTATCAGCACATACACTCTACCCCCCAGCAATACAAATCATAAAAACAGCATTATATATACAAATAATGTACTGTATTTGCACTGCAACATGAATAAAAATCTGGTTATATGAATAGACTTTTTTTGTAATGTATAAGCCATTTCCAACTAATCTTTGCATATTTAACTTTGACTTAGAGGATTATGTCTCTTTGCCTTTTTCCCACAATACATCACAATAAAATGGCCACAGGTAAGATTATCAATATGGAAAACAGAGTACAATTATTTCTTCTTCATTTTATATTGGCCATGTATTTCCATGCTGGTAATAAATATCGGTAATAAACTATTCTTACATTATTGTACACAGATAATGACCTCAGGGACAATACTTTTGTTCAAAAAAAATAATTCAAATAACAAGCTTGCTTTTCTTATTTAACTGCTGATGGGTTTCGCACTCATGAATTTATACATTTCACGGACACTGCATCTGGGTAAAAGTGCAGTCAATAGCCAGGCAGCCAACAGTGAGATAAGTGGGGAAAACAACAACAACAACATCATACCCAGTTTATGTCAAATATTCTGCCGAAGATAAACATGCATCTCATTCAAAAATGTCTAATGACAAACACTGCATTATGTACACTAAACATGTGGAGTACAAATGAAATCTACTGATTGAGCTGAATGTTTCCTGCTGTCTCTACATTAAAGTACAGTAATGCACAGCTATTTTGCAGATTAAATACTGCAAACAATTCTTTAAGATCACATTCTGCACATAATCTGTATCTATACAAAACTGTATTATTAATACCACTGGGTCTGTTTCCCACACATCTCTGGGGTATCTGATATCACATGACATGACATCCAGATCCCTATAAACCATAAGAGGATATGCAACGTTTTAGTTACATGTAAAGCTGGTTAATATTTATGTTACATTTCTTCCAGAAGGCAAATGCTTAAAATACCCGTGGTTGCTAAGGGAGCTGGGATCTGAGATAATAAAAAGCAGGGAAATTATTCTTTTTCTATTGCCCCATAATCGTATATAAAGTCTACATGGACGAATAATGCGACAGTTCCTGTCTTTTTGTAAAATAACTGAGAATTTGCATTAGTTTTCGCATGTTCTCCCAGATTCGCCTCTTCTCAGCCTCTTGCTTTCTCTGATCTAACTGCACTGTTCATTAAAACCAGAATAAATTGCTATTTTAACGTCATGCAGTTTTATAGCCGAATAAACCACTGAAAGGGTGACAGGTGATTTCTATTAGAAATTACAGAAGTATCTTGGATAGATAACATTACTTTCAGTTACTAATGACAATATTGACTGAATGGTTGTTTCACTGCTTGTGCTACACCTTTATCAACAGGTGTAGAAACTAGTTTATCTGTAAACCAAGACTGGTTAGAATATTCTATTATTCTAGATGATGCATGCATGCGTACACATCACTTTGGGGAAAATATATATGTTAGAGTCTGGGAGTATAAAAAGTTTCACCGACTGCATTAAAGATCGGCTTTACACTGAGATCACCCACTGATAAACAGAAAAAAATCCATTAATTCGATCAGCCGGTTATTTCTGCCGTCCTCCACGGGTCCTCTTTAGAAATAGCACACACAACGTGATTTGATGGACCTCTGCCGGCGTACTCCTTCTGAAATATTTAAATATATCGTTCTTGATAAGCACGATTAATGTTGTCTTTAAAATGGTTGGCTTTGTGTAAGCATGAATAAATTTTAACATAAATACACATTAGAAGTCAGTATTGATTTTAAACTGCATAACATACACGCACACACCCACACACACACACACACACACATATATATACATATATATATATATATATATATATATATATATATATATATACACACACACACACACACACACACACACACTGATTATGTTCCACGATTACTCTAGAGTTTGGGATATTTCATAAATATTTAACATGAGGCTTCTACAAGAATACGGTAAAATCGCAGTAAAAATACTGCCCTTCATATAATACCATATTAGAAACGTGGAATTATTCGGTACACACTTATAACTCACCTGTCTACGCTGATCACACAAAGGGTCATTATGGAGGCTGTGCAGCACATTACATCCATCCCAATGAAGATGTTACAGAAAACCTCCCCAAAGAGCCATTTGCCTCCGGTAAGGTCTGTCACTATCACAAAGGGCATTACTACGAGAGCTACCGACAGGTCTGCCACAGCCAGAGACACCAGCAGATAGTTTGAAGGCTGCCTGAGTTTCTTTACAACACAAACGGCGATCACCACTAAAGTGTTTCCCATCACTGTAATCGCTGTTATAATGGCCAGCATCACTCCGATGATAATTTTCTCCGCCGTTCGGAAGTCGAGCAGTTGCTCCCCGCATGATTCATTCCACATGGCCGTGGGACCCTGCAAATTGTGTATAGTGCCATTGCTGACCTCCACAAGATGCTCTCGGTGGCTTAAAGTGGGATCGACGTCCGAGCAATTGAACATCACGACGGTAGAATCCGGGTGGTGATACAAACGACACCTCGCCGACTGTAAGCACTCGCAAAGCTCATGCTGGAGAGCGCCTTCAGGTTCTCTTTCGTCTTCTGCCGTCTCTTTCTCAGCGTCCCAACAGGAACTGTATCAGCCACACAAATGGGAAAATGCAGAGAGCACGAAAAGCGATGCCCGGTTACTCCAGTCATATTCTGATTTAGTGCCAAGTTTTGCCCGAAGAGCACGAAGTAAAACACTGTCCATACTTACAAAAAAACCCAGCGTCGCTTAAATGCCGACTTGATGGGAAAATGTAGGGTTTTTATTTTCCGGTCCAAAAAACGTATCGGCTGGAACAAACGGCAATGTTATTTATGTACAACCGCTCAAAGAAATGGTCTCGATTGTCGCTCACATAGTCCCAAAATACCTTGTGTCGCCTTCATACGCCAGTGCGTGCTTTACGGTCATGCTTTACCCCCCCACAAGAATATGACGCACTTATCCGGCGTTTACTCGGTTAACTGAAAAACTCATAGACTTACAGTCTATGATCCCTCCCCCACGCGAAATACAGTTATTTTATTTTAAAACCAAGTCCTACTTTATGCTCAATTAAGAATGGTTTTAAAGCCCTTTTAAAGTCCAAGTCAATACCATCTGTTTCAGACTCGCCCTATTAATGTTTTCGGAGTTTTATTTTGAGGAGTTTAGGCTTTGTTTTTGTTTTATTTATTATTTATCCTTTCAGTATGTAGCTATATGGTTTGCTATGTAATTAAAATGTCCGTATTACTCATTATTAGCTGTGGAAAGCTACTGTTCACAAAACAAGGAGGTGTGTTGAAAAAGTAACTCTCAAGATATTCCCAAAATAAATAATAAGATACGGGGCTGCATGATCAGTTTAACGTACTGTATTCTGTTGGTTTTATTACTTTTAACCGAAGTTAGTAATTAGTCATAGGGGTTCTATTTATAGCTTTTTTGTAATATATTTCTATGAGGGACAGCCTAATGGTAGGAAGGGGGAAAACACCAGATTTGAGATCTGGCATTAGCTACATAGGTGTGAGTGACGTTGCACGTGTGGTTCTAATACCGTAACAGTCTCCCTGGTACTAGTTCGCATTTATCTAGTTGTAACTCCTTTAGTCTCAATCTCTAGAATATGAGGCTGCGAGTTTTTATGTTTTGTGTAACGCTGCATAAGACAAAATTCAGTTGGTCACCAGTTAAGACAAAAAAGAAAAACAATGGTAATCTTAATGTAGCATCGAAGGAGAAGATTTTTACACTACTCCAAGTATCTTTTACCAATGAACGATTGATTCGTGAAATACCACTTCAGCTGTTACGCTGGACATGATTACTTTCGATTGGAAGCTGTATCTCTTTATGCAATAATATATGGCCTGCAATCTTTAAAACCGATTACATTCCTCAAAGTGGATTGATGAAAAGTACCTTCTGGGTCTGGTAATAGGAGTACTTTAATTTTTCTTTGAAATAATGTAAAAAATTAAGGTAAAAAACATTAAATGAAGCAGATGTTAAAAAAAAACACACTAAGTCATGTAAAGGTTTATAGATTATTTAAATTAAAAAATGCATCTAACACAGATTTGTGCCAGCTTTAATTAAATGCAGTACAAACTCTTCTACTGATTTTGAAGAAAATGATTATACACAGTGGGATTTTAATTTTATTTTATTATGTAACGTGGGTTTTAAGAAAAGAAGTTCTAGAAAATGGATGCACGTGCATTCTTAATGTATCTAAGGTTCTGTGTTTTGTGACAATACACACAAATCTTTAGTGGAAAAAGCAGATGTTATCTTTTAATGTCTTATATTTAATACAAAAAAAACTGAGTTAAGGGATGGTTAAAAAAAACTTAAATCGATATATAATATATTCATCAAATACTCAATGTAATGAAACGGAAAGTTTAATATCTTTATTGCCTCACAACCCTGCCCAGGATAAGGGGTTAGCAGATTAAGTACTTGCATGAAAAAGGGATATCAGTTATCCAGTATTCCCATTCAGTTACCTGTTGTTCAGTATCTGGTTTTTACAAATGTTATCAGCATTGATAAAATGCTTGTAATCAATGTCTTCCTATTTATTTATTTTTTGTTGTGCATTTGGTGTCTGTGATGGGGAATTTAATGTCTAAAGCTTTCAATGACTGTCTCACTAACAGAATGAATCATCCTGGCAGTCTTGGCAAGAGAGGGACGAGAGGCGTAGGTGGTGTCATCCCAGTCTATTTTCTGATTATGTCTATAATTGCCCCTGCTCTTTACAGTCACATTCGTGCCTTTCTTTGATTTCAGTGGATTTCCTTTTGCTAGTTCATGATAGCTTTTGATTTTAGTGCCACACTCATGTATTGGAGGAAGATTAAGACACAGACCATGGTAAATATCTATGCCAAAAATGGACAATGAATGGAAATTGTTCAATGCAATGATGGTAACAGTGTAAAGCAGAGACCGATGCAGTAGAACCATCATCCTCGTTTGAGTTTTATAACTTTTTTGTTAATGCATAGAGAAATCTGAGAACAACAGATATACTATCAGAAAAAGCAAAATAATAATTGAAAACAATTTTGCTGAGACAGCCCTGCCAGTCTTAGGTGTCCAAGTAATCATTTTACCACAATCTGCTCACGTTAGACTTTTATTGCTTTGCAAAAATAATACAATACACCTGAGAGTTGTGTATTTCCAAAATTGCTGCAATACAGCAATTCTTAGGTGTACAACAGTCTGCAAATTTCAGAGATAACAGATGCACCTAATCTAGCTTTTTAGAGCTGCATAGTTGTTAGTGAAATAAGAGTTTGATTGGTTAGCCTTGTGATGACTAAATCACAGCTGTTCTCAAGCGACACAAACTCAGCATGTTCAGCTGGTTACAAGTAGAAAGTGGTTTTCCATTCTCTGCACATCCAGATGCAGTTCCACTGAAAGGTGACCTAGATAACCCTTACACATCACTCTGAACCAAGGAGTGAAAAAGTCTTACTGGGTTCTGCATTATTAAAACTAAAAGCTCCAAGTTTGGATTAATCCTATCAGGTACACTAAAAACTTCACTTTTAGACATTTTTATGGAAATCTTTTTTTTTTGGGAAATGACTGTACACAAAATGTATTATATTGACCATCATCAATCACTATTAAATGCAGATAAATCTAAATTTGATAGATTTGATAGGATTGATCTATACCATTGCACAGGGGTTCCCTTATTAACAGTTAGTTAAGATTGTCGTACTAAGGACATCACAAATTAGTTATGTTGATGGACTGGAAGATCAATAAACAGCACATTTTGTTGTTTTAATATTTTCCACGTTGAGGCTGAAGTGATTGACTATCCCGTCCGTGACTCTGTACATCCAGTGTTTCTGTTTCTGCTGCACTAAGCATGTTAAAGGCACAAGAATTTTCGGGATTAATAACATTCTCATCTCATCTCATCTCCTCTCCTCTCCTCTCCTCTTTCTCTTCTCTTCTCTGGTGAGCATCTTCTTGATTTCATCAAATGGTGACCATGGCTTACAATAATCAATTTGCATCAAAGGAATAGTAACATGCAATTTCTATATTTACAACAACATGATGTCCAAGCAATTATTCTTTCTTTTGCCAGAATATAGATAGTATATGAAATTGGATTTAATAGGAAGAGGTCCCAATTAATTATCATGTGATAAAAGCCATTATTACATAATGACCATTTAAAAGATGGCATATTTCGCATTTCAGAAAAAAACAACTGCTCAAAAGACCATCTGGTGAAAGAATATATAAACTGAAAAATAAGCTCAAATGTTGTACGACAAAAACGTATACTGTAATTTATTTCTGATTGACTCTACTGCCCCCTTTTGGATGTAATGAAAGCAACACTTCAAACTATACAAAAATTGTTTTGTCTGACTGGTAAATCAATTGACTGATAGGTCTAGGTGTATCTATTTTGAATATAATATACAATGTATTTTATACATAAATTATTATGACAAAAACCTTTATAATGACAAAACAGTAACATAATGAGGGAGCTAAATTGTAGTCTGAACCCAGTTGTAAAAGTAGTTTTATCTGAAGTTCAAGTTTATCTAGTGTACTTCATAATCTAAAATAAATACACTTCTCATTATTAATATGACTTATTATCAATCAGTGTAGTTTTCTTCTTATAATTATTGAATAGGGTAACAATACATTTACATGCGTCTAACACTTGACGTGCCAGATGAAGTGACATACTTCCCCATCTTTTAACATTGAACAAAAACAGCATACATGGTAGGTTGTGTGTGATTCTCAAAAGCTCCAGCCCCCTTCCCCAATCAACCGCTACAAGGATAAGAGGATGGAAGACGGATGCGACAATTATAAAACAACATTAATTTTGTTTCTAATGAAAGTAGAGAAGCATGACTGGGACTCTGAGTCACATGAAGAGGACATTGAGAGACTTCGTATCATTGTATCACAGACTACATCCACTTCTGTGTTGATAGAACAGTTTCCACAAGGAGAACAACACAAACTGTAGGTTGTAAAGGAACTGAAGGATCTATTGAATGTAAGCAAGACAGCCTTCAGTTATGGGGAAAAGGTGGAGACCAGTCGAGTTTAGGCAGAGATGAACAAGCAGCTCTGTAAGAGGTAAATCCCCCACAAGGACAAGCAGGTGTGCAAGCTACTGAAGAACAATGTGAAGGTTGTGTGGATTTGTGTAATTTGTCACCAGCTACCTCCTGGCTGGAGGGGTGAGGAGGAAGATGGACAGGGCTGATGAGATGAATCTGTTCTATAGGGGACTGACTCTCATTTGCCAGTCCTGATCCCTCCATACACCACTAGCCTCAGTATGTTGATTGGGGGATTTTAACCCCCAATGCCCCCCTCACCCACTACTTTCATAGACCCTATGACTTTCTTACTGATGTCACTATATCTGAGGTTTCCGTCTCCACCTCAGTACCTTGGGCGGTCACCTCTACTGACCAGATGAGATGTGATCTGAGGAAACTCTGCAGAGACAAGGTTATGAGGCCTAATGGAATCTTCCCAGCTAGCTATTCAGTCCTTCAGTACTTTTTGTCTATCTCCCCATGCCTGCAGAAGGTGCCCTAGCTCTGGAAAGCGTCCTGTGCGGTTCTGGTGTAAAAGATGGGGCACACCATCTGCACTGGGACACCTCAAGGAGCCATCTGGTCTCACTTAATGTTCATCCTCTAAAAGATTAACTTCTAGTACAACCCTGGCTCATGCCACCAACAGAAGTTCTCTGACTCCTCCATCATAGAAAGTTTGATCATTGGGGTTGAGTCAGAGTAGAGGACACTAGTGAGGAACCACCTACAACTGAACATCAACAAGACAAAGGAGTTATTGGGGGCTTTCTAAAGTGCTAAGGAACCAGTCAGGAGGAAACAGAACTGGTGAAGGGCAGGAGATTTACCTAGACAGCAGATTCAACCAGCCAGACGTCACACTGATACTGTACAAGAAGGACCAGAGCAGGCTTATATTTTTTGACATTTTTTACCAGTCCATCATGTCCAGTGTAATTATCAGTGCTGTAGTCTGCTGGGGATATAAGGGCAGTTCATGTGATGCTGAATTCCTACATAAATTTATCGGGAACATCAGGTCTGTCAGAGGACTGACCCATGACCCACTGGAAGCGGCTGTAGCGAAGATAATGGTGCAAAATTGAAGAACACCATGAACAATTCCGCCATCCCTTCTGTAGGACCCTCTCTTGGCACACCTTTAGACTGTAGCCACCAGGGATAATAGTAAACTGGAGGGAGGGCATCTGAAGAGGAAAAATGCAGGCTTTCACCTGCTTCTTTTTCAGTGCCCAATAACACCATATTTTCTAAAATTACACAATAATTATGGCTACTTTGTGTGTGGAGTTCTGTCTTTTTTCCATTGTCACATGGGTTCCTTCCATACTGCTGAAAATGTTTCACCTTTAGCTTCTTTTCTCGCTGATCCCACCTAATAGGCCAGTATTTCCCAATCCGGTGTTCAGGGACCCACAGACAGGGAGCAGGGAGGGAGTAATATCATTGAGTGTCTGTGAGTTCCCGAGGACCAGATTTGGAAGCACTGTTATAGACATATTGATTTCTGCGAGATGGATGGGGGACGACCAGGAGGGAGGGAGTACTGACTATACTTGGGTAGTATTACGGTAATAGCAGCATTTTTGTTTGCTCTATCATGATGAAAATAGCTACTGGCATGCCCCATTATACATATAATTTTTATACATGTAATCATTGTCATACAAATAATATTTATACATATAAATATCTTGTATTTAATACCATGGTATAATGTCTGGACGGTAATAAAAATGTGAGACTGCCCAAGCTTGGGTGAGGAAGGACTGGTGGTGGAAAGCTTTGTCGAACTCGCTGGTAGTATTATTTTCTAGATGCCACTGGGATGGAGGGGTAGGGTTAATGGGTATGCAAATTTTAACATGTCTGTGTTAAAAGGCTAATTTTCCATCAAGTGATTTATCATTTGAAGACACATAATTCACTCATGTACAGACAAAACCATTGTCTATGAGTTATAAATAGTCAAATGCTAAGCTGCATGCAAAATATTATGGAATACAAAGCTGGAGAACACACATCCATCCATCCATCAATCCATTTTCCATACCAAACTGTCCTGTGCAGGGCTGCAGATCCCAGAGGTTACAGGTGCAAGGCAGGCGATAACTGAGGAAGGGGTGCCAACCCACTGCAGGGCACACACATCATTCATACACATTCATGGACAATCTGGCAACTCAAATATACCTAAATACATTTTTTTTGGGGGGGGGGGGATCTGGAAAACCCAGAGGAAACCCCACTATGACAAAGGGAGAACATGCAAACTCCAGACACGCACAGCTGGGGGCAGACATTCAAACCCTGTGTGAGGCTACAGTGCTAACCACTGCACCATCGTTGTGCCACCTAAACACGCACACACACACGCACGCACGCACACACACACACACACACACACACACACACACACACACTCTCTCTCAAGCTTCTGCTGTTTGGTAAATTTGTATATGACCAAGAAATATTGACTTCTTATATAAGGTTATAGAGTGCTTACAAACATGATTCTAAAAACAGAGTGATTTTGCACATCAAGTATTTTTCCATTTAATTTTCTGTTTTAAAAAGGAATCGAGGATCATGAGGAATGTCCATGCGGTCTACTCCTGCTACATGGAGAACAGTGATAAATTCTATGGACAAGTTCAGCCCCCGAGATCTTTTCCAGGGAATACCATGAAACTACTGAGGCAATAACGCTTCATTCTGTTTTGTAAGAATGCAGACAAAGGTCAGGTTGTACTGCTGAGCTAAATGCAAACGAGTAGTAATTAATTAAAAAAGACACTTTTTAAAAGACATTTATAGACGTATTTTAGTGATGTGAACTTGCTGCAGCTGTAAGAGTGAACTTGGAACTTACGGGGTGCCTTGAAACTACATCATCGCGATTGCGTCATCGTCCTAATAGCTGAGCGACACGTCACAGGAGGGAGAAATTTTGCCGTTGTTCTGTCGATTTATGCTGCCTTGTCGAAAAATGCTACCGTAGTGCTAACCCCCCAAAACCCCTTACCTTAACCCTAACCCTGATCCCAAGACGGTGAAACTACACATGCACAGAAAGGCTCGATAGCACGTCTTGATAGGTAGGATTTTATGACCGAACACCGGCGGAAGACATTTCGCATGACAGTTATTTGTCCAAACAGACATGCTAACGATAGTGGCGGTATCATAAAGCGAAGTTAAGCAGTAGTGCGATGAGAACATGAGGAGAGCTATTTATATTCGTTATCTCTCACGAGAAACCGGTTATATATATATATAACCGGTTTCTCGTGAGAGATAACGTAGCAAAAATGGGTTCCACTTGGGCTTAGGTCTGTCTGGGACAACTTCTACTCGTAGTGTGCGATACCTGACTGCAATGACAGCACTGCTAGAAGGGTGCAGATAAATCTATTCAAATATCACCTGCATGCACATTACTTTTACAATAACCAACTCCTGATCCAAACGGTTACCAGTGGAAAATATAAACTATAGTGTATCATGGCCCTGTGTAAAAAGATAGCTTCCACGGAAATTATCAAATACAATTATTTCAAGGATTCAAAGTTTTTATTGTCATGTACAGAGTACAATGCAATTCTTACTTGAATGCCGCCTTCACGGACCAGCCAGGCATGATGTCGAACGCGCCCAATTTTTCCAAGAGTAGACGTTCGTGTTAAACGTAATGACATAAGAACCAATGAAAAGGAAGAGGGCGGTCCCGTGGAGGGCGTTAAGAACCAATGAAAAGGAAGAGGGCGGTCCCGTGGAGGGCGTTTCTGACTTTACCGGAACACCCTCACTGTAGTGCCGCTCAGGTCTTACCGCCAGTTTTAAGTAACGGTGGGCGTTAGCGCCTCTTTCTCCTGGACACGTTTTAAACGAAGTTTCAAAAGGTATTTACATTCTCTGCCGCGCAAAAAAGCTGTTTGGATAAAGGTGTAAGACTGGAAATTGATTCAGGAGCACTTTAACGTGGTTTGTAGGTTACATTTTTTTCTGTGCCCTAGTGAAATTGCTTATTCAAACGTTACTATCTTAGCCCAGGCCCTTCTATAGGAGGCTGGGAGTTGCGATTAGAGGGGTTAAATTCTATGTTGGGTCCTTAACTATAGGATAAAATGCTGCTTTAACAACAAAACGAACATCCCCCTCCTCCACAACTCGGGGCCCGGGGCTATGGACTGTTAGTAAGGGCTTAAGTCCGGCCATGCTTACGCTATATTGAAATATTTGATTCGTGGGAAATTTTAACATACCCACTTTGAATGTAATAGATGCGCAGAAGGCTTGTAATTTATGGCAGTACAGTGTTGTAGTAAATTGGATGGTTTATAAAATAAAAAAATAAACGGCTCACTCTATAATTAACCCCTCTTCTCTGGGTTAGGCGAGCTGGTTGTGGGATTTTCGCCATTAACGCGACAGAAAGGTAAGACTTTCACTAATGACAGAGGTTTGGCTTGCGATTCACTGAGTTAACGACTGGTTGAGCGGTGTTTTATTTCCCCGAAGGCTTAATTATATTGTTTCTCCCAAATATTTCTGTTTTTTATGTTTGTGCTTGGCTACACTTATGGCATTTTTATTTTTGAGTTGTAAGGGAGTGCGATCATCTCCACATAGAGAGAAAATCAAGTGTTTTAAGTACCTCACATCAGGATGAAAATGAGCGAAGATGGATCATAATCATGCGATTTAATGGATAATGATGTATCCTTAAAATTTACACAGCCTGTAAGACCATTGGGCAAAAAGGAATTTTCAGTTTGTATTTTTGTAATGGTTAGTACCTGATGAGTCGAGATGTAGGAGTATTACTTCACAATTTGTGCGCGACGGCCATTTTACCAGGGGGGTGTCGAATGTTTCATACGTTGCTCAGATGCCGAAACTTTGGTGTTTCTTTTCAATGTTAGAATATAAGAACTATACAAACGAGAGGAGGCCATGGGAAGAACTTAATAACGTAGAGTTGTTAAAATCTTATCTAGCTCTGATTTAAAGGGATCCACGGATTCTGCTTGCACTACGTTATCAGGAAGACTATTCCATACTCTGACTACACGCTGTGTAAAGAAGTGCT
>JABFEB020000040.1:13929234-13941371 GCA_019775895.2 Stomatorhinus ivindoensis
GCCTTCCGCAGACAGCCTAGAGGCAAGGTAAGCCTTCCGCAGACAGCCTAGAGGCAAGGTAAGCCTTCCGCAGACAGCCTAGAGGCAAGGTAAGCCTTCCGCAGACAGGCTAGCAACTCGTTCATTTTTATGTTTTATGTTATTCATAAAACAAAAACAAATTCCATAGTAAATTACCACAATACAATTTGCTATCTATATCATTCACTTCCCCAGATCTATAAATGACCTGTAAATGAAAATCATTGGAAAGCACTGCGCACACACTGTTCAAGACCGAGACCTATGTACAACTCAGATTTATTAATAAATATGAAGCATTTATAAATGTTCTGGTGTTCGGTCACTACTTTTTTGGGGCGCAGGGTGATGCATTTGAAAAATGTAACTTGTGTTGTGTACAACGCTCCCCATGGAAGATTACATGAAATTACCACATTTTTTGGTATTCCCTTTTAATGGTAACTGATGTTAATTTTTTGCCAGTTGATAACTGGACAGATACTTTTACTGCCCGAGCTGTCTTTCATGACTGGCATTCCTGAAAAGATGAGGAAAGATTTCCGAGCCATGAAGGTAAGATGTTTTGATGGATAGTCTCCCTCACCTTTACAAGGTCTTTCTGTGATGGGAAGTGTGGAATCTTTATTGTATTTTAAAGCTTGTGTTGAATGTGGTGTGCATTTGTCTTCATCTAGGAATTGACGATGCACATCAACCTAAGTGGGGAGCAGCACTCCAGTTCCCTCAAACAGCTTCTGCAGAACATCAACTCCAACCAGGAGGCACTGACAGAGCTGACCCGCTGGGGCCTGGAACTCAAAAGTGACATACTAATGGTGCCCATTCTTTGTATATGAAGCGTCTTTGGGCAGTGTCTTCATAGACTGGGTTTTTGCATTGAGCCTTTATAACAAAGCATATACATAATACACACTACAGTTAAGACAAAGAGACATATTGGGCTATTGATCTGGGCATCAACGTGCTTTCAGCAAGTCTCCCCTAGGTATAAAAGTTTTTTCTTCAGGGTCTCCCCCCATCTGTTATATTCTCTTTGGTGATTAGTACTGTTTGCCTGACTGCTGCCTCAAGTTACTGGCCTGCATTTTCCATTCTTGGCAGACTGAAGGAAGGACACTGCCCTTGGAGAAGATTTGCCTGCAGTCTAACTCCTTCATAACTTCTCCAGATGTCAGCTGGTCCAAAGAAGTGGTCCGGGAAGCCTCTATCTGTTGTGTGAGTGTTCCCTTCCCCCTTCCCTTGGCGGTGTCTGGCTGTTCTTTATTTTGATGCATATTTCTACATTGAAGTGTGACTGTAAACTTCTAAATATACTTCTTTTGAATGAGGCACTTTTCAGACTGGTAAGTGGAACTGGGTGCTGACTGAACTCACTGAACATCCTCAATAACGGCGTATGAAATGGTAGATGTGGCAGAAAACCTTAGTCTCTCTGATACTCTCATTTTCTTATTGACGAACATGTCAAAGCACGTTGTCCGAATCATCGTGTAAGAGGCAAATCAGAAGCATATAACTGTGAAGGAGCTAACTTGGGGTAAGTGTAGCTAGGCTGTGCTTCCATTTATTAATTAGTAACAAGTGCCAGTTAGCACTGGAATGATTTGTCCCCATGGGAGAAGTCCTTATGCAGGGTCAGCCAGTGTCCAACAACCCTGGAGCATTTATGGGTAATGGCCTTGTTCAGAATCCCAATGGCAGCAACAGTTTTTTTGGTCCTGGGATTAGAACCAGCAGCCTTCATAACACAGGCACAAAGTCCTACTTTCTGAGTCGCACACAATCTTGAGCTGCTAGAGGTATACCAGGGGTAGGAAACCCTGATCCTGGGGTGCCAGGATTCAGCAGGTTTTCTATCCTACCCGATGAGTTACTATCTGCTTGAGATCATTGTGTGGTTCATCGGAGACCAGGTGGGATGCAAAACCTGCTGGGTGCCGGCACTCCATGATGACGGTTACCTACCCCTTAGCTATACAATATGCTACCAACATAAGAGCTTAAGAGAGCTATTCAAATGTAAGAATTTTCTAATGGTTCTATTAATAGGCCATATTAACAGAAAAGACTCATTTTCAATAATGGATCAGCCTAGCAAGACAACTGGTCAAAGGAAGTTAATCTCTTGCGCACAAAAACGTGGAAAAGATCGACAACCAATACCTTTGGGAGAGTACCCCGCAGGTTTTGAAACTGCTTATGGTGTTCATGGAAGAGGTGGTAAAGTACTAAATTGAATTTGGGAGTTACAATATGATGATGAGAAACCTAGATGTATCGGTTACTAAATTAAATGTTTGAATTATTATACAAAGTAAGGGTGCCAAGACTGGCATAAATAGTGTTAAATTCATCATATTTTAATAATGCAGTTTATCGTTGATGTTGTTAAATGTTGCTGACACCACAACTAATCACAAAATTCTGCTTGTTTATCCATGCATCTATGTTCTATAACCAACTGGTCAGTTGTGATCAGCCTGTAGCTACTCGCTGTAAATATAGGGCAGGATGCGGGGGACATCCTGGATGGGATGCCGGTCTGTTGCAGGGCACACGTGCACATAATTATATCCTGAGGGCAATTTACAGATTCCAGTTTACCTAACATCTTATTTTTGGGCTGTGGGAGGAAGTCCACATGAACCCAGGAACACGCACACTTCACATACACAACCTGGGTGGGAATTGAGCCCACAACCTGATGATGTAACATTGCAGTGCTACCCACTTAGTCACCATGGTTCCCTGTTTATTTTAACTACCAAAATCTTTTCAAAGCATTCTTATCAGTACAGGTCTGTTGACTCATAGAAGTTATATAAAAATGTGATCGAATTTCCTCGGGTATGAGAATATTTTTAGAAACATGTCTACTCTCACAATAAACTCTGAACTGTGTGTGTGTGTGTCCCAGATCCCTTTAAACCGCTGGAGCATTTTCTACCCAAAGCGATGCGCCGAGCAGGTTGAAGAGCTAGTAGTCACCTTTGGGAAGGTGGCTGGGCCCATGGGCCTGCGACTGGATCGGCCAATCCACGTGGAGGTGAAGGATGACCGCACTGAGACCTACATTAAGAGTATCCATTCCCAGCTGAACAGTGAGGTAAAATGGGGATCATTTAAGCATTCGGTTGCTGTGTTAGCTTGTTTTCGTTTGGCTTGATTTTTAAATGAGACCTTGCAGAGAGCTTTTGTGCTGGTGTCCTGTCAAAGCTCACAGTTCATTCTTCCCTGGCCTGCTACTCTATCCTGTTAGCCCAATGTGCAGCTGGTGCTGTGCGTCATCTTTGGCAACAGGGATGACCTGTATAGTGCCATCAAGAAGCTTTGCTGCATTAAGAAACCTGTGGCTTCCCAGGTATCTTGCATGCTTTATCTTAATCCTTAATCTCAGCCTTTTGTCTGCTGTCTGTTTCAATGCCTCTACCTTTATTTAATTTTATATTCCACATTTCATTTTTTCCAAAGCATCTTTTCCTGAAATGATTTCTGACACAGGCTTTATTTAGTGTTTAAGGCTTTATTTAAAATGGTTAATCATTGCTGACCTCCATGTAACAACAAGGCAGTTACCTCTGACATGAGACATGGTCATTTCTATTAAATCACATTTGTTTTTCGTTGCAGACTTATTTTATTGTCCATATCTCTCTGTATTTGCCATCAGTTTCATTAGTTGTTCTTCTTGTGTGTGACTTTAATGATCAGACATTTAAATCTTCCTATATTTTGTTTCCTCCTTGCTGGCTGAATACTACAGGTCATAAATGTGCGCACAATCTCGCAAAGTCAAAAACTGAGAAGTATAGCTCAGAAGATCTTGCTGCAAATTAACTGCAAGCTGGGAGGAGAACTGTGGACTGTGAATATTCCTCTGGTTAGTAGCATTATGGGTTGAGAGACTGACTCATTACCAGCCAGCTACATACAGTTGCTTGCATCCTTCGACATGGTACAGCCCAGATTTAGGTGGATTCATATGAATTCTACCATCACCCTTTCAGAATAGAATTGTACAGCGCTTCATGGGATTGACTTCTGATAGCCCTCCCTGATCTGAACGACAGCATGGTGTTACGTTTATCAGCATCGCTAGTGTTCTGTTTGATTTGTACTTGCATATTCATATTTTCCAGAAAAATCTAATGGTAATTGGAGTTGATGTCCATCATGATGCCAGTAAGAAAAGCAGATCTGTGATGGGATTTGTGGCTAGCCTGAACAGGTAAAGTATTGGTTTGGCTAAGATGCCTACGTCTGCGTCAGATCAGTTGAGGAGTTGCCTTTTTCCTCCCACAGTTTATTAACTCGGTGGTATTCAAGAGTGATCTTTCAAATGCCGAATGAAGAGATGATCAGTGGCTTCAGAGTTTGCCTGATTGCGGCTCTGCAGAAGTACTATGAGGTGAGACTTCACTTCTCAAGCTTTGAGATTTGTAATTTTGAATAATTAGTGTAGCTGTATTTATGGCTATTTGTGGTTGGGAAAATTTGTACATTTCTAGCAGTGTTTAAGCAATTTTAAGGTGAATGATTAGAACTTTACTTGATGGCACTCTCAATGTGGTCTAACTTTGTGCCATAGGTTCAGGTTGCTCTGTCCTTACTGCAGAATAGAACAGACATGAATGATTTTCTGGAGCAAAATTATTTGAACTAATTGACCAATCGGTAAAATAGTTGATGGGTTAATCCATAGAAAAATAGCCGTTAGTGGCAGCTGTAGTAAACACCAAGAACAATTTCCAAACTAATTGAACTTTTTACATCATAATATAACAGTCATATGATTCGATGTGGATGCCATTCCCAGATTATGCCACATACTCTTCATCTGCAACAATTTACTGTAAATTTACGGCACTATAGCTTACATTTTGTTTTATGGCCATTTATTTGGGTCGAACATAGTAAAATGAGTGTTTGTGCCCATTTTAAGTGCTGTGTTTGCAAACAGTGCTCGACCACTTATGTAATAGTGTTTTGTGAAAGTCCTATTACACAAGGGTTAAATTAGCATTTTAGAGTCAAACATAAAACAATTGAAGTAATAAAAATTAAAGTAATAAAAATAAAACCATTCCAGTAAGAGCCTGGATTCAATCCAATAGGGATTCTTTTTGTGAACAACCTCTGACCATGAAATAGGTAGGCAATTTGCTTATAGCTCAGCAGCAGAATCGATATTTAGTCACCAAGTGAGTATAGCGATGGGTTTCTCGTGTTTGCTGTTTGTGGGCGTATTTGCCTTGGGCCACATCTGTTTGGTATGCTAGCACTCGAGGAGCACAGTGCATCTGATTGGTGAGAATGACTGACTGGCACACGAGGAGCACAGTGCATCTGATTGGTGAGAATGACTGACTGGCACACGAGGAGAACGGCATGAATTTATAAAATCCTCACGATGGTTTAAACTGTGGGTCAGATGTGCTGTATAATGCACATCTTAAATCGCCGCTTTTGCGGTTTGCAAATCGCATTGTTTCAAATTGTGATTTTGGTTTGAAATTAATAAATTGTTCAACCTTAGTCAAAATACTTACCTTTTCTTGTCCTGTTTTGGAAATACAGAAATTTGTTGTAATCTAATTGGGCAAGTGCATGTGGGTAAAATTTTCAGTTTCTATCGTTCAGTAGAATAACAGCATGTAAAGCACGTCATGATCTTATGGGTGATAATAAATGGACGTTCCCACTTCTACAGAATGTTATGTACAATACTTATTTTTCTCCTTTTTGTAGCAGTTAAACCAGCAAAAATAACATGTATACCAAACTGCCTCTTATGAACTATGTATTTTGCATGTTAGATTGAAGAATAAAACCTCCATCTTCTCTGGATATGAACCCTTGCCTGTGTTTGAAAGACAAAAGCTCCTACTCCCGTCCAAAATGTTATTTTTGCTGGTTTAACTGCTACAAAAAGTGACTTTTACACAATTGTATTAATTTCAATTGACATAGGTGAGGACTTTGGCTACTATTTTACTTATGATATAGGATCACTTGAACAAACTTCCATGATTGACAAAGCTAAACCATCATTGTTAATTGCCTGCTAAGACCTGTTACTGGCCCATTGGAGCAGTTGCCCTTAACTTACTAATTGTAAACTTCTAGTCTTGATATTCTATGGTATGGTTCTTTAGTAAAGTTTTCTTCTTTTGAATTTTTATATTGCTTTGTTACTCTCCTGTCTCTGTACTTAAAGCTAAGGTATGCGATTTTGAAGAAACCAGCATATTTTGAAAGTGTCCAGCTGAAAGTTCCACCTCTTCTTCCTCTTTTCCGCTTCCCCAGTCTACCCTCCCCTGTCTTTCTCTCCCTGTGCTTTGCATGAGCATGAACGATACTTGTTGCTGATTGGCTGGAACCGTGTTCTTTGGTTCAGTATGAGTGATATTTTTTCCTCGTTTTTGCAGCCAGGGCTGCGCAGAAATCCCCTTTTGCACCAGAAGATGTATAAAATGGAATTCAGAGGCAATAGGGGAAAAATACTCCCAAGACTTTTGTGTGCCTCTCTGTGTAGTGGCACACCACACAATTAATGGCAGTTTCTTCTGCTTTCCAAGTCAATCTGGGCTAAGAAAGCAATGTCGTGTGTGCAAAGTGGAGTTAAGTGAATGCCTTCTCCACTGACTATAGACAATTAACAAAATGGTGCAATATTGCAGTACAAAATTAAGTAGGGCTGGCCGATTTGTGATATTATAGACATTGTATGTTATGCACATGCAGTTCTCACATTGCAAAGACTGCGACAGCTGGATTGATATCAAGCTTTTACATATTTTCATATTGTCGGACATTGTACTGCAGTATAAGATTTACGTAAATGTTATTTTTCAATACAGTTCCAGTATTTAGAAATCTTGATGATAAAGCTTAGTTTGCCAAGACCCGGGGTTTAAGTTTCCCTAAAACATTTATATTCTGTCATAGAAATGACTTGGAAAACGTTTGCAATATTAGTGATTTGTTCCTTTTCAAGATTTAGTATGTCATTAAGTCTAAACTATCACCACTGATTTTGCATGAGTTCTTCATGCACTCTGTGAACCAATCTGTCATTTTCATCCTTGCTGTTTAAATCAGTCATAGATGGGTTTGGGAAATATATTTTGAACACTTTTTATAAATAAATCCCAATTTTTATTACAAAAAAATATCACTTTCAATTTTTTGCAATATCATGCAGCCATAATAAGAAATAGTAACTGCTACAACATGAGATGATAAAGTGATGTGGCAAAGCAAATTAGTAATCTGGGATAGTGCTGTGGGTAGGATGTAGAGAATGCAGCAGCAGTATTAGAATTAGCAACTCGCTGTGGAGGGAGCAAGTGTAAAACATTTCAGGTCACAGCCTCATACTTGTGTGGAAATGGTGCTGGCCATGATGGTTTTCTCACCCCGCTCGACATAATGTTTAATCCTCCAGACTGATGTAACCTACTCGCACAAGTCATGAGTTAGCCTAGCAGCAGCATGTATAGGCATACGAGCTGTGGGCGTCAAGTTTAAACTGGCCAGTCAGAGTAATCAGCTGGTTGCTTGAAATAATCTTGGTCTGGATTTTTACTTTTGTGCATCCACACAATCCAACTTCTGTTCTTTTCGGTGAAGGTTGACGTATATTTCTGGGTGTGACTGTTTTCTTGACAGATGAACCACAGCTTCCCAGAAAAGATCGTGGTGTATCGGGATGGTGTTTCTGACGGCCAGCTAAAGATGGTGGAGCTCTATGAGATTCCACAGCTGCTTCAGTGCTTCAAGACTTTCCCGAATTATGAGCCCAAGCTGACATTCATCGTAGTCCAGAAGAGGGTGAACACCGCTCTCTACTTGTTGGGGGGATATGGGAACAGCACCCCACCCCCAGGGACAGTCTTGGACCACACAGTCACCAGCCGCGAATGGTCAGTTCTTTGGTTGCATTTATGGACCTTTATTCATTCATATACTTGCATGGGATTGATGTGCCTTTTATCTCATCCAGGGTGGACTTCTACCTGATGGCTCATCACATTCGACAGGGCTGTGGTCTGCCAACACACTATGTGTGTGTGTACAACACAGCCAACCTCACTCCCGACCATTTGCAGAGGTGAGCTGTAGTAGGTGTGCTTTGGCGTGCGTCCATTCTCAGAGCGAGTTATAATTTAAAAACAAGAATGCATTTTCCGCACTCTGCGAAGTGAGTCCCTACCTTAATCTGATCCCACCCCCAGTAAACCAATTAAAAGTATGCACTTTTCCCCTCACAGTTTAATACACAGTAACCACTGCCCACAATTTAATCGATTTAAAACACTTTAATGGTGTTTATAAGGTTATAGATCAAGTCCCCTGTCCCAGCATATTACTGTTGAGCCCTTGAGCTTGGTTCATGACCCCAGTTGCTTCAAGGATTCTGCCTGATCCCGCTGTCTGATCCTCACTTCGGACAGAAGCATCCACAATGCTGCACATTGTGGTTATACACACATTGAAAGTATTATGTAAAACTTTCCCAGGAACTTGTATTGAAAAAGCCATTGGAAGATGTATTTCATGTATGAATCTGTATTCACATGTAGCTGCCTTCAAGACCGTTAAGTAGCCAACGTTATATATCTATTGAAAGCCACATGTCCACTTTTCTGAGACAAAGCTGTGACTCGGTCAATAAGACTAGAAACGCTAACCATTAAATAGCAGTACCACGCCTAGAAAATGAACAGTGTGATTAGTATAACACAAATGTAATTGAAATGATTTCCAGGCTCCACTACTTGTGCCACTGTCAAAGTGCACCAGAAACATCACAGGAAGTAGGTGAAATAATCTGCATGTATTGATGTTATGATCGGTTTTAATTGTGCCTCCTCTGAACAGGCTAACCTTCAAAATGTGCCATTTGTACTGGAACTGGCCCGGTACCATCCGTGTGCCGGCACCATGCAAGTACGCCCACAAGCTGGCCTTTCTTTCGGGCCAGTACCTGCATTCGGAGCCCGCTGTTCAGCTGTCTGACAAACTCTTCTTCCTGTGATCAGCACCACAATTTTTGTCATTTTTTTCCCTTTGTCTGATGTCTGAAAGAGTTCAGTTTTATTACTCATTTATTTGGTTTGACTCCTGCGTTGCGGATTTTGATACTGTTCAGCATTAAGTTTTACCTTATGCTAGCATGCTAGCTTTCTGATATTTTTATTCATGTGTTTCAAAAATGTAGGTTGTCTCATGCTATACTTAATACCTAATTAATTATCAAACGCCTAATATTTCAGCTGCTTCTTGACAGGTTTAAAATGCTTAATTTGTAAGCCTGTATAAAACTTCTATTAGCCACACACGCATTAAAAATTGAACAAAAAATTAAATGTTAATGGTCAAAGTAAATTGAGTATTGCACCACCATTTGTGACCAGTAATTGTAGTAGATAATCAAAAAAGTTGCACACGGTTCATTATGGTAGAGAACAATTTCACATGTCACTCTGGAATCTCTCATGAATGTCTCTGTGAGTTCAGATGTGCTCATTACGTAAGCAGTCACATTTTGATAATCGCAGTATTCATTGAACAATCAGGCATCCACATAATATCCTCCACGGGTATTATAATCCTGAAAGGCTACTGACAAAGATTTGCTGTAACATGGAAACTATATTTACTTTTTTGTATTAAGTAACAATTTTGAAATTACCTTTCTATCTGAATAAATGTGTGTACCCAAGATTTGCCTGCAGCACATATCCTGCAATGTTAGTCTCAAGAAACCCTTACTGGCTCACTTAGGGCTATATACTTAAGCTAGTGTATACGCTTCCGTTTGGTTAGGATAAGGTCAAAGATGATCTGATTAGTCCCTTGTAGTCCACTTTCGGTACTTTGGGCATTGGCTAACCTGTAGCATATGCAGTGCCACGTGTTGACTATGTGCACTGTAGGTTATGGTATGTCCCTGTGGATAGACTTTTTTTGTAATTGGAGTCTACAGTGTTTGTAAAGAAACTGTGTGCAGGGAATGCTTAAGGTGTACAGTGTGATCTGCGGCCACTATGTACTGTACACCTATGATAAACAGGTTTGTGAAGATATTGTTCAAGGTGCTGTGTACAAAGTTCTGACTCTGGGAGACATGTTATTCATCAAATATTGCCACCAAAGAAAAAACTAAGTCATTGACCTTGCTAATGTTATATCTAAGTACAATGTAACAGTATTGCTTAATTTTACCTAAATTAAACAGGTTGTACAGAAGCTCGTTCCATGCAAAATATTATTTTGAAAATTGGCCAGTGGGGGGCACCAAGCTATACATTTAGATATTTATGCGTATTTGCTTTTCTGTATAAATTTCAAATGTAACTGTACACAAAACTGGATTCGCTGTGTGAAAATTTGGTTAGTTTAACACAATATGTAATTAAACCCCTTGTTTCCAGGCAGGAAATAACCAAAAGGAGGACTGGAGTAAGCTCTGAATCAATTCCACCCTGTGGTGCTCATCCTCATCATTGTGAAGTGCTTCAGGAGGTTGTTCCTGGCTAGACTGAAAGCCCTTCCTTCCTTTACCTTTGACCCATACCACTTTCCCTGCCACTAACAAGTCAACAGAGGATGCTGACTCCACTGCAGACATTCAGCTCTGACACATCTGGACACCCACTCCAGTGGCACATAAATAGACTTCAAACTTGACAAACTCATGAACATAGAGTCTCAATTTAATGAGAAGCTTAATATTTCTTCAAGACCAAAGCACAGATAAACATAGTCGTCTGAATAGAAACTGCACGTTTAATGGTACCTTTAATTAATTTGTAACGTAAGCAACCTGATGGATCACTGGTGCTGATGATAATGTTGAAACGATAGTTTTTTTATTAAATTACTTAAATGTATGAAAAAAATAAACGTATAGAACTCAGCAAGTTGCATCACAAATTTTGAGAAAAGCAATTATGTATTAAAGTCTGAAACGCAAAAGAGCATTCACTAATGTTTCTATGCTTTATTTTTAAAAGCGTCGGACAATATGCAGCCCATATACAGGAAGTCAGGTCAAGAAACTAGCATTTATATATGATATTACTGATCGATGGTGCTGTTTTGTACAATCGATTGTTGTAATAGGTTGTACTTGTTTAATGTACATTTGCGATGATATAAGAAATTATGATGTTCGAAATATGTCATCTTAAAAAAAAATAAGAAAAACGTAAGTCGGGATCTCAAGATAACGAAAAGAAAAAAACTTTATGCATGTTCTCTACAGATTTCTGTACTTTTGAAAGTGAATGCGTCCCTGTTTATAAATGTTCATACAGTACTGTACTCTATAGTGTAATATAACAGAATAGAGGAATTCAGATCAAATTTACATGCTCTAAATTCGAGTTTCGAAAAGTCATCGTTTTTATTTATTCTGAATAATGGAAGCTTTGCTAACTTGGTTTTAATTCGTGTAATGCCGAGTCGCCGCGCAGCAGTTTCCACGGCCGAAGTTCTCGTACAGGGTGCAATACCGACTAGTCGGAGACCTACAGGCGTAAGTCCGGGCAGTCGTTTAACAGTTTGGTCGTTGGGCAGTATCTGTACTTGATAACGTTGAAAATGAACAATCAATAAAACAGTTTTGTTCCCTATGACAGTAAGAAATGTTTTAGCACAACGTACAGATGATCACAATTAGGCTTGGGCAGTATTACTGTTATTTGAGTTATTGTGTTTTCACAGTAATACGTGAGCCATCAGATACACACACGGTGGGTAATTTACACAGCAATCGAGGCACATAAGACACGGGGCATCACACGTGACAGTAGGGAATGCAGTAAAACCATAACAGGAACAATACAAGGGCACTTTACAATTACAAGTACAGATCACTGCTAGTGTTACAGTTCTGCAATATATTATGTGATTAGATACAGCCTAAATCTCAGCACAGCTCATGGTCATTGCAATGTGACAATTGCATGCGCATAATATGTAATGTCAATATTAACATTGCATACGCCTAATATCCATGCATTCTCTAGGCCCACATGTCCTAGGGTCAAGGGAGTATGGAACCTATTCCAGAGGCTATGGGTGCAAGGCAGAGAATACCCCCC
>JABFEB020000040.1:13943043-13953467 GCA_019775895.2 Stomatorhinus ivindoensis
ACCCCCCCCCCCCCCCCCACACAGAAAATATTTGGACTGGGGTGTGGCGAGGCAGAGAACCTGGAAGAAATCCCACCATGACATGGGTAAAAATACAGGCTTCATGAATACAGTGCCAGAGTCAAGGCCCAAGCCTTGGCCTCAGGGGTGTGAGGTAACAGTGTGAACCAATGCACCACCCCCATAATATAATATAATTATATTATATAATAATCATATAACTGATACCAAGTACAAAGAAACCCAGAAGTGGTACAAAAAGTAGGCAAAACTGTTTTCAAAAGTCTTCAGAAACTGAACAAATACCACATTGAAAAAAGTGTCAACTGTAGTAAAACCATATCACACCTATTGTCACACCTACTGTCACACCTGTACATGCAGAAAAAGTCAGGAAATCTTTGTTCAAGGCGGTGCCTTGTAAGTTCTTAACCGAGTCATAACTGTGCAGGTTCTCATGTGCAGGACGAGCTTGTTTTGCTATACAATCTGGCACATGGTATGAAATTCCCACCAGTATTCTTTTATTGCTGATGCAAGTAAAGGGAGGAGTCTGAGATATTAATTCGTTTTACAGGTTTATGGTGTCTTACTCTGTGGGTGATTAGATTTTAAAAGTATATGCTGATCATGTTCTGCAGCTACATTTCCAGAGGCACCGCAAAGGGTGTGTGTGTGAGGGGGAGTAACAACAATTCCTAATTGGTCTGGTGTGGTGTGCTGTGCAGGCCTCGTATGATATGC
Source organism: Stomatorhinus ivindoensis (assembly GCA_019775895.2). NCBI lineage: Eukaryota > Metazoa > Chordata > Actinopteri > Osteoglossiformes > Mormyridae > Stomatorhinus > Stomatorhinus ivindoensis. The sequence goes on from JABFEB020000040.1 coordinate 13,943,788, forward strand.
ATTAATGCAAAAAAATATAATAATAAAATAGCAGTGCCCTTGGATACATGATTGTAAGAGCAATAGGCATTCAGATGTACAGGCTGTACTGAGAATAGCTACTGGTTCCATATGTTTACTGTAGTGCATATTATGTAAATCTTTATACATTCATTGTTGGCTGGTCTCCATCTTTGATGTAACACTTTATAGTGAGTCCATGAGCTATTTTCATCCAGTTACTTAAGACTAAATACTAGATGTAATAAATGCAGTTTCCAAATGGATGGCACCATAAATTCACTATTCATTCATACGTTGAACAGACTATAGGAGGTGATTTCAAGCACATCCAATAGTATAGCTTGTGCTTACTAGACCGGTTTTGAAGTCACTCCAAAAAGGAACCATAACTATTTCAGGAATGTTGTCAGCCGTGAGGGTGGGGCATCAGGAAACTCATTGTCATTATCCTTACTGTTTCACCTGTCCTTCATTCCCTTTGTTTACTATGTATTTTTTATTTTTACATTACTTTGGCCAACCTTGGTTGCTATTCTTTTAACACTTCATTACTAATCAATAGTAGTCCAGTAATGTATCCATTTTGCGTTACATAGAGCTCAAACACTTGTAAAATTAACTTCCAGTAACACTGCCAGTATACTCACCCATTAAGATGGCTCGCTTCTGTTAACTTTTTTGATTCTGTGCATCGACACAGCTTAGACTATGTAAATTAATCTGTTATCTTCAGACTAGATTAATCTGTTATCTGTAGAGCTGGATTTTGGGGTGTACCTAGAAATCCTGGGCCTGTCTAAAAGATGTCACCTTGGGCTTTACTGAGCAACTTTACATATTCAAGAGCCCCTGTAAAATGCTGGGCCCCCTGAACCTGCCTGGGTATCCCTGCCCCTCTAGTGCCCCTGGCTGGGTAATCTCTGTTGATCAGTGATATGTCTGTTATTGATTATGTTCAATGTTGTAGGATAATGGTTGGTAATAATGTGTCTTATCATTCACAAGTTTATGGTGATGACCAATCACCTTTAGCATTAACCATATCTCAATGCTCTTTTTGAACTTGACTGGTAGTAGATACACCTTGGAGTTATATTAAAACCCCGTAAATCTTTGTGGGCTTAAGACTGCTAATTGTGGTTGATATTATCTCAAAATCACTAGAGACTGTTCTGCTTACTTTTTGAACATGAAACCTACTGCTGGAGTGAATCTGGTTAGCTTCCCTGTTTTGTGCATTCTCTATTCAACAATGTATCCTGTAATCTTCTGTATTTAGACAACATTCAACATTGCAACATTTTTATCAAACTTCTTGTACTTCAAACTTCTTGTACATTTTTGTATGATACAGCTGTTAAATTAAACCATTGTGAAGAACATTCCACAATAATCTCTAATTCACGAAATCACTTTCTAGAACAAAACATTGAATTTTTTTCCATAGTAATGCATTTACTCATGAGTACATGGATTATTTTTATGGTTTTCAAAGTCTGGAGACTCCTTCCTAAGGATGAACATCACACTCTCGTGAGACATTATTTCTAAGGCAGTGCACCTCCTGGCAGGATGCTAATTCCAGAGGATCGTGTCAGGGGCATGGCTGCGGGCGGGCAGGGGGCCGCCTGCCCATCCAGCAGAGACAGACCAAACTGAACCAGTAATTGGTGATTTAGTACAGTCGTCCTGGGACTCCAAGAGATAAAATCTGATTAGTGACCCCCCCCCCCTGTCCAGGTCAGCATTTTTTACCCAAAAGGTAAGACATTTAACTGAGTTTGATCTCTAGTGTCTGCCCAAAATACCCAACTACTTAGCCGGGGATGGCATGCTAAGAGCAGTGGATCACACACATATTCACTCGTACCATATCCCACATCTATGATACACGCCTGGAACCTATCCTTTACAAAACTGGCTACACCCAGGATCGATTAACAAGACACACACTAAGGACATTTAAAGACATTCATTCACATTAAAGACACTATGGTCCATATAAATGTATGTATATTATAAACAAGATTGGGATTATGCACCATATATTTCTTACTTTTTGATCTTATATTTCCATATACCATATATTTCTTACTTTTTGAGGGGGCATTGTGAGCACACCTGAGGGCATAGTCACTTGTGCTGACTCTGCATCTTTTTGTATTACATAATTGCATGATGTCAAAAATAATTCACGTGTAATGGCACCCATTTTAGATATAAGAACAATTTGTAATGAAAGAGATACACTATGCCATAAGCTTATCAGTTTAATTTGTATTAGTAGCGACTTTGGTAGTTGAGGAGCCATTTGCTACACTCGGTTCTCTTCATATATGCATATGTTGTAATCATATTAATGAATGAAATTCATTTTTCATTTCTTAAATATTTTTCTAATCTTAATATTTCAGACTTAACCTGAAGTTGATATATATCTAACCATAAATGATGTAAAACTACAATATTCAAAGTGAAAGGCTAGTAGGAGGTAACTTTAAAGGTATAGACAGCCTGACGGATGAGCAGGTACGCAGACAGGTAGACAGGTAAACTGACTGGCAGACATGCCGGAGATACGCCGACACTGCACAGTCGCACTGACGTCTTCGTGCCTAACCAATGACGTTGCTGGTGGGCGTGGTCACACCACAGTCGTCAGAGGAAGAGCAGTGTCCGCTGTTCATTCACTAGCCCCTGTAATAACGCTGTTGGAGTGGGGGCCGCTGGCAGTACCGATCGGCCGTTCTTTTCTTTCAGCTCCTTATTCTCTTGTGTGTTCGTGGCTCAGCGAAGGACACCAGCAACTGAAGGAAAGTCGAAGGTAACAGACGGGATGCTTTCGTTTTTACTTGGGGGGTTGAAGACCCGAGGGAGCCACAGAGCGATGTTTATTATTAGTTTGATATTTTCCACAGTCGACTGAATAGTCTTGCTGATGTCCAGTTTTATGTGGGCTATCTATCCGGAAATAAATAATCCCCTTGGCAAAAATCACGGAATAAATCCAATATTTTCGGTGGTAACTTTAATATTTGAACATGTTTATCGCCCGCTTAATGTGACAGCAGGGTTATAGCGATCAGGCTGCGCTTGAGTTTGTCGATGCGTGATGTGACGTTGAGCTAGCTGGCTGCTATACGTCTTGTGCTGTATTACACAGGGAAAAAGATGGATCGTTTTATCAGGTTCCTGAATGGTCCAGCTGTAAACCGTAAGTCCGGTTGAAATCTACCCCAGATCCGGTTGGCGTCCCTCAACGTCCGGAGAGGTCGCAAACCAGATACCTACACCTCTTAAATAGGGGACCAGAGATTTATTTTCATGTTAAATTAACCAGCCAGATATGTCATGACTGTGCTGTGTACTTCTAACTGCGTATCTAGACAAATACAGAGCAAGTTTTATTTCATCGATGAACTACATGCCATGCATACTGAACTCCCCTAAACTGTTATGTCAATTTGACATCAGCGTGCATAATTTAATTTGTAGTGGCAAAATTTCAGATATTTTAATTTCTAGTGTCTACTTAAAAATTACGTTTCATACGGCAAAATGGACAGGCTTTCCTGAAGGGCTTCCACCCTTTGTAAGCAACTGCTAAACAGACTGTTTCCAGCAATTTCTGCAAAAAGCAGATAATCTGTGGAAAAACCCATGCTGGCTCACAGAAAAATGTAAAAGCTCATTTCCCAAACCAGGTGATATTTACGTCACTGGACAGAAGTTTTGCAGTGCAGAGGGCCATGCTCACTGGTAACATTCAGACTGCATGGGAATGTAAGAAATTAAAAACATTGCTTTATAACATTGCTGGATAGCTTATGTGTCCAGAGTAGATATTTGTGTTGGAGCATGTTTTGTGGTACTGAAGCCTTCTCATCTTTTGAGGAACATTGGCATGGGAATCTGAAGAAAAGACTAAGCTAACAGCAGCTCTAGGCCAGTGTCTATACTTCACACTTCATAATGAACGTTTGAGCAAGCACTTTTGTTAGGTACAATCTTAAATACCTCAGAGAGTGGAATACTGTGGTGTGGTTGGAATGCACAGACTGTTTATCACATCTAGAGTATACTTCTGAGTTAAGGGGTAGGGAAAGTCAGTCAGATTACTTACTTTTCTCTTTGTTCTCTACAAGGGTCTGTTTCAGTGGGTGGTGTGTGAAAAAGAAATCTACAGAATGGAGAGCTTGCTTTACATGAGGGTTAGGGTTAGGGATCTGGGTGTGAGGTGAAATTTCCTGGCATGGTTTATTTTTGCACCACCCTTTAGAGGGCAAGATGCAATAGCTTTGTGTTTATTGACATTTGATTGATTACATTCTTTGGTGTTGGGTGTAAAATCTCCAATGACAATGGTCTCCTTCTTGCAGCCGAAGGGGTCATTAAGTGGGTTGATGAGCAAGAAACATTGAATGGCTGACTCAGGTGGATGCTTACAGAGCTTCTGTTACAGTTTCTATGACAGCATTTTCCACCATTGCCAGCAAGATGCCAAGTGAGGGAGTTTCTCAGGGGTGTTGCATCAGTATGGTTTCATGCAGTCTTTCCCATAGTGCACTGAAGTTCTTTTCCAATTTGTGATTATGACTAATGAAGATATCGCTGTGTAATGACTTAATTTCCCCTTCACCTGTATGAATGTGCTCATTTCTCTAGGAAACTGAAGATTTTACATTTTAAATCTTGAAATGTTAGAGTGAACTTAAACAGGGTCTGTATTATTTTGTTGTGTGATGCAAATGAAGTTTTTTTTTGTTCATGATATATATTCCATCACTGTAGATCCACGATCTATAGGTGTAATGGAGAGAATGAAGATCTTCGTAAGCTGTGTTCCCTGAAAAGCTAGGTGAAATGGTCAGTTATTAATACTGCTCCCATATCATCCTTGTCTTTCTGCTTTCAAGAAAACTCACTTTACATTTATTTAGTGTCCACGTGTGTCTCACTCAAGGGCTTGCAGGTGAAATGTCTTTGCTAGACACTGCATTCGATCTGGTAACCTTCCTTGATTAGTACTGCAGCCTATATCTCTGATCCACTTACCTCCTTCATCTCTTGATTCATGAAATTATGCTGCGTTGTTCTTTAAACTTTACCTTTTGCAACAGTTGATGAGAATAGTACCTCATGTCAAACGTTTTGTAATCATGACAGCTTTATGGCTCGCTAACAATGGCCGTTAAACTAGCAATGGCATGTCAGAAATTACAGGAGGATCCCAGATTTGTTCCCAGTGAAAAACAGATTATAGTACAGAATGCCTTGACTGATCTGCGTGCGGGTTTTCACCTTTCAGTCAATAGTTAATTTTATACATTTCTTGCAGATGCTGGCAATAGAGAAGATTTTAAACATAAAATTACAGGCATCCTTTTACCAATTTTAAAATGAATGTCCGAATCACCTGTATGAATCTTCTGTTAAAACCTGTACGTTTGTCCTACTACTTGCTTGTCCTATTCTGAGTCTCTGGAGCCCATCCTAGAAACTATAGGCATAAGACAAGGACTGAGCATGGATGCCAGCCTTTTCACAGGGTACTCTTACACACTCAGGCCATTTGCCAGCTCCAGTTCATCTCCACATGTTTTTGGACTGTGGGGGAAATCTCATGGTGACACAGGGAGAAATTCCACACACGGAACCATGGCAGCGATTCGAACCCTGGTCCCAGAGATGTGAGACAACAATGTTAACCACCGTGCCACCACAACCTCTGTCTGTGCATATTATGGTATCAAATACTTAGCTGCAGAAGCATATGCATAAATATTAATAAGTCATAAATTATGAATTTGCCCACACTTCTGTGTCGATGCATGGTTATAATTTTTTGCTTTATAATTTTATTAGTAAAATATGTTTGCCACTTAACAGTATATCTATGTAAATTTTTCATAGAAGCATTATATAGCAAAACAAAGCATTACAAAAGATACTACTTTTACCAAAACGTCGTTACTTTTTAAGATTTCAGCAAAGCAAAGAGTGATGCTGGAGGCTGTTTCTGATCAGAGAGACTGAGTGAAGCGGCATAAAGCATAAAGAGTGGTTTGACAATCTCTTGCATTTGGGTGCCGACCGTGCGTGTAATAGTGAGAATGAAAATAGAAGATTTAAACGACAATCTTTGTTTGGGGGAATAGCTAGTGTGTGTGTGTGTGTGTTTTAGCATTTAAACACAAAATGAACAGGATAAAACAAGAAGAGCATATACTACACACATCTAAGCACATTTATCAAAACACTAATTTGTAAAGTAAGAAAATAAATGTATCCAAGCAATGTGTAAAGTAAAAAAAAAAAGTCCACTCCTTCCGTGTGCCACGCCCCCCCCGTATACCTCCTGTGGAATCCCCGTGCGATCAGCTGTTTCTGGTTGTTGTCATTAATCCTCTGTATTTAGTCCACGTTTCACATTGTATTGTCCGTCTGTGTTTTGCCTGCCTTATCTGTAATTAAACCCCGTATTCCCTGATACCCTGACGTCTGCGCCTTTGTCTTTATGTCCCCACTCAATACAATACAATTTTATTATAATTAAATGAATTAATGGTTTATTATTAATATTAAAAGAATTGGTAAGAAATCTTTATTTTTAAATGTATTTTATTACATTATTTTATTATGTATTTTTACTGCCTAAATATATGTATTCGGCTAGTGTAAACATGCAAGATGTTATCACAGTGAATGCGAGGCTGTATTTAGATATATGTGTGTGTATATGTATTATGTGTATGTGTGTGTGTATATATATATATATTGTAAGTAAGTAAATGAAAATACATACATACAGAGTATAACATTTGTATGGTGCTTTTGTGGTTGTATACAGCTATAGACTTTCGTGATGGGGGGAGAAAAGTAGCATTTGTTTCCAAGCCTTTGAAGAGGATGAATGGGTGGATGGATGGATGAATGGATGCTTCATTAATCCCAGTGGAAATGAAAGGTGTACAGTACCTGAACACACACACTTACACAAATAAAGATGTTTAAACATAAATAGACGGTGACAATAGACAACAGTACAAGTGCAAGGAATGTCAGAGGAAGTATTACACAGAATTCCGTAGTAGCAGAGTGAATGAATGAATGTTCTCTGAATGTGCCTTAGCGGTTTCGGTCCCTTTAGACAGTTGGTTGTTCCCCCTCCCATAGGTTAACTCCTTACTGGGTGTAATGACTGAGGGTAGGAATGACCTTGAGCGGCTCTCCTTAGAGCAGCACAGCTGTTTCTGCTTGCTGCTGAATGGGTTACTCTGCTTGGCCAAGATGTCGTGCTGAAATTGGGAGTCATTGTTGAGTACGGGCAGCAATTTCCTCTGAATTAAGACTAGCTCTTAAGACTGAGCCAGCTAACATAGCAGACTGCTCTGGAAACAATGTGCTGGGTGAAGACGCGTAAGACAGTGTGACCTGCATATGCTAAAAGACCTCAGCCTTCTCAGGAAGTAGAGGTGATTTTTGTATTAGGGATCCACTCGAGTTAAGTGCACTGTAATGTACTTGGAGGTCCTCAGCACCTCCAAGAGGTGGAGGTGACTGAGGAGGGACTGAACACAGAATGATATGAAAAAAGGGGAAAGGATTTACACTTTCAGTATATAAAAACTGAAAGAAATCACCCTTTCAGGAGTGTAGTATCTTCAGATTACTGTAAAACCTTCTGCCATTGGCTAGTTTCATCTCTGAGGATTATACCTGTCCTGGTACTTTTATGTAGCGTTATTTTAACATTTCTGATGAAGTATGCCTGGGCCTTTGTTAGTAGATAAAGATGTCTTTAAATGTCTTTAAATCCATTTAATACCCTCATTGTAATGTAATGCTAGGTGTTCATCTGTGGTAGCTGAATATCAGTTCTGACATCTAGCTGATGTTTTGCTATCATTGCAGGTAAATCTTAATCAGTGCATACTAACATAATGGCTCTGAAGATACTGAATTTTATTTAGGATCTTGCCAAACCTAGTAAAAATAGACTGGAAATTGAATTTGTTAAAAATGGCACGTCTGTTTCAATGCTTGAACTTTAATCCGGGCATATTATAATAGGGTCATTTAAAATAAAATTGATTTGTTTGGTGTGTTATTAATATTTACAAACATAGACATTATGTTGACATAGATTCAGAAGTGGAGCCTCTGTTTTAATAATACATCAGAATCAGATTTTAGAAATTACTGGTTCAGTTGCCAATAATTGTTAGTGACAGATTACATCAGACCTTCCGACACAGGTTATTAAGAGTGAGAAAAGCTAAGCTGTGGTTCTCTAGAGCTTGGGTCCTGCTGATGTAATGACTGTAATGTAGAATGGGACACTTAAGACAGTCAAACAGTGGTTTTGAAGATGTGAAATCAGACCATTGATTGTTTTTACAGTTCTGTTTGTGAATTTCTGGATATACTTTAATCCTGCTGCTAGATATTGATGTTACCTATGCTAAGCGTCTTTGTCTAACTTTTTATTGAACTCGATTCAGCCTTGCCACCACAAATGGAATGCAGTTTATCTTGATTTGTTGCACTAAGGTAGTGCTACCTTAAGAAGTAATGAATCATAGCTTTTCAACTAGATAAACTGGTTTAACAGATTCTTTATGCTGTATGAGGATGTCTGAAATTGAAACATGATAGAAATGTCATGGGTTAAATGTGTTATTGCTCAACAGTGGCAGTGGCTTACTAAGCACTTGGGCTGTGGGGGGGGTGGGCTTATCATCCAGTACCAGCTTAGTATTCAGAAAAGAATTATTAAATAATGTTTAATTTGTGGTTGAGTACTAATTTGTTTGAACTATTGCCTGACAGATAAGCCTTATAACTAGGCGGTGACCTCTGAGCTTAATATGCCTTTATCTGCCTAGTATTAGGTCTTTACTCTTCCACGGGCACGTAGACAATGACACAGCATGTTGGGTAGGATGTGTTTAAGCAGAATTCTTCCTTTTATTCTGTTGGAGATCTTGGAGTTTGTGGTGCTATTTAAAGGCTTGTGACTTCAGATATTTTTCTGACAAATGTAGTGCATACTTGTACAAAGAGTAATAATACATTTTCAGCTTCGGTAATGATATCTTTGTCCAAACCAAGGAGGAGCAGACACTGACATAACATTCCCACAATTGGTGGTGTGTGTATAATTACATTTGCAGAAGATGGTTAGTTTTACCTGATCTCTTCCCTGTATTAAACAGAACATTACAGAACAGTGCTCTTGTTTCGCATAAGAAAGAATCATTCCATTAAGGTAGAAGAAAGTGATCTTTACAAAATGAATGAAAACTGTTTTAAACATGGAAATTATAGACGGGATTCGTTTCTTAGTTCCAGCTCCCAAGTCTTCATATGATGACTTTTTTTTTGGTTGTGCAAAAATATTACATGTATGTTTAGAAGTTTTTTCTAAAAATACTAATGCTTGGAAATTATGATTCCATAACCTCCAAACATGTACACAAGTGTGATTGTCCCAGGTAGATTGATTGGATATACTCTTTTAGTGGAACACATGGCTAAAACGCTGGAGGATAGCATTATATTCTAGATAGTTTAGTGTTGTCTGGTATAATTCTAAACATCTAGCAGCAGAGAGGCTTCAACAGGATCTTGACTTAATTAGCGACTGGGCTGATACCTGGCAGATGAAATTTAAC
>JABFEB020000040.1:13953567-13982016 GCA_019775895.2 Stomatorhinus ivindoensis
AGTTCTCCCCAAACGAGCTTGATGGGCCGAATGGCCTCCTCTCGTTTGTAAATTTCTTATGTTCTTATGTTCTAATTATTTTGCTGGTGCAGGTGTAATTTATCTGTGAAGTGTTAATTTGTTACATTGCCTTTAATGGATGATTGGTCATCGTGGTGTCTTTCTCAGTGACTCTATTCAGCTGCCAGTGGGGGGTGGGGTGGCACTTTTATGGCCCGCTTCCCTAGTCCACATTAAACTGTGCTCACTAAAGGTAGGGGGACCAGATAACCCATGTCAGGGAGGACAGGATTTGTAAAATACCATTTCAGTTGAAAGGACCTGGTTCTAAGCACCAAGTTCTTGCTGTGTGCTGATTGGCCGGTCTCCTATAATCATGCGTTAGAAGCACAAGAAGAAGTGGGCTATTTAGCCAAGCACATGTGCCTTTCAGTTTTAAACTAGCTTGTAAAACCTGGAGTTGCTTGAAGTGTCCTCCCTGACATGGATTCTCTGGTCAGCCTGCACTAAAGGGTGCCTGCCCAATTCTCCCACCTTGAACACCCCCTATGGAAAATCCCAAGCCACAGTGTCATCCATGTAGAGTGCAGTGACCTGTGTGCTTGTGACACGATGCAACTCGTTTGCTTTGAGAGATGAGGGAACATGGCTAAGATGCTCAAACCGCCTACTCTTGAATAGCTGCCGCAGAAGGCGGCTGGCGGTTAAAGCGGGGCGTGCCACATGCTTGTAATCCTGCCAGGTTGCCTGAGGGACAGCTCAGCCAAGTGGCCCATTTGCTGTGAAGCACAGGGGGTGAATGCATGGCTGTGGTCTCCTGTCTTTGTGTTTATTTGGAAATGGAAATGCCCACCTCCCCACCCCCTATTGATGTGTTTTGAAGAGACATAATGTGAGACCGTTTTCAGTGTAATGGGGGCATTACAAGCCTCCAGGATGTGGTATGCTGCCTCGACCTTTCCCAGATGAGACCTCACCTCGTCCGTCATATCATTGTTTTAAAAATAGGCCTGAACTGAAAGTGCTCTGTCAGTCTAGGGCCAAGCGTCCTTCTAGGTATCACTGGCAGATAGTTCCCTGATAGACAGCTATGAGAACTTTGGTGTACGAGGGTAGAACTTTTGTTTTTGAATTCCTTATTATTTTTAAATGTCTGCCAGGCATCATTTCCCTCCCTTTGTTATGACCGCATCTGTGTAGTTACAGACCTTGCAGATTGCGCACTTATTACAAGGTCGATGTGAAAAGTATAGGTTGGTTGTGTTTGTTGGCATCTACACTGTAGCCAGTGGTGACCCAGGATGCAGTGGGGTGGGTCTGATGGGAGGGTTTGCGGGGAGGCTTACTTGATCTCAACAACTGTTGTCAGTGCGGGCGTCTGCTAGATGCAGCCTGGTGGTGACCTACATGAGGCTACAAGTGCAGACGTGCGGGTTGAGAATGACCGAGCCAATGCTGCTTGTCCGTTTGGATGCAGAGCACAATGCCCTGTAGCTCTGCACCAGGTCTTTTTTTAAATTGAGTTTCTTTTTCTTTGCTGTCTGTCAGCTCCATTCTTCTGCTGTCCTCCACAGACTGCTGCTCTGTGACGGTTTCTGCAGTTTCCCAAGTGTCCAAGCTTGGTGTCATCGATACAAACAAGGACGAGCTGTTGGAAGGTTGGAAGAAGTGAGTACTTGTAGCTTTGATTTTTGACTGGAATTATTTGATATCTGAGTGATTTGGATATACAGCCGCTCCTCTACTTACGAACTTTCAACTTCTGAACTTTCAGACATATGAACGAAAAAGACCAAATTGTTTTAAGTCCAAATTGTTCCTTGTGCTCCTGTTTTCTGTCTGCAATATCACTTTTTTCTGCGTGCCTGTTCTTCCCAGTATGATATCTGACCGCTGCTTCCGCCGTGCAGCAGCGTAGCTTGTGTACTCCCAGCACCCTAGTTCTTTGTACTTGCGTATACCCTTAAAATGATGTTGAATAACGACTTACGAACATTTTAAGTTATGAACGGCCTTTCGGAGCATAATTCGTTCATAAGTAGAGGGGCGTCTCTATAGTGCTTTTTAAGAAATATTTCGTAGTATGCAATGTTTGATGGCACTTAATTCCCCCCCCCCCCCCCTTTCAATGGCTGAGAACATGCATCTGCACCTACCACCTTCACTTCCTGTGACCTGGTGCCTCTCTGTCTCTCCGACAGTCTGCTGTCCCCCCCCCCTTCCTCGCCTACCGGGAGAGTCATGATCCAGAGGCCGAGCCATGGTGGTGCCCAGCTGACACTGACCTTGGCCCTGCTGCTGATGTGCCCCCTGGGTCCGGTGGGGGCCCAGGGGAAGCTCTCTCCAACCGATTTCATGGACGACCTGCTGAGTCACTATGGAGACAACAGCACTATTTTCATATCCCAGCTTCGCGCTCTGCTTTCCAACTTCAGTGTAGGACAAGGGGACAATAGCTCAGGGGAATGGCCTTCTAGGGGCGCCGTGTCCAGAGTGAGTCTGCTCGGCCCAATGGAGCCAGCGCCGTCTCCGCTGCTTTCTGCTCTAAATAACTGCCACGTAGTGTTTTTCTAGCTAGTGTGTGCCAATTGATGTCCTCCTTGCCAGTTCATCAAGGTCAGATCCATTATGTTCTGGCCCTTGTATTTTAATTCACTTTATGATTGAACCGCTGTGCTGTATTTGCGCATTTGTCAATGTTTAGAGGTTTATGGCTTAACTTATCTGATTTGCTAGTTGTTACTGATACAGTAATCACATACTCCTACATTATCTACATTTCAAATTTTGCATGTACGTAAAAGAAATAGGACGAAACAGGGCTCAGAGTCTAGGTATGTTAATCCTTGTGTACCATGGATTTCAGAGTATATTATATTTTTGCACGCCGTGTATATCACCGTTCACGTCTATGTGCTCAGTGCCATGCTGTGCTTAAAACTAGCCTCTACATTTACTCTGTAAACATATTGCGCAGTTGGTGCATTGTGGTTTGATTACGGGGCTGGGGCAGCTCTGGCCTGATGTGGCCTGGTGTTTTTGTTCACAGTGCTTGTCTTGGGAAGCCTTGCTTGGGGTTCACGGCTGGAGCGAGGAGTCCAGACTGGACCGGCGTGGCCTGAAGGAGTTCTGCCCAACCCTGCTGCAGCAGCTGAGCACCGGGGCTTGTAGGGAGGGGTCCAGGTCAGAGCCCAGCCAAAACGAGCCCACTGAGGGGGGGCCTTCCAATGCAGAGGGTGAGCATTGCTTGCATTATGGGGGTCATATTAATAGCCCTCATTTAGCTCTCTCTCCCTCGGTATAGATGCTGTTGTGTTCCTGGAAGCAGCATTTTGTTTTTGTTTCAGAAGGAGGTTCTTTTAGGTGAAGTGGCAGGGGGGTGTGGGTACGGTCTCCTATCCCCACCCCCGCCCTCGGTGTTGATAACAGCTTTTTACTGAGCTGCCATCTTTTTTTTTTTCTTCTTCTCTTGAACAATCACTGAATGAGAGGAAGGAAGGTCATTGACCTGGACTACCCAAGTTAACAGGATACAGTCTGAGACCTTGCAAGTTTCAAGATGTTTCCTTAACATTTGCTCTCATCACATTTCTAAAAATGTGAAGGTCTGGGCCTGGCATGGCCTTTTCTTCCCCAATAACTCTCCTTCTTTTACAGCACTGTGATATCCAGGTAGCAGCTGCACAGCGGGGCCTGCTATAAAAGGCTGTGCCCCTGTGCCCGTCACCTCTTTACCTTCCTTCATAGGTTGTCTCCTTTCACATAGCTGTCGACGTTTGCAGGCCAGACTCTCTCAGGTGGAGCAGAATTAGCAGAGTCTGTCATAGCCTTTAGGAGCTGTTCTGTAACCGATACACCTTGCATCATGCTATTGTCTTAAGCTTTTTTTTTAATTCATTGTATATTTATTATTTATATGGCAGACGCTTTTATTCAAAGTGACAAGTGACTGTACAGTTGACAGGGCAGGGTCAGCTGATCCCTGGAGCAATTGGGGTTAAGGGCCTCGCTCAAGGGCCCAAAGGTGACATCACTCTGCCAGACATGGGATTAGAACTACTAACCTTCCGATCACAGGCACAGAGGCCTCACCACGCACCACCCTGTTAGTCTTAAGTGCCTTTTTTTTCCTTTCCAGCTCTATCGCTGACCTAGGAGATTCTGGTCAGTTATTCATGAACTGATCAGTCGCTTTCCTGTAGCCATGCTGTATCTGAAGCTGGTTTGGGCAGCAGGACAGACTTGCCTGTGGAAACGGGGGCGTGCCGCAGAACCGGGGCTCCTCCTGTGATGTGGTGTTAATGGCAGCCCCTGTCACTCTCTGTCCCACAGTGTGGGGTTTCTCAATTCTGAGTGTGACGCTGGTGAGCGCCTTCTCCCTCACCGGCGTGTTTGTGGTGCCCTGCATGAAGACACGCTTCATGCGCAAGGTGCTGATCTGTTTCATCGGCCTTGCCATTGGGACCCTCTTGTCCACTGCTGTCTTCCAGCTCCTGCCTGAGGTGCAGTAAACCACCAACCCCCCCCCCCCCCCCCAAACCAGTCTCTGTGTCTCTCTAGGATTGCCACCAGAAACGTATCCAGCAGTTTTTTCCCCTTTTTTCCACTTCCTTCTTGGGGGGTCCCCTTTAACAGAGAAGGCATGCTGGGAAATTAATACTGCATTTGATGACTGATTCTGCTGAGGGTGTACAACTGATTAACTTCTCTGTGTCGCTCACACTGCACTCCAGGCTTCTGTTTGCACTTATACTGCCCTCAGTTTGCTGGTTATCTAGCGTCCAAATGAAAATCTGGCTAAAGTGCAGCTATGTATATTTAAAATCTTACTCAATGTGATTTAGGGTGGGAAATTTGGTCCAAGAATTGCATTTTCTATAGGAAATTATTTTATGGTGGGGAAATAAAACAATAGAATGTTCACTCTACGAGGGCTAAACCAGTATAACTTGGAGTTAGGAGATTCTCGTGACCCGCCAGCTTGTTTTTTGATGAGGCTTGACCTTTGCACTCTGGGTCAGTGGCCATGTCCCAGGGTTCAGTACAGTAGTGCAGACACAGCTGCCTGGCTGCTATGTGAGCTGGCCCGGTTTGATCGGGAGAGCGTGCGCTCGTTTGGCCGGAGAGGCCTCTGGCTAGCCAAAACCTCTCACCCCAATAATTGGGGGGGGGGGGGGCATTGGCTGGCAGGCTCTCTTATTTCAGGTGTGAAAAGAGGCATTCTGTGTCCTGATGAATACCTTCTATTCCCTTGCATTGTCCTTGCGTCGCCCGAAGCTGAAATGCCGTCGGCACCTGTAATCTCAGGGTGTTTCGAATCAGAGACCCTCTTCTCATGTTCATCAATCTCTACACGACTGTGATGATCATTCACTTGAATAAGTAATTGTCTCCCAGGATAGAGGTATCCTCTTTGTGTCCAGCCACTGCTGCCTGACCGTTGTCAAAGACTTCCTTCCTTGCAGGCATCAGTGCCATATTGTCCTCATGAATCACTTGCCATTTTATAACAGCGATTTGATCATGCAATTTTTTTGGTTGTAAAGAAAACCTGCATGTCAACAGATGCATGCTGATAAATGAGTGATTAACGAAAAAAAAAAACAACAGATTTTCTTCATTTTTCTCTCTTTTCCCCTCCTTTCCACCCTATTTCCTCCCTGTCTGGCTCTCTGTGCTCATGGTCAGTCTGGGGTTATGGGTTCCTGTGCGTCACGGTCATCTCCCTGTGCTCCCTGCTGGGGGCCAGTGTGGTGCCCTTCATGAGGAAAACCTTTTACAAGCGGCTGCTCCTCTACTTCATAGCCCTGGCCATTGGCACGCTCTACTCCAACGCCCTGTTTCAGCTCATCCCAGAGGTACCGTGGGGTGCCGGGTGACCGTTTTCCTGCTCCAAACCTGGGGGACCCTCCAACAGCCCAGGCTGATACAACCAAAATTGATATGATCGCCACGTATATGATTTATGGTCCCTAAACTGTACTCAGTCACCATTTTTATGTGGTGGCAACTGGAACTGGCACTTAAAATCATGGCTGGTTTTGGGTCTCCAGGGAATAGAATTGGGAAAATGCTGGTGTGCCTCCTAGTAAACATTTAAAATGGGTGTCCTGTTTTAGTGTGGCTCTTTGTCCCGTTTGCATATGATATAGTTTAGCAGGATTTTTTTTTTTTGTCAGGTCAGGCCCGTAGCCTAAAGAAATTCCCATCTATATCTGCAGTCCTTGCACAGAAAGGACCTCTTGTCTTTTTTTTTGTGCTGTAATGTTAACTTTTGCATTGAGAAAAGAAAAAGATGAAACATCTTTTTGGTTTCTTTTAACATAACTTGCATGTAACATGGCCTGTATTCAAAGGGTCCTTATCACAGAGGACTATTCTGATATTCTGTTTTAGTCCCTTCCTGAATGCTTTTAAGCGTGCCCAGTGATGACTTTTTATAATGTCTCTAATAAAAAAATTTTAAAGCTAGACTTCACTTGAATATTCTGTGAAACGGACACCAACTCGGACAGCATAGTAATCACTGGATTTAGCTATGTGGGTGGCTTTGCCTGTAGTAGCATTAAAATTCATATGATTCCCTCGCCATACTTGTCCTGTGGAGTGGGCTAATTGTCTGCCTTTGTCTTTTGGCATTTTTTATGACAGGTCTTAATAAGCCTGTCGATTTTTTTCCATCTAGGCTTTTGGATTCGACCCACAGGTAAATTACTACATCTTCAAGTCGGCAGTGGTATTCGGGGGCTTCTACCTGTTCTTTTTCACAGAAAAGGTCTTAAAGATGGTCCTGAAACAGAAAGACGGGGTGAGTGTATTTTACATCTTTATGGGATTTAACAGGCAAGTTAAAGTTAATCTCTCAGCGGTATACGCAGACATGAAACAGCATGCCTAATGATTCTACTTTCTTGCACTTTAAAAGATCACGGTGAAGCTAATTGTATTAAAGACGTAATGCCCTCAAGCAGTGAGTCCAGGTTTGGGTTTCTCTGTGTGCTGTGTGAATTTAATTATTACCATCATGTGTGATTCAGGCCTGGGAAATGTCATCTGGACTGTCACCAATCAGTCACCTGTTGATGTGCCACAGAATTATAAAACTGGCCACTGTAACAAATTCTAATTATCTACGACTGATGATGCTTGGCAGACGTATGTCTGTCAGGCTTTTTGTGGGCAAAAAGATTGCAATTACTAGATTTTTGAGTTATTTGGTGTGCGCATAGCTATAATGAAGGAGAAAAATGCAAGTTATATAAGTTTAATATAGCTTTGTGGTATATGTCCAAGTGAGTACTAAATCACAGGTATTGCCTGCAGTAAAATCATAGATGCCTTCAGAGAAATCAAAATTAAGTTAATCTTTTTAAGGTTTTGGAGAAGAAAAAGTAAGAGTTGGCATAAGCTAAGATGGAGAGCTGATCGGTTTAACTTTATTAATTTCCAAGGGGAAATTTCGGAGATGGCGACATGAGTACAGTGTACAGAAACCAGCACACTTTGCTACAGAGTGCCGTTTGGCGTCTTGTTTGATCCCGATGAAAAGTTCTTACGGCTACTTCTTGAGGAATTTTAGGTTTATATTATTGCACCATTGAATGGATTTTAGTGTCTTAGCTTGTCTGTGGTGTTCTACGTGTTCCTCTGTTTGTAGAAAACCCACGGGCATGGCCACAGCCACTTCCCAGCTGAGCACTACGTCTCCAAGGCGGATGTAGAATCGGGGGCTACGGAGAAGCTGCAGAATGGAGAGGCAGGGGTGCCCTCTGGTGGACTGGACCGAGCACTGCAAGTGACCGCTGAAGGTGAAAGGGTACTGAATGCCGGGCAGGCCCTCCAGGTCAGTTTGGCGATAACATTGTGATTTTAGTGCTAACTGTGGCCTCCATAACACACAACCTAGATTATCAGTTTTAATTAACCATTAGAGAGGTGAAGATGATTTGGGAAGTTAAATACTCCCAGATACTGAGCAATTTTATAAAGCAGTGTTTCCCGATCCCCCGGATAGTCCAGGAATTGGAAGGGAGCTAGAAGAGTACAAAATGGACTGTCTGAAGGTTCCCAAGGCTTGAGTAGACATGGCTTTATAGCACAGGCATCAAACTCAAGGCTGGATATGGAACAGATATGATTATGCAGCTCAGGCGAAATGATATCGGTATTGGATTTAATTCAGCCTGCAAGGCCATTTTAGAATATGGACACATGTATTGGAAAGATCCTGCATTACAAAGTAAAAAAAAATCCCTGCTGTTCTCATTTGTTCCACTAGGGGGGGAGGGGATTGCAATACTGAAGGAAAATAATATCTGGTACTGAAAAATACAACTGGCAAGACCACCTGTGAACAGACAAAGTAAATTAATTATTGGCTGGCCCAAAACAGCAGTAGTCAGTGATGCAGCTGTGAAAGCTAGCTGCAAACATATCTAGTAAAATAGCATCAAAACCATACACTGACAGTGAATTTGTGAAGACAAGCGTGCTCACAGCTGCAGAAGTTGCATGCCTTTGACAGCTGTCTGATGCAAGTGTGATGAGAAATGTAGCATCAGACAAGATTTCAGTTCCCGCAGGCTGTTGATAATTTGTAGGTGATTGATGATCAACTCATTTATGCATTTATAACATACCTTTCTGTCCTTCTCCATTCATAGATATTTAAAAACAAATGTTAAAAGTGTGGTTAATGTGGCCTAGTTCAGACTGCATAAGATCCAAAGTGGCCTTTTAACTGTAATGACCTTCACACCCCTGCTTTTAAGATAAAGATGATTTTTTGATGAGCATATTTTTAGGGTTTTAATAATAAATCCTTCATTTAACGTTTGCACAAGTACATCGGAATGCTTCTCTTAACCTACCACCTCTTGCATTCCATAGCTTGGGGGTCACAATTCAGGGTCAGCCAACATGCAGCACCCCTGTAGCTGCGGGTTATGGGCCTTGCTCAAGAAGGACCCACAGACATGTGACCGTCCTGCCAAGGCTGGGGTTCAAATCGGCCACTTTTCGATCATGGGCACAGAGACCCCGCTGAGCCACTCACTGCCCCATAATGAAATCTTGTATAAATGGAGACGCGGGGATGTTGTGGTTCATGTCCTAATCCTCAGGTTTTATTGTCCACAGGAGTCCCAGAGCTCAGGTGGGGGTGGCTGCTATTGGCTGAAAGGCACTGCGTACTCTGACATCGGCACGCTGGCCTGGATGATAACGCTCAGTGACGGGCTGCACAATTTCATCGACGGCCTTGCCATTGGGGCCTCCTTCACCGTCTCAGTCTTCCAAGGCGTCAGCACCTCTGTAGCTATCCTGTGCGAGGAATTCCCCCATGAGCTGGGTGAGCATCTTATCCTCCCACTGATGGCGTACCGGCTCTGCTTAATGGCTTTGTGAGATGTCTGGGATTGGATCAGAAATGTTGTGGGTTTAGATACCAGAAGGGTGACAGCCCTTAGGACACCTGGCAAAACTGAAAAAGTAGTAATAACTGCTTATTTGAAGTGATATAAATATGAGTGATATACATATTTTTAAAACCGTAGAAAAGCATAATAAAATGGATAAATGAATGCAAAACTATAAAGGTGACATTTTCAATATGCTTAACTTATTACCTTAACCACATGTAGATGAAGGTTTTGCTGTGCAGGGCCATCTTTTGAATACAGTAGTAAAGTGACCTCACGCCTGTCCTCTTCCCCCTGCTCGGTGTGCAAAGGTGACTTTGTGATACTGCTCAACGCCGGCATGAGCATTCAGCAGGCTCTCTTCTTCAACTTTCTGTCGGCCTGCTGCTGCTACCTGGGCATGGGTTTCGGCATCCTGGCAGGGAGCCACTTCTCTGCGAACTGGATCTTCGCGCTGGCGGGGGGCATGTTCCTCTACATCGCTCTGGCTGACATGGTGAGGGGCAGCCTGCTGTTGGGGGCCGAGTCACTTTGAAACGTGAACATTTGTGGGCACGGAACTTCCAACCTTGATGGCTTAGCTGCTGTTTTAATTTCTCATGTCCTCAGCCCAGAACACAGGGTTTCCAAGCAAGTAATCTCAGGTTAAGATTAAAGACAAACCTACAATCTCAGCAAATAGGCCATATTCAGGGTTTAACAGTTAAAACAGGCTATGTTTTTCACATAATAGTAGGCTAGTCATTAAGGTTGCAATGGAGTGGAAAATTTCCAGAAACTTTCCATGGGAAGTTAAGCTGCAAAATTTTGGAAATATTGAATTCCGTGCGAGCTGTCAGATGCAGCAAAGAAAGCAAAATGTATGAATAATATAACACAGAATATGATTTATAAGCAGTGCGTTATGATGCAGGTTTTATTTTGAGGTGTTTTTACGTACACATAATTACTCACAAGCACTTGCTTACACAATATCACTATTAGTTCCGTAGATGTTTTTAGTTCAACTATATTTAAATTCCCTATTATAGGCCAACCTGTAATTTTGCATACATTCCCATATGAAGTTTCCCAGAATTTTGCTACCCTACTAGTCATACACATAGCTATATTTCACTTGCAAAAACATTTGCAATAACAGGCCGTAGATCTGCACAAGCAGTCCAGATATTTCTTTCAGTTTTTAATGCAGTTGTCACCTTTGATTTGTTTGCCCTTGCAGTGAATATCAGTGTAGTCTGATCTTTTAAAATTGATCACATGTGGCCCTGAAGTGCCAAACTTGTGCCCAGTCTATGACAGCACTTTGTTACATTTGTCAGAATGGGCAAAAGGCGAGTGGTTCCCATCGTGGTGGCTTCCAATATAAGGATTGCACTGACCAAATATCTGATTTTCCTTACTTAGTTTGATAGTTTTATATTCACCTGTCCTTAAGCAGGCGCTTACATCGTCAGGCATTAAAGATTTTTATTGTTTCATTAGTCGTAATTTTGAGAGTGACGAGGGCCTTTCAAAGTGCTAACACCCCTCTGAAAGTTCCAGGATAAGCTAGCTATGTAAAAACCAAATTAGGCATAGCAGCCTGTTTTCCTTTCCTTTTGTGGGATCCTGCGAGTCATTTTTTTTCTCACGCTCCTGCAGGCATATATCAGTCGCGTCCTGCCTGCTCCCGCATTCTAAAATGAAAATGGTTTCTTCTTCTTCTGGGTACTCTGGTTTCCTTCTGTGGCATTGAAATATGCAGTTAGGCTAAGTTACCCATAGTGCCTGATTGTGTATGTTTGTCCCTTGTGGTGGACTAGCATTCCCTTCAGGATGTTCCCCAGATTTATGCCCCATGCAGTTTTCTGCCCTTTGCTGCTCCGATTTCATGCCATTAAAGAGGTGATGCTTTCAACAGGTGCTGCTGTTTTACCAGTGTCATTAATGTTTAATATTAATATGCTTAAACATATTTTTCCTTTCAAACAATATAAATCCTGTAAATATATACAGCATTTCTACTATATACCGCTGAACCGAATCATTATAACCACTGACAGGTGAAGTGAATTATCTTGTAACAGTGACACATTTCAAGGGTGCCATTATATATTAGCCAAGTAAACAGTTAGTTGTTGAAGTTGATGGTTTTGGAAGCAGGAAAAATGGGCAAGCGTACGGATCCTGAGCAACTCTGTCATGGCCTAAAATGTGATGGCTAGACGACTGGGTCAGAGAATTTCCAAAACAGCAAGATTTATAGGGTGATCTCAGTATCTCAGTAGGTCAATACCTTCCAAAAAGTGGCCTGCAGGAAGGCCTACTGGCAAAGCATCGATGTGGCCCATGTGCGCCGAAGGCTCATTGATGAGCGTGGTTAGTGAAGGCCAGCCCGTCTGGTATGATCCCATAGGAGAACCTATTGTAGCACAAAGTGCTGAAAAGGTTAATGCTGGCTATGATAGGAAGGTGTCAGAACATGCAGTGCATTGCAGCCTGTTGGACCATGGAGCAATGGAAGAAGGTGGCCTGGTCTGATGAGTCACATTTTCTGTTGAATCATGTGAACAGCTGGGTGCTCGTGTGTCATTAACCTGGGCAAGAGATAAACATTGTTACAGACCAAGTGCACCCCTTTATGGCAGCAGTATTCCCTGATGACAGTGGCCTCTGTTTGATGGATAATGCACCCTGCCACACTGCAAAACTGTCCAGGAATGGCTTAAGCAACATGAAGAGTTTCAGGTGTTGATGACCTCCAGATTCCCCAGATCTCAATCTGCCCGAGCATTTGTGGGATGTGCTGGACAAACAAGTCTGTTCCATGGAGGACCCACCTGACAAGTAATGGGACTTAAAGGATCCGCTGCCAACGTCTTGGTGCCAGATGCCATAAGACACTTTCCAAGGTCTTACGGAGTTCATGCCTCAATGGGCCAGAGCTCTTCTGATGGCATAAAGGAAACCTACACAGTATTAGACTGGCAGTTTTAATGTAATGGCTGATAAGTGTAAACTTTTCATAAAGGAAGTTCCCATTAGCCGTTTCCAGTTTAAACCAGTTTGTACTGCAAAAAGATTAAATGTGACTGATGGTGAAATGCTTAGTGAGATGGAAAGCATCATGCAAATTAGATTGTGATCACTGTTCCGAACAGCAGCCAGCAGATGGCCTGTTTTATTGCATAAGAAATGGATTGAGGAGTCTCTTTAGCAGATTCTTACTGCAAAAAAAGAAACCCACTCAGAATGATCAAATTGCTTTGAATTATCTTGTTTAATAAGAAATTGCTCTTTTAATGGAAAAATTTATATTTAGGATGTACATAATTATTAATGGTACATAATGGTTCTCTCTCCTGTTTTGTGAGGCAAATTGACAACAGACTCAGGTCTGACATTAAGTCTTGAATGCAGATGGATAAACATAACTGCTGTTAAAACGGTGTGTCTGAAACTAGCGATGTCTTTCATACATTTGTGCGTTGATGCTGTGCAGCTTTTGGGTGTTAGCTGAAGACGACGTGGCTGAGATGTCGCTCCTGACCATTTTCCTCGGTCTCTCTCTCCCTGTCCAGTTTCCTGAGATGAATGAGGTCAGCCGTGAGGAAGAGGAGAGCGGAGGCAGCGGCTCCCTGGTCACCTTCGCCATTCAGAATGCAGGACTGCTGACGGGCTTTTCCATAATGCTGCTCCTCACCATGTACTCTGGGCAGATCCAGCTGGCCTAGACCTCACGGCACCATGTACCTGTACACTGTACTTTCCTCCTCGCGGACCTAGACTGTCGGTCACACTGTGATCAAGCAACTGGATGGGCTGGACCTGTGCCCCGACCCTGCCCCAGTGTATGGAATCACAATTAGAACAAGAGAGAACCTCTTATATGCAATGGTAGTACTGTACTGCGATGTGATTGGCTCTCATTTTACATTCTATCTGAGACCAAACTCTTTGAGGACATTTCACTGCAGCAGTCCTGGTGACTTGGTGCTGTTTGTTTTTCTCTCAGCAAATGGAAAATGACTGGAAATCAAAGGTGACAGGCTTTCTTGGCTTGAGTTGCAGTGCAGGATTGGAATAGCTTTAGACTTCCTCCGTGAGGTGTCCTGTTGGGCAGTGCTAATGTATGTTAATTGTATACAGTGTGCACATGAACAAGGAATCAGACTGAACATGGCTGGAGCACAGACCCCAACTATAATCTTCATGTTATCATATGTCTTGTATATTATCTATGCCCAGTCAGGTATCTTACTTTGCCCCTAGAGACTGATGGAAGATGATTGCTTGTTTGTGTGGCCAGATTAACTTGACCACGCTTAAACCAAAAAAAATTGATAGAAGGTAGAGTGAGTGATCTGAACAAACTAGTTAAAAGGCTTTTTAAATTTTCATTTTGTTTATTTGCCTTTCTTAATATACGGAGATAAATTAATTCCTAGCGACCAAATAAAATTTTATCTGTAAGGCTTTTTAAGTTGTATATGTCATTGGACCAGTTTTCTTTCATTTGTATTTTTAATGACTGGATTCTCCCCAGCACCGTGCTCTGGTTTTCCTGGTGTGCTGATGTTAACCCTTTGTTCTGTGTCCAAAAGAATGCTATCCTTGCTCTGTACATACTTTTTCCACCGGAAATCATATGCTTCACTGACAGCTGTCAGCTGGTGATCTAATGATCAGATATTCAGAATTGAGTCTGCAACAGTTGTATGTAATGTTGCGTAACTATGGTAATTATAGCAGTGCTATTTCAGTGAGGAATGTTATCCTGCCGCTGGCCTCCCCTAGACAGATTACCCATAAGACCCTAGCAATTTGATCAGAATTAGTAGGTGGGTGGATGGGTGTTTTATTAGTTAGTGTAATTTATTGGTTAGTGGTAATTTTTCAGGTATTTTTTGTTTGGTTTTTTCCCTTTTTTAGGGGCTGTTGGCAATTTGTTCTCAACCACAAGTATTTTGTATCACCTGAGCAAAGGATAATCTGAGTGTAATCAGGGTTCCGTCGCTTAGATAAGCTGACACTTGGTTTTTTAGGATTTTTTTTTGTCAATGGCTTGAATGGCAGTTGAGTATTTATTATATTTGAGGAAAGCATCCTGTGACTGATAATAATGTAGGTAATGAATGCACATTTAGATTGTGTGTTCGTATTTTAACTGGTTTTATGCCTCTTTCTCAATATTTTATTTATTCCAACTTTCATTACAGACAAGCTTCAAATTTTGGTGGTCTAGGTGCTGTGTGAAAATGTGGTCAGAAGAGGGAAACAGTTTGATAGTCACAGAAAATCACTAACGTACAGCAGCACGCGGCAGCTTGTCTGGTCCCTATGCAAAAAGGCTTACACCCACAAATTTAATAAAAGAAGTTAACATTGGCTGTGTGATTTTTTTTTTTTCCCTTGTGCTCTCGAATCTTTGTTTGGAGTCATATAATATTGTTTTTTTCTGTTAAAGATGTCTTGTAATCATTGCAGATGATAGTAAGTGCTTACGTGAAATACTAAAGTTCATTTTCCAAATTCATATTTACAAAATTTGAGGATATTGTTTCATTTGGATTTTTTGAGTTTAAGAATAACAAAACATGGTTATACTTGAATTTTGTTGTGTTCTACTTCAAGCTTTTATGAGATAGAATGACTACATTTTAGGACAAGCTTTAAAATACTGGTTTTTATCTGCACTCATACAATTTTGCACATGGGTTTATGATGCATTTAAGTGGATTTTGAAAAGGGGTTCATTATAACCCTTCATTATCAAAAATAATATAAAACGTTTTGAAGAAGTGGACATTTTTCTTTCAGTTTTGGTTGCCAGTGAATTTCATTCCTGGAATCGTTTGAGGATCTGTCCTTTCTGTCATGTTATCAGTAACACTTGTGCCTGCCTAGTCAAAGTATTATTTGTAGTTTTATTTTACAAGCCATGTGAAGGACCATTTTTACTTCAAGCCATACTTTTAAATGGAGCTATGTAAATCTTATTTTTATTTTTTGTACAACTTAATTGTACTGTGTAACTGATCCACACTTCTGATCATAGAACTGAATAAAACCTTTACCTTTGGGTAGCCTTACAAAGAAATGGTTCCATCTGATTTGAGCAGATGATAGTTCATAATTCAAAGCTTTTCTTGTCATATTTAATACCATTTTTATGTTGAAATTTATGATGGTCTGTAAAAAATGACTTTTGCTGGGTTGAGTGTCGGGATGTATGAAATACTTCACTTGAAGGGGTACAAGTAACTTTATAGCTCAGTTACTACTGAAGTACAAATCATAAATATAATAATGAAAATACATGAACTGACATGATTGACTAATGATGGATAAGCATGGGATCGGTACATAACTAACAGCTTCTGGTTAATTAATACAATAAAGTAAGAACTTGCTATATTAGTGGTGCCCCCTCAAGTGAAGTATTGCTAAAAGTATGCAGTTGATCTATAGATGTGTCCTGAAATATGTACCAAATAGAAAACAGATTAAAAATAAAATTTGTTGAATTCCATTTCAGTTTCAATAGATTCAAATAGAAATATTTAGATATCTGTGTTTATCAATTATCGTAACCCGTGCAAACAATGTTTGCATGAATATGACTGAAAACTGGTTTTGGAGAAGCTCTCATATAGTGAATTACGTCCCTCTCCATTGTGAAAATGCGCTGTGGTTTCGTAGGGGGTTTCCATAATGTTTTTTTTTTAAAGGCATTCATTTTATTAGATGGCTCAGATGTATAGTTAATAAGAACTGCAAACTGACATGAAACACTGATATTATAAGACATGTATGGTCATATCATTTGAGAATACCTTGTCATAAACAAATCTGAATTGTTAAACTTTGATTCTTTTGCATCCACATGCTTATATAGAAGAGTGATTGTGTTGTGCAACATGAGGAATTTCACACATTATGGCCTAGGAGCAGAAATGAACAGAAATACTGCTGTGAAAATGTGCCAGAAAGCAGCATAAAGATCTGCTACTCACCTTCTATAACTACTGTATTGATTTATATAGTAGAATCTGTGCCGAAAGTGACATGCAAGTGAGGATGAGAGAACAGAGTCAGCCAGTCCCTGGAGCAATCTAGGTTAAAAGCCTTCCTCAAAGGCCCAACAGTGAAATCACTCTGCCAACCATGGGATTCGAACTGGTGACATTCTGATCCTAGCCCACAGAACCACATTGTCCCCAAATACAGCCCATTCAATACTCACGTCAATGTAAAATGTAGGCTACATTTTGGAGCTGTCTGATATGCGACAGTTTGATGAAAAATCACAATTGTTAAGTACTGTGTATTACTGTGTGCAGTGTAGTACTACGATCTATTCGTTTTCTGGTCTATAGCTCCGGTCGACTTTTTCCTTCTTATTATTATTGTTCATTGCAATTTTATTGGGGGATATGATTTTTAAAGAAAATGTTTTTGCTGAGTCAACACTTCAATGCACTACGTTACCCAGAGATTAGAGCGCCCAGCAGCGCTCATTGGCGCCATATTGTAGGAAATCCGTCGCGGGACTGGCGGATTACGGAGTTTGTTTAATCCGGGAGCACGAGAAAGAGCACGAGAGCAGTCCGCTACCTAGCCGTGGGTCAGTCTGCGGACGGGCACGAGGGAAGCGGTCTCACTCCCAGGCGCCTAGATGGACTGGAGAATAAAGCGGCACTGGCATTCTGCGACGTTTAGATAGTTAAGGTGATTCTTTTATCATAAGCAAAGTGGGGGAAACTGATTTTTTAAAGATATTAAATTTATGTGCTTTTCAAATAGCCATTTCCAATACGGTCTGCATTTTACTTTGCTACCCCGGGTAGCTAGCTAGCTAGCTAATCCCGTCAGTCACAGGAATTGACAGCAGCTGGATAGCTACCCAGCGAAAGGTGAACCCGGTAGTTAGCGAGCGTGTTACGAATAACAGCATTTCTGTAGTCCGGGAGGGTCCCCCTAGTTCCCTTCCCACCTCGCCGGGCAGGGACGCCCGTCTAACTGTAATCCTTGAACTCGGGCTGCTAGCCGACCGGCTGGCTAGCGGGTAACGAGGCGCTTCACTTATTTATTTTTATTTTTAACAACCGAACGACGGATTTATCAGATTGTGACGAGCTAATCAGATTCCCGAGGAGAGCGAAAATGTCAGGGAGACACGACCCGAATAAGCAGTCTACCACCGAGCGTCTCATTAAAGGTAAGACTCAGTCTCGTTTCCTTGTGACTGGAGACCCCTATCCGGCTCGGTCGCCCGGTTCCCCTAGTTTCACCGTAGTCGCTGTCTTGGTTTAGCTGCTTGAGTATTTATCAGCAGCCGGCTGGCCGTCGCCTGTCATCTCGCTTCGGCGCTTCTCTTCCGCGGCCGACCTCGGTGTTACATGAGCTCGCATAAAAACCCCATCCAAGCGGTATTGCTCGCCTGTCTCTGGCTGTGTGCTAGTACGATTAATTCAGTACTAACCTTCTCTCTTCCTCTGGTTACCAGTGTTTTCTGCATTTTCACGTTTGCATCGACCCAGCGCCCGGTTAACCCGGGTGGCGATCGCGTTCATCTAACGGCGCCGACTCGTTTTTAACGAGACACAAATTATCTACTTTTTAAATAGCCGAAGCGCAGTTTACTTATCCGATGGGTGAATATTAATGAAAAGCTAGCCACGATGATCCGTCAAACTGCTGTTAAAGAGAATAAATGAAGGCTGCTAACTTTGTCCAACTTTCTGCTTATCTACAGCAACATTTACATGACTGTTGGATTTATTGGTATTAATGTCGTGACTTGTGGCCATGTATTATGTTTATTTGTAACAAGGGGAAGCGTTTTTAACGCCTACTCAATAAGTCGCCATTTGATATAAAAGAGAGCGTTTGCAGGAGAAGGACAGTTAATATCATCGCTTGTTATAGCGGCGGGAGCGATGCCTTAACTACAATATCACATTATCTACATTGACTAGTTAACCACACCTTTCAGCGCCAGTTGTCTGGTACAAGATGGTCTGGGATGCGGGGCTGGGTGTTTTGAAAGTTTTGTACCATCAGAGTAAATATAAGCGTTTTTTTTTTAAGTGTGACATGCTGCAGTTAGTATGAGAAAGACTCGTCTCTAGAGAGGACCCTCTGCGGTTTAACAGCCGCCGAGCTCTGTAAAGTTTTTAGAAACCTTTTACTATCAGACAAAAGCTAACAGTGAAACGCGTTTCCTAGTAATGAAATGTTTCTGTTAACAGTTAGCGAAGCTGTTACATGAGCGATGTGTTGGTTATGCATTGTCATGTTGTTATTGCCGTTGGACGTGGTCGTCGCAATTTACTACAGATTTCACCTGTACAAACTAGTTGTTAGTGGATCATGAAATCTGAATGAGGAATCTTTTAGGTTGCAATGAATTTAGAAATAAAAACAATTTGCTTGCTCAAGTTTGGCGTTTCCGTTTAAGCAGCTTTTGGAATGTATGTGAAGGTGAACCTTTGTGTTGGCTTAGTCAAGTGGGTGATGTAGACGACTGTTTGAATTGAGAAGTTATTTGGAGAAAAGCTGTATGTTGGCCTGCATTTCTGTTTTGATGAGAACTATTTTTTGCCTCTCCATGTTTTCCCAACTTTACTGTTTCATATGCATCTATATTGCATTTAAAATGTTCTCCTGAAACTTCTTAAATTTTGTCCCATGCTGTGGAACTTGGCATATTAATAGAGTGTGTAGGTAAAAGTGAGATGCTTTGCCTTTTGATTAATACTGGTCCCTGTGAATTGTGTTTCTCTACTGTGGCCTGTGTTGCAGGCTTAGGATATCTCAATATGTTATTCCTTTAGCCCTCATTCAACCATATTTCTGCTCCTGGAATCCCATCAGCCCTTGCAAACTTATTTGCAGGTCAATGAATAATTTAGTGTGCAAGCAAGTAAAAGCTGAGTAACTGAAAGGAGAATCCTTCCCTACTGAGCTCCTAGGATTGGTGCCTCATGGAGCTAGCTGCAGTGCTGGGGATGCAAAGAGCAAATGAGCACAAGGGAAAGAGGGAGGGGACTTCAACAAAGGCCTAGAGCTTCAGGCAGTCCACTAGCACTCCAGAGGGAGCCTACTTTCTGGTGTCATGGGGAGGAGCATGATAGAGATGGAAGTGGTGGCAGTTGACAGGAATACCATTTATACCCAGTGCCTGCATGTTGAGTCCTCTAAATCTGCGCTGTTCCCTTATGAAGGGCACTGGGTGAATTGGGCCAGAAGCTATTGTCATTTGTTCCCCCTTGGACTGTATATGAATGACTTCCACACACCATAAATTCCAAACGCGGCCTGTCTGCCGCCTTTAACTCTAAAATGTAAAGCAAGGAATGTATTTAAACAAAGCCGAAAGCTTGGTGGTGTGTCTTGCTTGTGTTGTGTTCTAATAGCAGTTTTACTAAGACAAGTATTTGTGGTGGTCTAGTTTTTGTTTGCTGTTATTGAAAGCCATGTCCTGTAGGCCATCAAGGTGAAAGCGGTAGCTGCACAGAAACCTTAAAATTCCCTTTATGTGAGGACAGGTATATGAGAAGCCAATGTCTGGTCTCGTGTCTTTGATAATGTGTAGTCGTAAAGGCGAAGTGGACTGGAGTCTGTTGCACTCTGCTCTGATTTGTGCATGCTTGTTTATTTCTCTTGTGTTGTGATCCCTATGGTAACGCTCCACTAGGGCTCTCGTCTTCAGGGTGTTGGAACATTACCGACAGGGAGTTATCGACGCCCCACTGCATCTTTGGCACCCGGCTCGTCGTTTTGGAGTACAGCAGAGCAGAGATTGCTTACATCTCCAGCACTGTGAAACTGCTTGGCTTATGAATATGTATGTTGAACATATTTGCTTCTCAGGTCATGTGAGGAGGAATTGTGAAAAGGTTTTTTTTATTATGAAGGAGTGAATAAAATGTGTGGGCTGTGTCATAGCAAGTGGTAATGGTAGGAGAGTGTGGGGAGGGGGTGTGAGCGTAGGTAACTGAGCGGTTAATCGAACTGCACTGAAAAGGTCATGGGCATAACAGTAAAGGACCCCTTGATCCAGTACTTCTGATTGGTATCTCCACTGGGACTAGAAGATAAGAAAGCAAGAAACGTTTTTCTTACATCTAGGAATGATGCATGTCTGGACTTCTGGTCTTTGGTGACTGCTTTATTACAGTGAAGTGTGTTTGAACCATGCCAAATCTAATCACTGAGAACAGTATTGAAGAACAAATCTGAAATTGATGAGGAACAAGGTTTGACAGTTAAATCATTTTGCATGTACAACCACATGTGATTTACCTACAAAAAATGAAAGGCTTTGGTATGCTTCTGGGTCTTGAAATGTTCTGCACTAGTGAATTTGATGTTGGGCCTGCAGCACTGTGGCGCACACTATTTTATAGGTAAAAGCACAACAAATTAGTCCACATCCTCCTTTGTCAGAATCCCTCATAATAAGCTTTGAACCTTTTAAAAGTAAGCATGATTTTCTTTGTATGCCACGGCGGACTAAAAAAATTCTGACGGTATATATCGTTTTAAATAATATTGTCAAGTTATGCAAGCAGTCAGTACCAGGTCACAGATTATAGTGAATGATGATGCTGAGGTGCTAAATTGGATTTGTCATAGGATGGGTTTGCAATTACTTCCACATTCTGCAAGTTTTGTCCAGCCTGAAGGCATTATTTACTTTGTCTCTCAGAATGGTAACTCTGTTG
Organism: Stomatorhinus ivindoensis; assembly: GCA_019775895.2. Taxonomy (NCBI): domain Eukaryota; kingdom Metazoa; phylum Chordata; class Actinopteri; order Osteoglossiformes; family Mormyridae; genus Stomatorhinus; species Stomatorhinus ivindoensis. The sequence goes on from JABFEB020000040.1 coordinate 13,974,701, forward strand.
CTGTGAGCAAAGTTTTACGACGGTCATATTTACTCTTGGTTGACCTTGCTGTTTAACCTAACTGGCTGACTCTAATCTTTATTATGAAGGATGAGATTGCATATTACACACTTTATTGTATGAACAATTTTAGATTTTCAGAAATAGCCCTCCCACTCCAGCAAGTTTGATAGCTCACCAAATTTGTTTTTTTTTGCAAAATTATTATAACCATCTGTTATTTACATCCTATTCCACACATTCAACTGTTATAATAAAACAAAACTCATCATTATATTTTTGTTTTTTTGTTTACAGTACGCTCTGTGTCGTGGGAGCTGGCTTTTCATGTTCTGAAACATCACTCATTTCCTAAAGACATCAGACCCATATTTGGAAATGCATTCAGATCCAGCTGGCCTGAAACAAATCAGTTTTATTATTGTGATGATTTACTGATTGTGATTATCCAAGGTTACTTACAATTTTAACCATTTTTTCAGCTGCATGTTTTACTTGAGCAATTCAGGTTCATTGCTCAAGGAAAGTGCTACAGAGACCCTTCCTATCATTTGAATCGACAAACTGTAAGGAGTCTGTGTCTTTGACCATTAAGCTACCTGGCCCATTTTCCTAAATTTGAGCATTTCTGCCTCAGTTCTTGGCAAATGGTTTATTTGAAACGATAAATAAAACCTTGTTAGCTACTGATTGCCTTGTCATTCAGCTTAAATTGCACCAAGTTTAATAACATTGTGCCTGAGAGCTGATTTTTCATGTTGCAGATTGGGAAAAGTGACAATTAAACATGTAAAATGACCAAAAAAGGTGAATATAACAAATACTCATGTCTTTACCTAGCACAAGTGATAATGATTTTATTTTGGACTTTTTCTTTCTAAAGAAGAATTTCAGTCGAGAGCTATGGTTTTCATATAACATTTGGAATTAATTATCAGGCCATTCATTTCAGTTCTGTTTTTCAGGGTTGTAAAACTTGGACTTGGATTTACATTTTTTCACAGATTTTTATGATTGTATGTTTTTGAAAATTGGAACCCAGTAGTATTAATCTGGAAAAAAGTGCAGCCTATAAACCAGCCAGACATTAACAGTGCTGTGATTTTTATTATTATTTTTTTTTTCCTCTCTTCAATGGTTTTGCCAACGACGTTGACAAGACACTGCCATTCTAAAGATTTGGCTTGACTGCTTTTAATTTTTTTCTTCTTGTGGTAGGTATGCTATTACCGTACATTAGTATGCTTTTAATTTTCTGTTAATTTATTGATCATGTATGTTGCTGTTTGTTGCTCAATTGTGATGTTGGATAGTCCAGATGTATGCAGTAAAATAAGTAGAGGAGTGAAGTAGCAAAAAGATATATAAAGTACAAATGGCAGATAAGTTTCAATCAATAAGCCAACCTGCTTAGCTTTTTTTTTTTATTAAATAAAATGATAAAATCTCCTGCGATCCTTTAACCCTTGCTTAAAATTCTGCTAATATCACTAGAACCACTAGAGCTAAATAGATCATGTTTTATCTATTACAAAATGTATATACAGACCACTAAATTTGGCATATAAATGATCATGCAATCATGGTCAGGCTAGTGGAAGGAGGAATATGACTCTTTGCTCTGATCAGTGAAATGGAAGAGCCACGATAATGTTTATTTTAAAGCTTTTTTAGAAATGCTAGTGCCATGTAATATGTGGGGAGTGCATTTTGTTTGATTATTAAAATGCCTTCATTGTGGAATATGCTCGCAGACGGCACTTTGATTATTGGTGAATCTACATTTGGTCTGTTTTAAGAACACAGAATGTGAAGGTGCTTAAGGGATTTATGTAGGCCAAATTCACAAGACCTGTTCAGCAGACTTGTCTGGCCTACATATGAAATTCATGAAGCTCTGTTAATGCTTGTGCCTGACTGCAATGTTCTCTGTGTGCATCCAGCAATCTGATTGAATTTTAACCGACCCAATGATTAATGCAAGCTTTAAGTATGTCAGGGTGTGTGCCATCTATTTATAAAAGCCTGAATAAAGTTGTGAAATAACTGATCCAAATTTATCTGCAATCTGAAATGTATTGAACCAGTTCAAAGTCAAATTGAACCAGTTCAACGTCCTTCCTAAATCAGACATGATCGCCAAGAATGATCTGACCTCCTTTTACAAGCTGTGTCTAATATGACAGCTGTGCTAATTCGTTTTTTTTTTTTAATGAGTTGACCTGTTATACAAGTGCACACTGAATTTGTACTAAAATTGAGCAGTTTGATTTCATAATGCTCAAACAACACAATACATATACATATATTTGAAATAAAAATATAATGCATTATTTTTAATAGATTATTTGTCTTTGAAGTACATAGGCAATAAACTACTATGGGTTCGATGGATATGTGAAGGCCTGACTTGAATCAGGGCTGCAGACTGGGACCATTTGAGAGTGTGAGTTAAAATCCATCATGGTTTCATCTGTACAAGTGTATGATCATTAGGATGTCTTATTCTGGCACGGGAACTGCATTAACAGATTCTGCTTGGAAGTTTTCTTCTTCACCGGTTCAGTATGTCTTTTTAAGATGTTTATTTTTGCTGATTTGATCTTCCCTACCTGCATGTAGAAGTATGTATGTATATGCACACTGATGATAAAATGTGCAATGGGTTCTAAAAATGCAGTTGTGTGTAGCTTATTATTTTAAAAAACAAAATGAGAAGAAAGAGGAGGAGGCTGATGGAGAGGGAGAGTCAGCGAGATCCCAAGACAGACACAGCTGCTGATGAGTGTTAAGTTGATGTTAATGTTCAGATTAAAATGTTTTGGAAGTACAATAACCCATTTGACATCCGCGGTTTCTGTCACTCATGAGTTGCCCATGAGCAATCAAATGGGAATTTGCCCGGCCAAAAAAAAAAAGGTTGACATTTTGAATTTTTCGTTGGAGCGCCTTTAGCTTTGATTATGGTGCACATTTGTCTTGGCATTGTTTCCACAAGTTTATGCAACATCTCACTCTTTATTTTCATCCAGATTTGCATTCATTTCTCACCGAGATCCTGTATTGACAAGTGAGTTGAACCACTCCATAAAGCCTCCTTCAAGCACATCCCAAAGACCTTCAATGAGGTTTAGATCACAATTCTGTGATGCGTCATGCGTTGGATATGATTCCTCATGCACCCTGAACCACTCTTTGACAATTTGAACCCAATGAATCTTGGCATTCTTGTCCTGGAATATGCCCGTGCCAACAGGGAAGAAAAAAAAATACCAATGCATAATTGTTAGTGCATACCTTTTCTTTAAGTAAAAGTTCTGCATGGGCTTCGCTACACATCTTGTCTCCGTAACCAACTCTCATGTAGCTGTCTTCGTGACCCTGGAATATTGCATTTCTCGCAGTAACTAGAGTGCCATTAATTTAGCATTTTTCATAATGAGTCCAAAATGTAGTGTTCCCTGTGCATACAGTTGTAACTTTGTACAGAGAGGGACAATTTAGAAGGTTTATATATTAGGGCTATATAAAAAGGTCTTGATGGGAAATGGACAAATTTGACATGCAAAGTGTACAGTACAGTGCTTTTTGTTTAGAAAATGATAGACTGCTAGCAGAAATGATAAAGTCTATCGGTAGAGGTTGAAGGTAAAATTCACAAGGATCTGCCACCCCTAATCCTTACAAATGTGAAGGGGTTACTGTATCAAATCTTGAGTCAATGATAATCATTCAGTAGTAAAACTATGATGTGCAAATTAAGACAGCTATTCATCAGCATGCAAGGTCATTGATTAATACCATGCTGCACAAAAATAAATATGGTTTTACCAAGTCAGGTGCTGGTGCAACAAACTGAGAAAGTTGCTAGCACCAGTGTTATTACTGGAAAACTTAGCGCGGAGTCCTGTGAATTGTCTTAATTTAGTAACACTGATGTTTTCTGTATGGGGTTTGAACCACAGTTTACGCATTCATATGTTTGTAATATATCCACTAGGGCTGGGTGATATCTAAAAAATCGTTTACAATATTTAAGTATTAAAATACACCAACCACAGAAGTACACACAGCCAAACTTTGTATCAGTAGTCACAGCTGTGCCTTAATTTAGGTCTTTCTATTTTTCTTGGAATTGAACTGAAGGCAAAGGGAAAAGGAGTCCTTTAGTGAAATCTTGCTTAGTGTTACTTTTAATAACTGCAGTGTCTGTTCAAAGTATCAAGGGTACAATGGAGTTATAACTAAAATTAAATGACGTAGACATGTACACTAGGGAAGACTATGCACATCTTATAATTTTTATACATATTTATTAGGGGTGGGGGGGGGTGATTCTGTTACATATTGCTATTCTTCAAGGTGCCAATTTTAATGTCACCGTGAGTAAAAAAAAAAAAAAAGCACATCAATTTAAATATGGATTACGGAACTTAGGTTCATGTCTGATACTGCTAATATATTAGTCCAGTTGCACGCAGCCTGATTTTAAGGGACTGACATGCACGAATTTGGTATGGTGTTATAATGAATGAGTATGTGTGTGCAGAGACTTTGCCTGCACCATCTCAATTTAAAGCCTTAAACTTAACTATTTTCACCTCTTTTAAACTCTTTCCGCAGGTTTTACCTCACCCCATGTCTTGCCATTTCATTGGCTGTAGGTCTTCATCACACTCATTGCCAGCCGCAACATTTTTCACACTACAGTCTTGATTTTTAGCCTGCTAGATATCTGACGGGCATCTGTGACACATTGACGACTTTGTCCAGTCGTGTCTTTGAACTCACAGTGCTCAAGTGCTGATTGGCAGTGCCAATGAAACACTGGCCTCCCATCTGGGCTTTTGTTGGAGATCGGCAGCAACTTTCAGCAAGAAGAAAATCTGGGCAAAAATCGTGTGATGTGAACTTAACATTATTTTTTATGAATTTCATGGCAAAACCAGGAGTTTGCATGTTTGATGTGTTTCCAGAAGAATACCTGAGTTTGGTATAACAGAGGTAACAGACATTCTTAGTCTTACCAACTACTCTCTCTGGTGTATACATAATCTATTTCGAAGCCAAAATGTTCCCAAACCACAGAGTGATGTAGGAGTGTCTTTGAGCTCTAGCACTAGTCATAATAAACTCAAAGCATAATTAGCATATTTTTTTCTGTGTTGAACATCTACTTGTTTCAAACTTGTTTGAAGTTTAGGTTTCATCCATGCCAAGAAATGTATTAATACCTTTCATTGTGCATTTCAGATGGAAAATGGGGTAACTGAAATGCACACCATGTATGCGTATTCTGTTTCTGCCCCTGTCTTTACTTTATATGCAGACCTGAAATGCTGTTTAGCAAAATCTGTTTAAAAAATTGTCATACATATAGACTCTGCAGTAATATTGATTTGGGCAGCCTCTACCAATTCCAACCCCTAATAGCCTGTGAAGACCTCTCCCCTCAATAAATCAAAGGAGCTGCAAACAATAATTTCCTTGTCTTGAAAGTAAATTGACAGTGATAAGTGCTTATTTTGTTCACATTCATGTAAATTGGGAAGCTTGAAATTCCCACCTGGAATACCTCACATTCTGGCTGCTGACTGTAAGATAGAGGTTGGTGATGTGACAATGTCAGTCTAACCAACTTGCAAGTGAACACACTATTACTGGAACATTCAGTGCTTGTGAAACGCATTATAACAGTCGTGGTTTCTTTGTTTTACCCATTGCAGTGGGAGGAGTGTAAGAACATAAGAGAGGGTGATGATTTCGAAGTATTTTACTTAGAAACAACTATTAGCACAGTGATTTGCAGTCTTTGTAAAAACAAAGTTTTGAGAGGTGGAAGTAGCGTTTAGTGGAAAATCCCACTAAGCAAAGAACATGCAGTTTGTTACAGCTTGTGTTACATGAGAGGCTGCTATTGCAACAAAGTACAAGTGATGCTGTTTCCAGTAGGGCATTTAAAATGCCAGTTAAGCATTTACTACTTGCATATAATAGTGATATTAAAGGAAAGCATTTGTTACAACATTTGTTACAATAAACTGAATGAACTGAATAATCAAGATAAAACTATTATCGCGCTGCATTTCATTTTGCAATGATGTTCCCCCTTTGTCTTATCAAACCAGCACACCCCTGTTCATTCCATGTTCCAGTGTTCCAATTTTGTTTAGAGTTGAAGGAACCCCATTGTTAAATACAAGTTTTTAAAACAGTTCAATAAACACATGAAATCAATGAGCAGTCGTGTTAATTGTGATCTCAGTATTGACCAAAATAATTAATTGATTATTTTTTGCTGTAATCAACCAGCACTACTCATTGTGAATGGTAATACGGACATAAATGTATATCCATAACTACTCACCACTCATACTTGCTTGCCACCCTGCCAAGGACACTGTGCATAGCACAATATTAGCTTCTTATTTTTTTATTATTATTCTTGCCACATAGATGTTATTCTTGTAATTTCTTTTTCATTTATGCAATTGTATTACAGCTTTATTATTACATTATTAGTTATAATTTTTATTTCAGATTTCTTTTAATTTTGCACTTGGTGTTCTTGAAAGAGCTTTTTTTTCTAGCTTTATAGTTGTATTGTCGTGACAGGGCATGTTGCCTAAAGCTAAATCTGTTCAGAATCTGCTTGTTTGCATACTCAGATAACCCATAGTTAGAAGTACAGTATCACTACTTATTTTGGCAATTCTGGATTTTTATGAATTTTATTTTCTGATATGCTGTTGATGTGCCAAGTTGGAAAGGACACCTGAAATATGTTGTGCCTTACTGTAAGAATTGTCGTATTTGGTCTGCATTTGTGGATATCAGTCATTATAATAACAGAATAAGGGCCTGCCACACAATGCCCGCATGTTTAGAGGCTGCAGCAGTACAACCAAAACAATCCAATATGAAACGAAGCAATTCCAGCCTGCCTAACATTTCAGCACTGTCTGTATGTCTTTGTTAATCATCTGTCTGTCAATCATAATTCAGTGGCTAGATCTTCAACTAAAAAATTTCTTTATAAACCATTTAGCTAACTTGGTGGAAAAAAAAAACTGTATCCTATCGGACAACTAAAAATATAGTATTTGTGTTACCCAGTAAACACACAGTCGATAGATAGATGCTGCAAAATAATGTGTGTGGCATGACCGATGAGGTAAAAATTGATTCTAAGAAAGGTTCTGTCACGTCGCGGGGTGCGCAGCGTGCCTGGATGAGTGTGGCTTCGGGGAAACAAGGCGATACGAGGCAGAAGTATCCAAAACGGGGTTTATTCCGGAGGAAACACGGGGTAGAGC
>JABFEB020000040.1:13982156-14002548 GCA_019775895.2 Stomatorhinus ivindoensis
ACAACAGGGAAACCAAATCAAACTAACGCACAACAGGTGATTACAGTCAGGATTCGCACATGAGGAGCAAGAGGGGCATGGCACATGAGGCTGGAACGGGCAGGGTATGACAGGTTCCACTTTGATTGTATGTATTTGGTTTATATGTGTGAAATTTGATGTCACCAATCTACTGTGATTTGCAAACTTTGCAAAGTTACTGTTCGTACATCAGGTGGCAACGCAATCAATCTTTTTGACCAACTGAAACATTAGTGCCCATGGGTAAACATGCAGAATGTCTGGTTACGTGTATAGGTGTGAGCACATCATCCTTAGACACAGGGTCTTCCATATGTTCTGAAGTAACCAAACCAAAGTAAAAGCTTCAGACTGAAGCAAAAGAAAAAAAACAATACAAATCGCATATTACTGTTTAGTTCTTTTTATTAATCCCATTTTTTAATTTGTATTTGTTATAAACCAAGTTCAGAAGTGTGCAATTATTGACCAAACGTGATAAATGGTCATTTGTACATGAGACTTTTGAAACTTTCATATAAAAAATAATCAAAAAGGCATGTTTTCTATAATGAGTCTGTATTTTATATGTGCATACCTCAGTAATTAAGATTATTATAATGCTACAACCGGTGTTTTGTGTAAGGATAGACTTGCTGGTTTAATGGATAATTAACTTAACTGCATCCATTCCTAAAAAAATATTTGTATTATGGATCATGATTATATCCAAAAATAGCGTAATGTCATTTTTCCCAAATGACTCACCCCTAGTTACAGCTCAGTTTCCATCCACAGTCATAGCCCCCACCACTCACCTTCCCTCCCCCCACTCATGTTGCATCATAGGTGAGTTAAAACACTAATGGGAAATATCTGTTGTATGGAGATTCTTTTCAGTGACAATATATTCATTGTCTAACATGTGAGCAGAAAACATTTGGAATGGCCAATTGAATTCGACACTTGCTGGGTAATTTTTATTTGAAAAGGTTATTTAAATTATTTTGCTTGCAGAAAGCTAAGTTAAAGAAGTGTTACAAATGTTTAATCTGTTAATTATTATTAAACTACGAAAATCGACCTTGATTGATATTGGCAGGTCAGACTTAAAAAAAAATCATTATTGCCCAAGAAAATTTGGTGCATCTCTAGTTATTCTGATAAGAGGCAATCATTGCATTTAACCATTTCAAGAAAGTTTCCAATAAAAAAAGGAACATAACCATGACATTTTACATGAAAGGCAAGAGTGGAATGCAGCCCCTGCATGCTGAGAGTGCATGTACTGTAGAACACCCTAAATATAGAACGTACTGGGTCGTAAATGCAAGTCAACCATATTCTGAGATCAGTAAACTGCTAACATTTGATACCGTTATTCTCCAAATTCTGCCACACAATACAATCAGAGTAGTTCAGCATGAGAACATTTGGATCACTGCTGATAGTCAACACCAAAATCACAACGAGTTTGCCATTTATAGAAGTATTTACATTTTAAGTGCTCAATTTGTGGGAAAAAGAGAATTAAAAAGGGTTAGGGGGGACCTCATCTTTAAATTTAAATATTAAACTGAAGGCGTGCTGGTTTGAAAACTGAAAACATAATTCAAAACAAAGTGATTTGGTCAAAGGAGCTTAAAGGCGAATTTCATCCAAAATGTGTCAACATGTGAAAAGGTACCATCTGTGCAGGCAGTTGAAACACGGCACGTCACCTTGCCGCAGGGACCGTTCAAACGGAGCCCCACACCACAACTGAGTGGAGGGTGGATCAAATCCATTCACTGAAGCACTCTTCCTCTCCAAAGCTTCTTAAAAACTCACAAATGGCACAGCATCAGCCCAAGTGGACATACTGTCTGGCAGAATAGGACTAAGGTTTTCTGTAGCCAGTACACGATCAGCACACAAACTACACACCTGCCGGGAAGGTACAATTTGCATAATATTTGCTAGGAAACCCATTTAAATTGAGATTTGCCTCACAAATAGGCTTGGTCCTGTGGTCCTTGTGCCATTTGCTATTAATCAGGGAAAGGTTTCAAATGATATTCACTGTTTAGGAACATGTTGTCTTTATGGTTCAACCCAAAATGGACATAGGGGTTATGCTGCTTAAGTTCTTGAAAATACCATATACTGTGGTCATAGTTTCAATTATCTGGTATAAATCAGATATACAATTCTAACAAATTTTAATTTCTTCATTCATAATGACTGATGAAAATAATTCCCTCTATGGAAAATATGCATTGTATTAAAATAGGCTCAAATTAAATTTCCATTACCCTTCTGTTTTAAAAAATGAATCTTTTTGTATGAATGTTATGCTGTAGGATTGCCTATATGAGGAACAAAACTCTTATTTGTTTCATTTACACTTATAATGCGCGCTGACCATTACAACAAAAAGTAACAAGTAAGAGAGATCAGACATGAGCAAACGAGAAACTCTATTGACAATGACAACAATGAGTCTGAGATGCTATGGTTTTACATCAATGTCCAAACTAGAGGGAAATAAATCGTTAACATTTCCTGAGCATAAAAATCTCAAATGTGAAACTCGCAAGCACAGAAAGATGATTTGCATGCGTGTGTTTCATATCATGCTTTCCTTCTTGAATGTTTTTTTTTCGTTCTTGATATGATAGTTATCTTTGCGCGCCAAGCCAAAAATGTTTTAAAAAATTATCCGGGCCAGCAAACAGTTTTCAAGCACTTTCCCTTCTAGGGGCACTCCCTCTGCTGATTGCATATTGCAGTCTGTCCTAGATTAACCTACATGCCAGCTGGTGGTACCTCTTCTCACTTGCTACTAGAATCTATGCCTTTGGAGTTGTTGAGCCGACAGGGCTTTAATAGGTCTGCAATCCCGGCATCCCGTGCTAATAAAAGCTTTGCCTAATCTCCTCCTCTTAGTGCTTGCATAGAGTATTCGGCCCCCTGTCTCATGGCCCTCTTGGTTGACCCGTTGGTGCTCACTTTTATTTGTACCACACCCTCTGCCCCTTCACTGCAACAGTTTGTTCTCATCAGCACGTGCCATTGACCCACATCCCTTCCAGGAGGATTTGTCCAGCTTCAGGGTCTCTCCTGGGGTTGGACCTGTAAGAACTTGTAGTACTGGTTCAAAGTTGCTTTATTGGTTCATTTCAACAATATACATGGTACAGTACACAGTGAAATGAGAACATTCCCCAGGACCATGGTGCTACATAAAAGGACTGGGACAGTACAAAAAAACATGGGTTGCACGTATGCCACATAAGACAAGACAACTGTGTAAAGTGCACGTGTGCAGATATGTGCAAAAACAGCAAGTAAACACCCCCGAGACAAGTGCAACAAGGACAACAGACGATACATAAATGAGCAGCAGCTCATGTATAGCAGCAGAAACAAAAAACAAGTTATAGTGCAGCAAAAAGAAAAAAACAAGTTATAGTGCAGATCACAAAGTTGCAGTGCAAATGACTGTGTGTGTGCATGTCAGTCCAGTTCCTGAGTATTAGAAGTCTGATGGCTTGTGTGTGTGTGTGTGTGTGTCTCAGACCAGTCCCTGAGTGTTTAGAAGCCTGATGGCTTGAGGGAAGAAGCTGTTGCAGAGCCTGGTAGTACCGAATGCTTCGGTACCTCTTAGCAGATAGCAGGAGGGTGAAGAGTTTGAGAGAGGGGTGTGTGGGGTCGTCCACAATGCTGGTAGCTTTGGACATGCAGCGTGTTTGATGAATGTCAGTTATAGAGGGAAGAGAGACGCCGATGATCTTGACTGTGCTGAATACCATGATCAGTCAGGTCAGAGTGACCAGACAGCCCATTTTCAGGCCGATTTATCTGCAGTAATATTGATTTGGGCAGCCTCTACCAATTCCCACCCCTAATAGCATGTGAAGACCCCTCCCCCCAATAAATCAAAGGAGCTGCAAAGAAGGAATTTCCTTGTCTTGAAAGTAAATTGACAGTGATAAGTGCTTATTTTGTTCACATTCATGTAAATTGGGAAGCTTGAAATTCCCACCTGGAATGCCTCACATTCTGGCTGTTGATTGGAAGACAGAGGTTGATGATGTGACAATGTTGGTAAACAAACACACTGTAACTGCAACAGGCAACCCGAGTTAAAATGCTAAATTCAAAGCCAGATCATAAATCCTTTTGATATTTTGCTTTCTTTGTAGCCTTAGCCTGCTTCCCCAGCAAAAGCAATAATTTAGAGATAGTCACTGTCAGATATTGCCACCAGGTTTTCTTGTCTGACAGTGTTGATTACTAGTAATATTGCCTCGGAGCCCTGCATTACAGGGCAGAAACTAGCACAACGATCTTCTGCACAGCAGGCTTTTTTTTGGCCCAGGTAGAACTTGAATTTGTAAAACGTGGTATCTAGAAGGTGGTATAAGTAACGTGGTACCAGCTGGAGAAAACATTTCTCATGTCAGCATGGTGTGACACGCCAGCACAGTTCTCCTTCATAGTCAAACTGGCCAGAGAGTCCATAATTTTTTTAATAATTTTTTTGTGCTGCTTCAGATGCTGGTGAGTCTGGCTGGTAATTCTGTTACCTTGCCTTAAATCAAGATTACAGTGTTTCCCACACACAGACTTTACTTGGGTGGGTCACCCAGCTATCTTAATGACTGCTGACGTATATTGGGTGAACAATTTTAGCATTGTTTAGGCTATTTTTATGTTATCCAACTGAGAGAAGGACGTCGTGCTGTTGATTAACTTGTGGACAATCTCTTTACCTTGCTCTACCTCTTCTCATTCTGTTCATTCTGCTATCGCAAGAAAGGTCCCAAAGTCTGCAGAGAAAATCAGAGAAATGAAGAGAGAGATTCTCTTGAATTATGGTTGATGATACGGTGGTTATTGTACAAGCATGTGAGGCAGGGCGATATAGCAAAAATATTTCACAATTTTTAAAGTCAGGATCACGATCCATGATCAGTTTTTCTTTTCATATTCGATTTTAATATTGTTTTGCAAATTACTGAACAGTACAGCCCCTGTTTTCAAAAATATAGCTCTATATGGTAATAAACCTGTTTAGTGTTTTGGGTGTTAAGTGAATATTCTCTTTCATTCAACACTAAATGTATTTTGCCTCTAAACTGACCTGTGAAATGGACTGAAAGAGGGGAGTTCCTGGCTGAATGTCTGAGAATATCAATAAATGGACCAGCACCAAATGTGCTCCTATATTTACAGGCATTGGAGTTCTTTGGAAAAACTCCGCAAGATTAAAGGGGCAGTTCACCCCAAAACTGAAAAAGATATGTTTTAGAGATGCTTTCTTCCTACAGTATGTATTCATCAAGGTTATTCTCCTGAGAGTTGCCTAGTTTTGGAGATATCAGGTGTAGAAACGCCGATTTTCTCTGGAATATAATGCGATCGAATGGCATTCTTTCTGTGGTTTTTAAAGCGCCAAAAAAATACATTCGAAGAATTCAACAGCAATGTCTCTTACCAGAAATTAAGACCCGGTTACTCAAGATAATCTACAGACTTTAGACTTTGTCGTATCGCTGTGCAGAACGTATTGCTGCGGTGCTGGTGCTTGTATATTTTGCTCTGTGGAGTTTGTGTTAAAGCCCTATAAAAGTATATCTCTCTTCTGTTTTGGGGTGAACTGCCCCTTTAAATCCTCTGATGAACAGTGCCATCTTTGTACATACTTTTATTTAAAGACTTTTTTTTGTAATTGTTTTTTCCTTGTTTGTCTCCTTTTCTTTGTCTTCCCTTGTGGGTAAATGTAAGGGAGGTTATGTGAAATTAATAGAAATATTCAACAAATCAGAATATTATATTAAAGGTCACACATATTTGTTCTTGCATGTAGTGGGCCATTTGTATGCCTGCAGGTATTGTTGGCCCTTTCTGCCAGCTACAACCACAAGTACATTTCATACCTGTGGGAAACACTGGATAATTTTTGTTAATCAAGCCTTGTCATTTTGACTGTTTTAAATTAAAAAAGAATAGTTCTTTAACAAAGTTAATAATTGATTACCATTGTGTTAACAACTGTAAACCAATTAAAAGTTAAAACCTGCTTTTAAATTTTTTCTTTAGAAAAAATATCTTAAGCATGTTATTTATATTAACTGTCTGTACCAATTCTTAATAATTTATGAAGTTGTTCCCTTTTTGCTTGTTCTGTCTGTTTTACTATCCACATTCTCTCAACATGAATATAGCCCTTGTTGCTGGCATGGTGTTAAAAGTCGACATGACTAACTAACCGAACACCTAAACTATAAAACAAAATTTCTGTATACTTCTGTCATGAAAAACAGTGGTTAGATGATTCTTAGTTATTCAAATTCATAAAGGATTTATGTCTTTTTTATTATTCCTTACTGAATCTGTCCACTAGTTCAGGTTCAGTTCCCGAAAACCGTGCCACTTGGCTCTAAGAGGGGCAGTATTACTGACAATAATAAAACAGGGTGACTTGATTTGTGTGTTTAATTTTTTGCACTTTCAAGGCTGGAAGTGGAATGCTAATGCATAAATTTAAGTGCTCATTTCTGGTATGTTATTGGATTTCTGTCTGAGTTACAAGGTAAGCCGCTTTTGTTTGAATTAGTATGAGCTTCTTCGTAATGTGGGTCAGGTAATTAAATGTGTTAATGAAGAATTCTTAGAATGCGCTACTGTGACTTTTTTTTTGGGGGAGTTATTTTACTGTCAGGCTTTCTCATGCTTTTAGCCCACATAAGAAAAAGAAGCTTGTTATTGTAAGAAAAATGATGTTTCATTTGCCATTTGTATGATTACAGTTGCATAATAATTCTCACACACATATACAAGAGACAAAGCTTGGTGTCAGAGCTAAGGAGCATTTTTTGGAGAGAAGGGCCTCTTACTCAAGGGCTCAGCAGTGATGCGACTACTCTGCCAACCATGAGATTTGAACGATTTTAAACACTTAATGAAACTGGAATTAATAATGTATTTATTGTATTAATATATTATGCAAAGAAATTGTATACGATCAAAGCAGTCGGCCAGTGCCACCAAGGGAGGTGGACATCCTGGGAGGTAGTGGTAAACAGGACAATCACCTGAACTGACATGTGGAGGATACCTCAAGCCCGACTCGGCTTTTTGATCAGGGCAACATATGACATCCGTCCAGGTCCCAAGAAGATTAACATCTGGCTTGGCACAGAGGAGTACTGCCAACTCTGCTGCTCCCAGAACCCAAGCCTGCAGCACATCCTCTCCGGTTGTAAGGCAGCGTTAACACAGGGCTGGTACTGGTGGCATCATGACCAGGTCCTGTGCAAGCTGGCTGAAATTCTGGAGGCACGTAGGCTTGAAGCGAACAGGACCAGTCCAGTACCATCTCAGAGATCGATTCACTTTGTTAGGCAAGGAGACCAGCACCTGTCATAGACTCATAGGGCATGATCTCTTGACACCTTGAGCTTAGTGGAACTTAACGACTGACCTTAACCAGCTGCTCAGGCTCCCTCCAGAGCCTCCATCAGGAGATCACCCCAACTTCTCTACGACCTGATATAGTGCTCTGGTCCTCCTTCACCAAGGCTGTCATCATGGTCGAGCTGACCAGTCCATGGGAGATGGAAATGGAGGCTGCCTTCAAGGGGAAGAAGGACAAGTATGCAGCGCTGACATCACTGGAGGTTGGTTGCAGAGGCTATGCAGGAACATCAGCTCAGCGTCTCTTCAAGTCCCTGGGCATCAGAGGTACCAATCTGAAGGGAACCATCAGAGGTAATTGCCAAGGAGGCAGAACAGGGGAGCTTCTAGTTGGCTCTGCAGGAAGGACAAACTATGGGGAAGCAGTGATCCTAGGGGCAGCTGCAGGGGGCGGTAGGGTCCGTCCCTATCACTGCTCCACCGCCTAGAAATGTTCTGGGATTAAAGGAGTGAAACATTGGTAAAGGGCGGTTCCCAGTTGCTGACCCTGCAGCTGGAAGAAGGGCTGTCATGATCGCTACTGTGTCCTCCTTTGGCAGGGGTTGCCAAGGACCCATTCTGGGCTTGCTTGTCCTGACCTATCCAGCTGTTGATTTGAACCATGTCTTTCTGACTAATCCCCCCTCTTGCTGTTTGTCCGGGCTGAACCTTCTCCCAATATCACTTCACCCCTGAAAGTACCACGGAGGGGCAAAGTAAAGCTTTAGTTACGAGAGAATCTCTCTCGTTGTGTAGCTGGCTCATTCTTTAATCATGTTTTACAAAGGAGAGGTTTTGTTAGCAATGTGGGAATTGCATCAATATCTACTTGTGTATACACTGATTATTGCCTGGTGTGACTTGGCACTGAGGGCACCAATGTGCAGTGACATTAGCCATGCTGGCTTTTACACTGCATTTTACTCTGCCATAGATGCTGTGGTTGGAATTTAACAATGATTTGCTTAGTTCCATCAGACCTCCAGACTGTGTTTTTACAGCTCCTTTGTGTAAAAACGGGGTCTCTCTTAAGAATGCAACCTGAAACCATTTTGATGATGGGTCCTATCATTCTTTGACCATGATCAGACAAGTTTGTTTTTAGTTATTCATTTTTTGCTGTAAAAATAAAAATAACTTATTGAAGATTATGTAATCTACAGTACAAGCTTAGGAAGTATGTTGTGTGGCTAATTAAAATAATTTATATAACATATTAACATATATTTAATTTAATTTGAAAATATATATTTATATTTAATTAAACATAAAAAATCACATCATGCTTTAAGTTTTAGAAGTCAAGAGCTGTAGTGGCTCTGCATGAGCCTGTTTGTGCTCATTGTCCATCCGTCAGGCTTCCTATGGTTTATCCTAGATGAGGTGACAGGGAGCCCTGGCATCTATCCCAGGTACCTCAGGGCCAAGTCAGGGATATATTCAGGTCAGGATGCCAGTCCATTGGAGGATGCATACACACCACAGGCAATTTAAAGATTGCACATAGAAAATCCTGTGTTTTTGGTATGCAGAAAGAAACCGGCACTGTTTTA
The DNA here is from genome assembly GCA_019775895.2 of Stomatorhinus ivindoensis. Classification (NCBI taxonomy): domain Eukaryota; kingdom Metazoa; phylum Chordata; class Actinopteri; order Osteoglossiformes; family Mormyridae; genus Stomatorhinus; species Stomatorhinus ivindoensis. The sequence continues at coordinate 13,991,153 of JABFEB020000040.1, forward strand.
ATTATTATTTTTGTGAGCGTTGAATGGATATTTAGCCTAAGCCAAAGTTTGACATATACAATGATTTAACATTTGCGAAAACTGGACGATTTATGATTCTTCTTTTGAATCTTGTTGAAAGAATGCATTTTAATGGCCTTCGGCATTCTAGTAGCATAATTTTTTAAAAAGCATTAAACATTCAGAATTGAAATGCATATTTTAATTTGAAATTGAAATTCCAGTTTCTAATCACATTTCGAGACTGCCAGTTTTTGCAAATGGTAACCGGTCACTATATCAGCCTACAAATACCTGCTTTTCTTTCTGATTTTCATTAGAGGGACATACGTAGATACGTAGATTTCCTTCAGGATGCTGTAACTGCTTGTAGATGGGCTGCATCATGAATACCGTGTGGTGTTTCAGAAACTGAGCTCACAATCTTCATGAGTGTAAGGGTATGTCCACACTAGGGAAACCAAAATACACAATGAAAAGTGTAACGCGTTGTACTGCATTTTTTGTCACATGCGTTTTTCTGCATTTTCATTTCTCATTTATCCAAGTTTAAAGGTCTGCAGCTATTGACAATTGGCGACTTCTGCACACTGTGTTCCTCAGCTTACGTCGTGCCCACTCTGATTTTACATGGCCTACCAATTCGTGGCTGAGTTGCTGTTGTTCCCAATTGCTTCCACTTTGTCATAATACCACTAACAGTTGACCGTGGGATATTTAGTAGAGAGGAAATTTCACAAATGGACACGGTACCAAGATTGAATTCACTGAGCTCCGGAGAGAGACCCATTGTTTGTAGAAGCAGTCTGCAGACTAGGCGTTTCATTTTATACATGTGTGGCTATGGAAGTGAACACCTGAATTCAGTTATTTGGAGAGGTATCCCAATACTTTTGGCAATATAGTCTATATAATATAATGTAATATCTGCACCGGCATGCATGTATAGCAGTTTAATCAACTTGAATTTGCTCACTGTTTTAGATATGAAGAAATAGTAGTGTGCATGTGTGTATGTATGTATGAAGCAAGGTGCACATGCCAAAGGGCATATAGTTCATAGTTGTCTATGGATAACTATGTATTAATGGGTGGCTCCGTGGATGTCTTGTAAGATGTTGCATTGCAAATGTGCTGTTGTGATATTTAAGTTCTGTAGGCAAACTGCATTTTCATTTACTTTTATTGTGAAGTACTCCGACCTAACTAAGACTTTCTCTCTATGTTTATTTGGACTCTGAAGCCCTGTTCTGCTCCTTCCCACTGCCATATTGCAAAGTAATTGAGAAGCCAAGTTTTAACTAATGTTTTTGAAAAATTGAGCAGTCAAGTTCATTCAAGTTATGACTGCTATATAAGGCTGTGTTGTTGATATGAAGTAATAGTAGTGGTGCACTCCATGATAACCAGGCTGGGGATGGAGTTGCCAGTAATGAACCTTGCAAAGATTGCAGGTTTGGAGTTGCAGGTTAGGAATTTGGTCTCATTTCACCCTATTTTGTATTGCTTAATTAGTTCAGGTGGGCTGGTACTTTATGAACTAAACTGAACTTTGGCATTCGAATCGTACAAAAAGGAGTATACAGCTGAATGAAATTGTTTCTCTAGGCTCAATGTACAAACATAGACACAATACAAGTGCATGCTATACAACAGCAAATATACATAATGGAAAGCAAAGACAGACATGTTCATGTATAGTCCAATAGAGGCTGAAATAAAAAAATAATAATACTCCCCATCATAAGAATATTGCATGTTATATTTCACGTAGTTGCCTTATTGCAGTGTGACAAAAAAAAAACCTTGGTGAATGGTGTTAGTGACAAGAAACATTCTAGTAAAGCACAGAAATAGCAGCAATTTAAGAGAGATGACTTCTTGTGTGTGTGTGTGTTCAGGGATTCAGCAGTCACAACAGGTCAGCATGTGTGCTGGTTGATGGAGTTCAGTAATTTGATGGTCTGTGGGAAGAAACTCCTACTGAGCCAGGCAGTCTTGCTAAATGGTGTATAAGCCAATAAAATCTCTTGTCTCTCACTGGAAAATGACTGATCAAATTTAAATATTAGCCCACTATATATCTATATTATGCATGTAATACTTGTATGACCCTTTAAGTGGATGTTAATTAATAATCTGATTATTTACTTACTACTCTTGTGAAGTGAAGGATTGCACAGTCTTGATGATCCCTGTTTTATCAGTGTTTGTGACTTAATATTCCATCACTAAATTCAGTGTAACTTACACATTTCAGGTGATGTTTAACATACCATGTAAATGTACCTAACCTACCCTCTTTATTTTCCCTACAATAGCAGTGCCGTTCCCTCCCAACCAACGACTCTCCATGAAGGAGCTGTTTGAAGATGGCAAGCCCAAGGTGGAACTACTGAAGAACCACCTTGTGAAGGAGGGACGCCTGGAGGAGGACGCAGCCCTGCGCATCATCAACGATGGTGCCAAAATCCTGCGCCAGGAGAAGTGCATGCTAGAGGTGGAGGCGCCCATCACAGGTACCACTCCCCTTTGGCAGACCAAAGAATCTCTTACTGTAGGGGATTCAGATGAACACAAGGGATTCAAGGCCACCTGATTCTTTGCTCAGGTGTGCTGTAAAGATTTCCCATTCAACCACAAACCAAACTCTGTCAATCGTCCTGAAAAGGTAGCCATTATTTGGTTCATATAAGCAACCTTGGTGATGCATCTTTTTTTTCTTCGTACACTAGGTTCACGTCAGGCAGCTGATGAATAGTATGTTGCTATTAAATTTTTAGAATACCATGGTCGTGAAACAAGTAATGGACATGCAGTATTATTCTGCAGTCACAGCATACCTCTGATGACTCCTGATAATTTTAGAGTTTTCCTATTTCTTATTGTGAAATGTTCCTGTTCGGTACGTAGAGCACTTTAACGTCGGTAGTTTTGGTGTGTTCAGTGCATTTTTAAATAAATGTAATCTAAACTGTGACATATGTGTTTTGTGCAATGCAAGAAAGCAATAGCTATAACTAGAATAATGTCTCTTAGTATACTGGCAAACTAATTGTACAGAGCAAATCTCTAGGCATCATGAGTTTAATCGTGTTAGATTAAAATTTTATTCTTTTTAAATATTATACACCAAATAGTTCTTACAAGTTAGTAATATTCCCAGCATTATAAGGTGTTTGTGTTGTGCGTAATAACTTGTTTGAGGATTTATAAGTTAGGCGCTATGGAAGCTTATACTTGAGCAATAAGTGGAGCCCAGTGTGCACTACCTTCTGCCCATGCTGTACCAAAATTCTGCTCTTTAATATAGAGAAGCAGTGTGTTTAAAATGCACAGATTTTTGAGGAGCCATGCTAGGACCTTGGAATCTGTCTGTACATGCATGTGGAGAGGGAATGTGCAAGAGGCCAACTGTTTCGGTACAGCTTCATTAATGCTGTCCAAATGTTGGCGTAGGCGTTCATATTCCTAGCACTACAGCTATCGCCTATGAACTGCTCGATTGTAAAATGAATGTAATCCCTGGCCAAGGCCAGAGCTGACTTGAATGTTCAAAGGGAAGTGTACTTTATGAATTCACTTTGACCGAGGAGTTATTTTTAATGATGAGTTTTATTGAGTGCCGTTTCAGATGCCACAAGGTTATGATTATAACCTGTCCCTAATAGTAAAACTGGATTGCATTTGCTGGAAAAAATAACTTGGACTGCTCTGCCAGAAGCTTTCCAAAGTTAGATTTTAATTACCTTCTCTGGCTTGCTTGCTTATTTGTCTGCTTATTTATTTGTTTGTTTGTTTATTTGCTTGTTTGTTCGTTTGTTTATTTGCTTGCTTGCTTATGTGATGTCTCGTGTTTTGGACACAGAACCAGGTCTGTATTCTGTGGACAAATTAGGACAAAGGACAAATGGCTAACAAAATGACTTGGTCGTCCTCCATTATTTTGGAGGTGATGATATAGTTTCGTATGAAATTATGTGTAAAGTTTAACCTATTGCATTTTCCATGCTTATTTAGCATATAGGTCACTGTTCCGGTTGTACAGTGTGAAAGCAAGACAAAAAAGTGGCCAGGAACTACAAAAGTTCCTAGTCAAGAATCCCCTGGAACTCAAAACCAGGAACTAGGTTCCTGAGCTTCGGTGGGAAAGTGGCTGTTATCAGAAACAGAAAAGTGTGTTCTGCATTTCTTTTTCTTATCTGTCTAGTTTGTAATTTCTATATGTATATAGTTGTACAGTATATACAAAAGGTTTGGAATTTAGGGGTTTATTACATCCTCTTTCCATACCTAATTAGTTCAGATATTGCATGAATTATGCAGTTCTTTGTGAAATTAAGTGGAGGAATGTAAAAAAATTGTTGTAACTGGCTAATTAGAGGTGTCAGCTGGGCGATGCAATACAGTTACAAATTTAGTTTAATTTACTTATATTTGTTCTGGTTTTGTGCCCCATAACCTTTATTTCTGCTGACAGTGTGCGGTGATGTTCACGGACAGTTCTTCGACTTGATGAAGCTCTTTGAGGTCGGGGGTTCACCAAACAACACGCGGTACCTCTTTCTGGGAGACTATGTGGACCGAGGATACTTCAGCATTGAGGTGAGTCCCTCGGGGCTCCCTTCAGAGTGCCTTGCCAATTTCAGCTAAATCCCAGCTTTCCATTCGTGCTCTATTGGTCTCACCCAGGGTGTTGAAATAGATGTATCTTCTACTTGTGTGTCACTTACACAGCCTGTGAGAGAGCGCGCCATCACAGGCTGTACTTTTCTCACCCTGTAACAGGATGAATAGTGTCCACTTTAACACTTGAGATTCTGTCATGAAAGACAACGGAGCAGTAAAATATCAAATTAGTGTCCAGGTTGCTGTGCATGTGAAATAATGATTTGGCAGATCGTGTGATGATGACAGACGGATTGCTGATATGTAGGAGGGAGGTTGTTGGATCACACTCTAACATCGGCCGGGGTTCCAATTCTGCTCTGCTACTTTGGCAGAGGCTTTGGGCTAATAGATCTTGTTCCCCAATTACGTCCTTGTTCCTCAGTCTCTGTCCTACTAGTTTTCAGGAATTTCCCTACTCTTGTTGTAACCGGTTTGTCAGACTGATACATGAAGTGTTTTTCTAATTGTTTAATTTGAGAGAAAAGAATCAGATAATACATTCTCCTGTTGATTGATCCCTAGCACTATGGCACAGTTTTTCACAATCCTCTATTCAGTTGGTAACTCTGAGGAATTCCTGACAGCCTATTTGGGTGCAGCAGCTGATTGGTTGATTGTGTAGTCGGACAGTCGAGCAGCTGCTGATTACCCCAAGCATTTGGGGTATGTGTCTCAAACAATGCCTTTCAGATTTAGACACTATAAAAATGACACACCCTGCAGTTACAGTCACATTCATTATTTTTTCATGTGATACTTGCCATCAGTCTCACTGAAAATTATTTCAGGGTTTTGTGCCATTTACTGGATAATGGACAGCTTTACTAAACAGCTTTACTGAACAGCTTAGTGCTTTTATACTGGTTTTAGTTACTTTTTCTGTCTTTGAAAGAACTTACTGAAAGAGAGGCAGTGTTTAGAAATTGCTCATTATCTTTGCTGCAGTCAGATGTGGTGTCACAATCAATACAATTAATAAGGTACATTAGAGGAGATTTTATTTTGTGATGACTGTAGTAGGGACTCCTTGCTTTCAAAATTTTATCACTCTTCACTGAATTCTATGGTTAGTTTGCTGTTGGGCCATATTTATTTTGGTAAAAAAGCATGTTAGATTGTTGACCTGAGTGGTTTGCTGAGGAGCTCAAACAGGCCTGATGGTGTGGCTGGGGCATAATCCATTCTAAAGCCTGTGTTCAGAGCCAGGCTTTCTGATGGGTATTCAGCCAAATGTCAGAGACAAAAGCAATTGGGGTAAATGGTTGAAGCACCATGCCTGAGTAGAACTCTGCAAGCGTTTCTCTCCCTGCTCCCACGAGCAGCCTGCATTTTCAGGTGTGTGTGTGTCTGTGTCTGTCTGTGTGTCAGGGCTCTCAAGCAGAAACTGGGACTAGCTACAAATGTTTGGCTTTCCATCATCAATGCTATATCTTTGCAGTCTGATGTCCACCTGTGACGATTGTGACTGTTTACTATAGATGGAATACGCCGATTGTCCTCTGCCGACTGATATCATTTGATATGTAATTGACCAATGAAAAGATGTTTTATGAAGGCGTCTATTTAACTAATATCTTCATTGGTTGTCAGAAGTATCCAAAACTGCATATCTCAGTGTCAGCTACGGTTACATGATTCTGGGTGAAATATGAATTGCAATATCCCCCCCCCCCCCAAAAGAATACCGATTGTGATTTTCTCATCTGCTCACCTGGACACATTCACCAGAATACTGACAGATGTCTGATTTACCGAGCATTATTCTTCAGTACCTTTGCCAGACTGCTTGATATTCCTTTTGTGTGTGATTAGGCACATGTGTATGTCCTCATCCCCAGCCTAACAGGTGCATGTCGTGATCCCCTTCTGACTGTTTGTGCTTGTTCTGATATCTCCTCATATGCACAAGTGTCTACTTATCCCTTCACTCCCTGGATACACTGCCCCTTTTTTTCAAAATTATCATCCATCCTCAATGTAGATTCTCATTTAGTGATTTTCGTAACTGCTTGGTTTGCATTTGGGTCCCCTGTTCCTGATCTGTCCATTGACATTTTCAAACTCACGAAGTTTAACTGCCAGCAAGGGGGTGGATTTGTCATTGCTAATCGATGCCATCCACCTCAGATTGAAGAATAAAACAGTGTTGCCATTTTGAACCAATATGGGATGCGACTTAAAGTTGCAACACTAACCGCTGGTGTCTGTAACTGTAAGCACTTGCATTCTGTATTTTCTACTGTATGGCAGTGATTCAAGTGGTGAAATTTGCAGTAAGGTATTTCCAGTTTTAGTTGGTACAAGTTTTTGGGAAATATTACAATACACAGCACCAGTCTTTTTGTCTAGTCTATCAACAATATCCCCTATTTCAAAAGATGTGGCTTCCTCTGAAGGAAAGCTTTTCTCTCCCATGACTCATGGACATTACCAGAACAGTAGTATGAGGAGTGCTTTGGTGATTTGGTAAACTTTGCTGTACGTTTGTTGTGCCTAAGTCCATTCTCAAAACACTGTGATTGGCAGCGGGCCAGGTTATTTTAGTTAGTGCTGACAAAACACCACAGTGCACTTTCTTCCTAGCTTTTCTGAATTCTCTGTGGGTTATGCTGTGTGGATTTCTCATGAACTGCATTTTACTATGGACTTGCATATTGGATTTTGCTGGATTACCCTTATTGGACAGGTTTGCTTTGGACTTCCCTGCTCCCCTGGTGAATTGCATTGTTATTTTTAGTGTATTGTCTTTCGTATCCATGCCTGCCCTACTGCATTATCTGTGTTTTTGTGGCTGTGTCTGCGCTTTTGTTCAGTTGCAGGGCCTGGCAAACAGTCACAGAGAAAGTAATGTCATTTCTGGTCGAACTTTCATCTAACACTGGTGATAATGATATTGAGGAAAACTATCTCAGTAATGGTCGTTATTTTATCGCCTGCCCTAACACCTGATTTTCTGCCCCCTCTTCCAATAACATGATGTGATAGTCCTGTGATGTATTGGTACTGCTTATATAATAAGGGAGAAAAAGGGAGTGTTTGGTTTGATGCAACAGATCTACTCGCTAATGCAAACATGGTAGAACTTTACTGTGTAAGAATGAGATTACATAGAAATCACGGAATCGAGATCATGATTCAATTCTTGAATGAGATTTCATGGTGGTATGAATCGAGACTGAGATTCCAGAACAGTTGGTTGTGCAGCACTAGGGTCAGCTATTTAACCTCAGCTGATAGCTGTCACTCGAAACCAAAAGAAAGTTTGCACTGCAGCTTGAGTGGGATATCGCTCTCATGGTAAAGTAACACCATACACTTCTTGTTTGAAGATGGTGTTTGTTTGTACTAGTAAACATTTGCATTCAAGATTGTCGTCTGTATGGATTGCATTGTATCTCTAACAAATTAACGCCGATAGCTAGGTAAAACAGAAAGATAGAGCTCTGATTATGTCCTAACATTTAGACCAGCTGTCCATATTAATGAAATATAGTCAGCATAACAAGGAGATTCAGACTAACAGTGCAGAAAGCATGATATGAAAACCATGCAAGTCCACGTTCATTGACAACAGTGAAGAGGCATCTGTTTGTGGGGCTAAAGGTATCTCGTTACATTGTTTTAGGTTTATTTTGTAAATTAGTTTCAGAGAATTTTTTAACACTCCTGAAATACTGCATTTTTGGAAATCCCATGTTTTTTATTGGCTAGCGACTATAAATTCAGGTCTAAAATTTTAGAATTGAAATACTGAGTAGGATGAGCATGATGCAAGTAAATATGTACAGCAAGCCTGTGTTTTGAGAAGCCTCATTTGAAAGCAGCTTTGATAACAAAGCAGGGAGCTTGTGCACCACACGGCTCTATTGATCAAGGTACTGTTTCAAATCCTGCGGCCCCGCGTTTACAATGAGCCTCTCTTCATTTGCCCGAGCATGCTATATCAGGGAGAGCCAAATCAACTTTAACGAGCTTAAGTGCTAGCTCCGTGACAGGATGAAAAATTGATTTCTGCCATTCAAATTGGATCACCATTTTATGCTAGTAATTTGTTTATGTTAATTAGATCCAGGCAATCTATCGGCACCCCTGCTTGACCCCCTGCCTACTGTTATTGCTCGCCAACACTTTGATCTGTACCTCGACTCACGGCGATATTTTTAATATTTTCTGAGGAGCTGTATCTATCGTTTTGACCTCTCTTCCTTCCTTCTATGTAGATTTTTTTTCCATTGTGCTATCAGTACAGAAAAGACAAAGGGCATGATGGGGTGTTTTTGGGATCTGGCTAAGAATCAGAGTGGCACAGTGACAGTGTAATGCTCTATTCATCTCTTTTAGCTCAGTAGTTTAGCAGAGGCGTCTGTAACTGGAAGCTTAATATCAGTTCATACCTGCCAACAAAGTGCCAGTGCTTGACATCCCTTGCCATTCCTTCCCGCCTTCGTCTGCTTTTCACTGGATCAATCGGTCTGCGCATGTTTATGGTCTTTCCGGTTTTGCATGACCGTCATGGATTGTGGCTCACGTCTAGCCTACAGTAGCTCCCTTTCCTTCTTTCATATGTACCAGAAACCGTAAGAGAATGGGGGTGTTTCCTCCTCCTAGCCAGGCTCTGTTAGCTGTGTGAGATGAAGGGGAGAAATGATTATTAAGGAATCCCTGTGTTTGACCCACACCTTAATCTTTGTCTTTGACCCCTGATTAGCGAGGGTTTTATTAGCTTCTCCCCTTTTCGTTTCAGTCGACTCCAATGTTTAGCATAAGTTGTGATATTTACAGGTCCGCTCTCATGGTTTATGCGTGTGATCTATGTTTTGTAAACCTTTGTCTCTTCTTCTCATGCAGTGTGTATTGTTCCTTTGGACCCTCAAGATCAACCACCCGACAACACTCTTTCTCCTCAGAGGCAACCATGAGTGTCGGCACCTCACAGAATATTTCACCTTCAAACAGGAGTGTAAGAACAGCTTCCCGAGTTGGTGTGAATTTGTCACTGCATGCAGTGAGATGTAAACTCAACAAAGCTTTGTGCGTTAGTAAGCGTCCATCATCCTGTTCACTTCCATCTTTCTTTGCAAGCTCGTTATGAAATATTGCGATATATTGGTAGGATGGAAGTATTGGCGCATCCAAAACAAATGAGGCCCTTAGGATTTTTGTCTTGGTGTCAATTGGTGTAAAGTACAGTTTCCTGTTTAATGCTGGTGTCCAACCATGTTGCTTTCAGCAGGAATCTTTCGACATCAGAGATGAGAGCCAGCACAATTGGGGGTTGGGGTGGTATCAGCAGTAGGTATTGTGATATGGGTGTCAAAACTGCTTTAGATACATTTGAATATTTGAACTACATATTTATTCAGTAACACTGAAGAAACTAAATATAGTATGTTGAATCACATGTTAAGACCCCCAATCCAAACTTATTGAGTTGTCACTTAAATAAGATGTGAGCCAATGTACATCAGCATTGTGGTGTGCTTTGTCAACTGCAGAGATACTTCTGGAGCAGGGTCTCATCGATCTTTGTGACATTTTGTTTCTTTGTTGAGAGCTGGGGTTTGTAATAGAAAGCCAACTAGGCTAGTCTGTATGTATGATTTGAAATTTAGTGCTTGGAAGATGAGCAAATATAGATGTGTCTGAGGTGCACTATTATGCATGTAACAAGGTCTTAAGTGAATCATAAGAGAGTGATCGTGCAGGTGTGGAAAATCAGTATGCAAATTCAAGTAGAACTACATCAGTTTGCTTGTTCTGATGTTAGTTCATAGGATACAAGGAGTAAATGAAGTGAAATGAGCATAGAATCCCTTGCAAGTATGGCATTTTATGCAAATATGGTTGTAATCAAATTCGTCATTAGCATGCATAAAAGCCTATTGACTAAAAGCAATGATCCAGCCACACATTATGTAGAATAATTCGGTTGAGCTGTGAAGTTCCATCTGAAACCAATGCAAGCTTTTAAATATGTCTGCCAGCATGGGATTCATACTTTTTTTCTCATTAATGAGTAGTTGGAGTTTGGAGATTTAGTGGGGGGAGGGGAAACGGGCAATTTGGATAGCGCTTGCCAAATATTAGCAGACATAGGAACGCATAGTAATCTGGTATGAAAATGTTCTGATGTTCTTTTGTGTAGGTTCCACTTTCATCGACATTTGTTCAATATATTTGCCAAATGAGAAATTACAAGTTATACTGCGGGTTGCTTGGGTGTAGGGTGGCGGTAAAAAAAACAACTTCTGTTCTTCTAGTATCGGGTTATGATGATGATCAGTGTCCCGAAAAAATGTTCCTCAAAAGTACATTTGAACCACATCTGACATTTCAAGATGGCACTGCTCTGTTCTTGGACTCCTCTATTAATATGGCACACTAATTTCCAGGGAATTATCAGTGATTGTACAATTTAGCCAAATAAGGGCACAATCCCCTCGAGCACTACTTTGAATATGTACCCAGGTTGTACTCAGCATAGGATAGGGTATGTGTATAATGACTGAAATATGTCTTTTATAACTAAGTATCTACACACCTGTTCTAGTTCATACACACCTGTCTACACACCTGTTTCCTGTTTCTGCACTCCTGTCTACACACCTGTTCTAGTTTCTACACACCTGTTTCCTTTTTCTGCCCTCCTATCTACACACCTGTTCTAGTTCATACACACCTGTCTACACACCTGTTTCCTGTTTCTGCACTCCTGTCTACACACC
>JABFEB020000040.1:14002648-14018888 GCA_019775895.2 Stomatorhinus ivindoensis
TGTTTCCTGTTTCTGCACTCCTGTCTACACACCTGTTCTAGTTTCTACACACCTGTCTAGCTGGTGCAACCTTGTGCAAAATCAGTCAAAAACAAGTTCTGTCTTTTTCTAAAACCTATCATGATGTAAGCAAGGCTGACAGCAGTGTCACAGACAAGTGGGTGCTTGTATTCACCCTCTGGTTTATCCCCCCCCCCCCTTCCCCCCACAGGTAAGATCAAGTATTCTGAGCGGGTGTACGACGCTTGTATGGAAGCTTTCGACTGCCTGCCCCTTGCCGCTCTCCTTAACCAACAGTTTCTCTGTGTGCATGGAGGTCTGTCTCCAGAGATCAACTGCCTAGACGACATTCGAAAGGTACGTGTCTCGCGGTCAGGGGCTCCCCCCCCCCACACCAGCAGTTTGCTTGTGTAGGTGTGAATTTTGGACATGGTGCTCAAGTTAGAGGTTTATGAATCAACTTTAGATTCGGGTTTCACCTGTATGAAAATTGTCATTTCGGACAGAATGTACTCACGTTGATGACGTTACCAGTCATTTGCTTAGGTCATGGTTGGGTGCACCAGATTAGCACAGTTAACATGGCATGCTGTGTGATACGCCTTTATTTCCAGAAAGCCAGTAAAATGGCGATATCAGCTTTTAAATCATGTAGGAATTCTCAACTTGTGTGATTTTGTATTAAACTTGGGAGCAGCTTTTGACACTGAGAACACCAAGTGCTACAGAGTCAGGCCACGCTGCATTTTGCAGTTGGACAGGTTCAAGGAGCCACCGGCGTTTGGGCCCATGTGTGACCTGCTGTGGTCAGACCCTGGAGAGGACTATGGCAGCGAGAAGACCTCTGAACATTTCAACCACAACGCTGTGAGAGGCTGCTCCTATTTTTTCAGGTACACGTCCTTCATATCTGACCTCCATGACCTTTGTAATTAAGCAGTGCTAAATGTCTAAGTGACCTTAATATTTAACTCCTCATTAAAAAAACATCTCATCAGGTAAACAAAATGTCCAGAACACGGTAATAGTTTTCAAGCTTTCAAACGAGTTATATGTATCACTCATTGCAGTTATTGTTATCCTTGCCATATTAGCCGTACTTTTAAATGGATATTTTATTTTATTGTTGAAGGCTTATGCTTTACAGTGGACAGGATTTAGTCTTGTGTGAATGGGAAATCCTGGTAATCTTGCACCCTGTGTTATGTAGTGTAAGCCCTGTTGGAGCCGGTCTGAGTGTTGGGGGAAATCCCTTTGAGCTGTTCTCATCAGCCGCGTCATGCTGCAGACCTACTGAGCTGCCAGCTTAGCGAAAGGCAGGTGGTCCTCTGACTGCTGGAGCTGTGTCCGGGACAGCTGGGAGAACACCCCTCTCAATGCCCACCACCACATCAGATACTCTCTCTGTTTAATGTGCTCTTTTATCCCCCCAAGCATCGTTCATACCCAGTCATTACTCCAGCTCCAATTCCTGATACAGGAGATCATTAGCCCGTACCTCAGAAACCATGGCACAGAAAAGAAAACAAAACCATACTCTGAAAATTGTAGGATCAGCAAGATCAAAAAATATTAATTGCTCCCTTGCAGGGCCCTTTACTTGCATGGCTGTCGGGCAAAATTCAAAACACATGAAATGCGGGTTTTATGAGACTTTGTCGTCCATCTCTCCTAATGTGCTTTTCTTGCCTTGCAGCTATCCTGCAGTATGTGACTTTTTGCTAAACAACAATTTGTTGTCTGTAATACGAGCACATGAAGCTCAGGATGCGGGGTAAACAGAAGTTTTTATTTTATATATTTATTTTATGGTTCTCTTCCTCTGGTTATTAATACATTTTGCCTTTCACTATATGTGGAAGTATCATTCGCCACGCGTTTCATCAGTGTTTTTCACATACTCTTTCTCACTCCCTCTCTTTTAGGTATCGAATGTACAGAAAAAGCCAGACGACCGGCTTTCCCTCATTAATCACTATTTTTTCAGCACCAAACTACTTAGACGTGTATAACAACAAAGGTACGAGAACATAAAGGTGCCCTTTTACTAACTCTGGGATGCGTTTCTAATTGGAGGGATTCGGTGTTGCCTTATTTGCGTATATCCCGAAGGGGACCACGTTCTGCGTAACGGTCTTGCTGTGTTCCCTGTGATGATGAGATGTGTATCATTCCTGAGTCACCCAGGTGTAGGTCACCATCTGGCTGAACTCTGCCTCTTTTATCCTGTCCAGCCCCAGAATACTCCTATACGAGTCAGCATTCACTAGATCATCAGCAGGGTTATCAGTGCTTGATAACTTATTCACAGACCTGAAGCAAAGCTGCACAGTCACTCGTGACTTTCACCGTTTGATAATACAGTAGCTCTCCTTGTCTCAACAGCTGCTGTTTTGAAGTATGAGAACAATGTAATGAACATCCGACAATTTAACTGCTCTCCTCACCCATACTGGCTGCCCAACTTCATGGACGTTTTCACGTGGTCGCTGCCGTTTGTGGGAGAGAAAGGTGAACATTGTTTTATGAAAGTGTGTATGGCAAATTTTTGCCGTTTTATTCCCAGCTAATTTATTCTTGTATGAGTTGAGTATCTATCCTGGCTCTTATTTTCCCAACTTTGAAACAGTGACGTTAACAGCTGTTATGCTGGACATGTTTTTTTATGTGCGTTGGGGAAACTGCATTTGATGCTATACAAAAATGAATAGGAGCTACAGAGAGAGTCCGCAGATCTGGGTCTTATTTTTGTACTGTCCCAATAAATTTATAGGCCATTGTAAACAGTGGTAAATGGATTAGACTTTGCAGAAATGCAGTAAATGTTTAGCATAGTTCCATATGTGGGATGCTGGGAAACAATGTGAACTACTTTATGGACTGGAAAAGAGTTAATAGATGTTTATATCCTAGACCAACTCTAGACTGAAGCCCAGGAATATTTTAGCCACAAAACCACTGCATTCTTTTGAATAATATTAAGTGCTCGTACGTGCGTGCGTGTGTGAGAAAGAGAGAGAGTATATTTGACAGTACAGATACAGTTGTGTAGCTAATTCATTTCCTGTTCATTTTTTCCTCACAGTGACGGAGATGCTGGTGAACGTGCTGAACATCTGCTCCGATGACGAACTCATGTCCGAGGGAGATGACACGTGCGAGGGTAAAACAAGCAGTTTGATTCACCAAGCATGGTTCAAAAATACTGTATATCTGGTTTAATTACCATTAAGGTCTTTGGGCACATTTCTCCAATAAATCCATTCAACGTCATCAATGTGGAAAGATGAGTCCCGCTTTACTGATTCCTCTCATTATCGTTCTTTAATGCTATCTTCAGAGTCCTTTTGTTCTTGCAGTTCAGTTAGTTTTTATTCAGTGTTTGTGTTTCCCATCGCAAACGTACCATGTTCAGCCTCTCGGCCACACTGGCAGGTAAACAGTCAGGAAGTGCCATCTCCTGTATACCTAACTGTTGGTGATACTTTGGTTTAATTATTTGGTTTGGTTTAGGATACCAAATCATTTCCCTCATTTATTTTTGATTGCTGCATTGGCCAATAACAGTGCTGTTCAAATGTGATGGCCACGGGGAAGGTAAGAATAGATTAAAGTGAGAGGAGGAGTGAGTGTGAATCTGCTTCTCTTCTTTCTCCGGATGTACTTGGCTAGAGCATCGTGGTTACAGACTTTCTGCTGTGCCCTTTGGTCACTTGGACTGTCGTGTTTCATTTATGTGATATATATTTTGCATTTCATATAATATCCTGTTCTGTATGCAGATATGTACCACATAAAATATTAGTTTTTTAATTAATTTATTTTTGTTTGAGCAGTTTGCAGTGCCCTCCTATTTTGCCGGCATGTCAGTAGTTGCAATAGATTGCATTTTACTACCAAAAGGATCTTGCCAAGGTGCGCGGATGCATGATGCGTGAGCAGTACTGCTAGGAGTCAAAGTGGAGTTTATTACAGATGTGTGTTTGCAGCTTCGTGTTGCTTCGACAGTGAGCGCCTTGTCAAGGGGATTGGTAGCCAGTGCATATTGTTTTTGTTTTTAAGTTTGTTTGCAGAGCCCAAGCCAGCGTATCAGTTTATCTTTCTGATAAACTCTGTGAAAGAATGTTAACGCTTTCTAATTTGCTGCTTACCACTAACAATGTAGTCTAACTGTTGATCAAACTCTGGGAGGAATAAGTTCAGGCTTCACACTATTCATACCAAACAAGATACCCAACAGATAAGGCTGTAAGTAATATCAGTGGTTTATTTGACCAGTCTAACATCTGTTGCACTCTACGCTCCAGTGACTCCCCACCAAAGCAGATATTAACTGATTGACAAAACATTCTGCCGATGCTCATTTTTGGTCAGTCATTGTGCTCCAAGACTTGCAAGTTTTTGAAAGAGAGTGTGGGAAACAGCAAGCATGCCAGAGGATGCATGTCATTTTTAACAGTAGTGTTTTGCAGAACCAGCCTGTGGTTTTAAGACCAAATTCAGTCAGTCAGTGAGTGACTAAATGGGGGGGGGGGGTGCTAATTGTTAAAAATGGAATTTTGCTAATTCCCACACATTCATTCCGGAGGGTCATCCACAATTTCATTCAGGAGCTCTGAGGAGACTCTTGAGAGCAGCCAGAAATAACGTGAAGCTGCTGCCATTTTACTGTCACCCATTTTAACCAGTAATGGGTTAATGGGACATATCACACATCATCATATGTAAAAGTCTGAGATGAAAGGATGTTCTTGGTTCATCAAATAGGAAGGATTTCCCCTGTGTAATGGAGTCAATTTAATGGAGCTCAGATTGGCTAAGACTGGCTTGAATTTCATTTCTCAGAAAAAAAAGATGGGCACTGCTCCTTAGAATGTGTTGATGAATTCCCTGGCCTGTGGAGTGAATGAGGTCAGTGTCTAACTGAAGCTGCGTTCCTGACAGGTGGCACCCCAGCTGCAAGGAAGGAGGTCATCAGGAACAAGATCCGTGCCATCGGCAAGATGGCTAGGGTCTTCTCCGTGCTCCGGTGAGCATCCTCTTCCCTTGTACATGATTTGGAGAGAATTTGGTAGATGAAGCTTCCAGGCTGTATACAGTGGGAATGATCTCGATAATGTGCATCTGTAGTCACTGTAACTGCAGCAGATGTGGTTACAGATCCACAGGATTAAGGTCTCTCGTCCCACTTCCTGAGACCTGAGCTTCTCATCTGGAAGCTATGTAGGAGGCCGCTTGCCAAAGTCTCTTGCTTTGTGTTTCCCGGAATTGGATTTGCAGCAGTCTTGTTGCAGTCCAGACGGGTGTCTGTAAATGACGGTGCTCCCTGCTGATGTGTGTTGTCTTGTTAGAGAGGAGAGCGAGAGTGTACTGCAGCTGAAAGGATTGACGCCCACTGGGACGCTGCCCCTGGGCGTGCTGTCAGGAGGTCGTCAGACGCTGCAGAGCGGTAAGTCCTCCTAATCTATCTGAATGACCTGAAGTGCCAGTTTCAACCCCAGCTGATCCTGACCACCACCCAGTTCAGCAAATGTCCTGAAGTAATCTTAAGTGCAGCTGATGGTGCAGTGCGAGCTTCACTTGGATGCAGCTGATGGTGCAGTGAGGGCTTCACTTAGGTGCAGTTGATGGTGCAGTGAGAGCTTCAATTAGGTGCAGTTGATGGTGCAGTGAGAGCTTCACTTAGGTTTACATGGCTTAGAATGTTTACAGGCCAATGGCAGAAATTTATTTTACTGTCTCATCTAGTGTTAACGGCACCAATGTGTAATAAAGCTAAATATAAGTTTAATATTAAAAGATGCTAAAATGTTTATTTTTCTAAGGAGTAATGTAAGCAGTGGTGCATTATTCAATAATTCACTGTTTGCGTGGAGCTTTCATATGTCATTATAAATGAATAAAGTGAAATGTGATCAGCGTGTTACAGGTTAATTAGCAGCCAGGGCCAGACTAGTTATTTTTATCTACATTAATCTGGGCATGCATGTAAATTAAAGCTTTATGCTCACCTCCCGGAGTAATGTGCTGTGTGACACAAAGTTGTCAGATGGTATGTGAACGCAGGAACAGGAGGGTATAGAAACCACCTGTTTGTGTCAGGTCTGGATGGAAATGTCATCTAATATTTAATGTGTGCTTACACACAGATCATTTGCCATCTTAGACGGTTATTTCTGATACTCATTTCTCTGTTTACATGGGATTAATGCTGGAGAAAGTATGAGGCCTCTGGCTGCTTCCGTCATGCCGTGCTCTCCTACTCACCAAGGTCTAATTCACCTGTCATTGAAACTGTGTGATGACGAAGGTCACATTAACAAGCTTAAAGCGCGGCAGCGGCAAGAGCGGTGGTGAGCTTCTGGCGTAATTGACTTTGATTGTGGAGTCAGTCTCCTTCAGTCGCTTCTCAGGAAAGCATCAGTATTAAGGCTGGAAGGCCTTATTGGTCACACCTTTATTTAATCAGGATTTATGCAACACCTTGCTAATGATGTCTTAACCATTCCAGAAAATATGCACTAATGCTTACTAAGAATGTGTTCAATTAAAAAAAAAAAATGCTTCATAGTTCAGGGTGAATGTAAGTGCTGCATGAATATGTGCATGATTGGTTGCCTGTTGGACTGGAAGTGCCTGATCAGTATCGTGTATGCTCTCTGCTTGCATGACGCTCTGAGACATCATACTGTTTTATAACACATGCAGTTTCCAGCAGGGCTTTAATTGCCTGTCCTGTAATAACTGATTGTGGGTTTAATCTAGAACATACTTATTTTTGACTTGCTGCAGCCGTTGATCTACTCTGCGTGCTTAATTTCCCTGGGGAAAATTCTGTGCAGTTGGGGGGATGTGATGCAGGGGTAGCCTGGAATGCAATGGATGTCTCTGGCTGCATTGATATTTTAATTCACTCTTTCTCCATTCGTTCTCGGCATGGCTCAACTACTCACGCTTATACAGCTACCCTAGAAGCAGAAGAGGCACGAGGTAATGCAAGTGGTCTGTGGATCTCTCTCTCTTTTGTCTGTCTCCTGGTGTGGGCTTTTCTGCATTAACCTGTTTCTCTGTATTGTTTCGTCGTCTTGTTGATTTTGGATGTGGTCCTGTTGAACCACCTTGTGGAGAAGGGCTTCTCTTGCACCACCAGTGACTGCTGTGTCTGAGGGCTTGTGAAGGCACCGCCCTGCCGGTGGGCCCTGGGTTGGATTGGTATATCCCAGCTATTAGGGTGGGGGTTGTGTGTTTTCTGGGGTGATGAAAAACTGAACAATTGTTTAACATCACTATATAATTATTTTCCAGATAACCCTTTGAGTTGGAAACCCAAAATTAGATTACGCGGCAGCAGGATGGTGCAGTGGTTAGCACTGTAGCCCCACACCTCTGGGCTGGGGTTCGAGTCTCCGCCTGGGTTACATATGTGTGGAGTTTGCATGTTCTCCCCGTGTCGTCGTGGGGTTTCCTCTGGGTACCCTGTTCCGCCCCCCCACAGTCCAAAGACATGCTGAGGCTAATTGGAGTTACTAAATTGTCCATAGGTGTGCCTGTGTGAGTGAATGGTGTGTGAGTGTGTCCTGCGATGGGCCAGCCCCCCGTCCTGGGTTGTTCCCCGCCTCATGCCCGTAGTTTCCAGGATAGGCTCCGGACCCCACCGTGACCCAGGATATCCCAAGGATAAGCGGTTTGGAAAATGGATGGAAATTGGATTACAGCTACCAAAACATACTCCTTGATAGAAGGCATGAAAGTGTCTTGCGCTTCCCTCTGTGTTGTTTTTTCTCCTTGCCCCTTGGGGAAAAAAAAAATAATTTTCTGATAACAGCTGGAGCAAGTGGGACCCCTACTGAGTGGCCAGTTGGACTGTCTGGTCCCAGACCAGCTAGAAGTCCCCCACCTCTGGGCTCTGAGTGTCCCCCGCCTCTGAGTGTTTTCACTGCTTCTTATTTGTTGTACAGTAGCTATTTCCAGCTGATCAAACTTAACCAAAGCCTGCTGAACCACACATCACTTCTTTAGGCCATGCTCTCATGTCCTAAGTTTTCCGGAACGTGCGGCCTGCCCCAAACCCTCTACCTCTAGCCCAGCCTCCAGCTATTGGGTATTTTTAGAGCCTAATCTCATTATTTCCTTCAGCAGCAAACGCGCTTATCTCGATAGGAAGGGCTTTGCTTCCAAATGCTGCATTCATGCTCTTCGGCCCCACTAGGCAAACACGAGTAGCAGACAGGGGCCGCAGCGCATCTGGGATAGCCTTTCCACCCTTAAACCGTTTCCGGGCCTTGCTGTCCACCACTGACCTCACACCTGGTTGTGCAAGAGCGCCGTTCCCTGGATGGGTGTTGCCCACCTGACCCCGAGTCAGCTGTCTCTGTCGGTGCCATCGGGTGCCTCTGTAGTCATTCTTTTATTTTCTGTTCAGCTGTCAGTTTAACGTTAAAGTTGTACTAGCAGCATCTTTTATAAAAAGCACCTGTCTGCTGCAAGCGCAAGTTTTGGGTCTTGCTGAAACACATTTGTTTAGTAAAAAGCTAGTGTAGTGCGTGGGTGAAAGTTAAATGCAACCCCTGGGATTTTAAACGGCACTTAACGTGTTGGACAGAGGAAGCACCATTTATATGGGTGAGTAAGAGCGTTGTGTAGAGATGCCCTCTGCTGTTTGTGAAAAATGTTACATGTAAAGGCGGGTCGTTCTATGCCCTTTGTCCCTGCTCTTGTTACTTATTGCAGACCGTGCCCTTGTCCTTCACTAACA
This sequence comes from Stomatorhinus ivindoensis, assembly GCA_019775895.2. Lineage (NCBI taxonomy): Eukaryota > Metazoa > Chordata > Actinopteri > Osteoglossiformes > Mormyridae > Stomatorhinus > Stomatorhinus ivindoensis. The sequence goes on from JABFEB020000040.1 coordinate 14,011,404, forward strand.
TTACTGGAAGGCTGTTTTATTTCAAAATGAAACAGATAATTAACACATGCGTAATACAAGCTTGATTATAGCTATGCATATAAATTTAGGGTCATGTCATGAGGACTGTAATAGCTGAATATTTTTGTGCATTTTTCTGTGTGCTTAGTGTATTTTCTGTGTGCACCTGTTTCTGGTAAGAGCTCATCCTTGTCCTAGCTGCTCTGATGAGCATCCTCATTTGCTTCTACGAACCATTCAACACATGCATCTCACACCGATTTGTGTAACTAATTAGCCATCAGCTGTTGTACCGCAACATTTGGGGCTAATTTTTGCTCAGTTTTATTCTTCCTGCTTGTTTACATCGATAGAACTTTTATTCTGCTTATTTAGATGTATTTGCTGGGCAGAAGTATAAAGTAAGGTTATGTTGGAATTACAGTAATAAGCTGGATATGTTGATGATCCATCCAAAAATGACAAACTTCATATTTAAAATACAGATTTCCACAAGTGTGCAGAAGCTGAGTGTGATTGGGCATCTGTTTGGAATTCATCCTCAGAGAAAACAGTGCAGTTTAAGGATTCTTTAGCCGTCCATTTTTCTCCAACACCTTCCTCCTCATGCAGCCCACTGCTCTGCTGCCCCCATCAGTCGGTGCTCACAGTAAACAGATGGTCTAGCAGCGTTCCCTCTCTTGTCGGAGCACTGTAATCAGCGAGGGGAACCTCAGTGTATAGTTCCTATGCACAGCGAGTTCTTGAAGCTGTGATAATGCCAAGCCAGAGCTGGGTGAATAATCCTAGAGTGTGTTTCATTCATAGCCTCTTCTCCAGAGTCACCCGCGTTTGCAGCAGATGCTTTTTATATTTGAAAAACCCTCTGTTCTGTCTCTCAAAGTCAGTGTCATGTGGTGGTGTGTGTTGCCTGTAGATACTGACACTAGCAATTTTAAAATAAGAAAAAATTGTTTTTAATGAGTCATGCTTTTGTGACCACACTAATGATCGTATTGCATATAATCACAGCCTGAATTTACTTGCTATTTTCAGTAAGAGTTATGCTTCTACTGAGTAAAAAGCATTATAAGAAGTCTGCGTTCCATTGTCACCTGTCTCCTGACCATCTATGTTAGGTCCCAATGATTTTGTCTTAATGTTGCTTTCGACTGCTTACTTTGACTTACTGTTTTATTTTGAACAGTAATGGTAAGTATCCCAGCTCACCTGCAACCTGTTCTTTATCAGTGAATAAATTGCATGATTCTTCTCTCTTTTATGAATTATTGTTTGGCTTGTTCCATCAGAGTGGACAGGGGTCATGTTCTACCCAGCATAGATTCCGAGCACTAAGAGCAATGTGTTAGACCCAAGCAGGTGGACCAGATGCCATACTTGCTTTGTGGGGGGCTGGAGCTCCTAGATCAGTCTTAGACTGTCACAGGAGGAGAGATGGGAAACATCATACAAGTTGGGGTCTGTGAGTTACATGGCTTGTGACCTGGCGGGGCAGTTTCACACTCTTTTCAAGAAACGTATTGCATTTACTCTGTATGGTCTTTCTCCCTCCCCTCTTGTGTATGTGTTCTGGTGCAGCCATCCAGGGCTTTTCTCCCCAGCATAAGATCCGGAGCTTCGAAGAGGCGCGCGGCCTGGACCGGATAAATGAAAGGAGGCCCCCTCGCAAGGATGGCCAGCAAGCTGACAGTGCTGCCCTCAACTCTATCAACGCAGCCAACTCTCCCAGCAAGAATGGCACAGACCTCCATTCACAGTAGTGCCCCTTCTCCCCCAACAGACACATCACCCTTGTGTTCTCTCTCTCTCTCTCCCCCCCCCCTCTCCCCTGGAGGCTTTCCTCCCGTTGGTTGCAGGCAAAGGACAAGCTGGGTTAATGCACATGCCCACCTCAGTAACAATTAGAAATATTTCAGTTTGTCCTTCATAACATGAAATATATTAGTTAAATATGATAAAAAAGAGTAATGAAATCAAATTGGTGGCGATGTCCATCACACATAGTAAGTGTCTAGTTATAAGTTGATATAATTGAAAATGACTTGAAATGAACCGAGGGACTGAATTCCACTATGGTTATGTTTGGCAAAAGAACATTCTACTGAATATACACTTACAAATGTGACCTGCACATTTTGAAAGAAATAATATCAATTAGCCCAAAACAGGAGGTGATTTCAATGTTAATCACTTTTTTTTTTATCTAGGAGGTGAGTGATTTAGAATATTGCAGCTGCACGTTGCCATAAAGCTGGTGGTGAAATAACATCTGATGAACTTGAATGGTCACATTCCCTGGAGCTGCTTTGCTATACAGACTCCTATACTGTATGTGTACTTGAGCGTTCCCCTACATAAATGCAGTCATTTAAAAGTTAATTTTTTAACTGATTGATTCGGCGCAGAGCTAAATAAAGGTGTTACTGAAATGAAAATGGTAGAATCCAAACAAGGGGTTGGGTTTTTGACGCCGTTGGCCTGAAGGATGCCATATTTCCATTCCACTGTATGTTTGGTCAGTCACTCTCCATCGGCGCCGTGTTCTGGAGATGCTGTTTTTTTTGCCTCCAGTGTGTTTCCCTGGTGAAGAGCGAGACAGCAGGCCTGTGGTATTACTGAAACAAAGGAAGATGCAAAAGGACAGGATTGTTAGTGCTGTTCCATGAATGGTCGGCTGCCAGGACTGTATGAGCACTGATATTTTTAGCATCTTTCTCTTCTGCAAAGACATTGATGAGTGAGGTGGCTGGTCTGACCTGTTCTGTTTATAAGGAGAGTTCTAGTGTGTCTTATTAAGAGATCTTCAGGCATAGCCGGAAGACCATACCAAAACAGCAAGGGTAAAGAGTCCAGTTTCCTCTGAACACAACCTGCATGCCAAAATGAGAGAGAGAGAACATTGTCCGCTCCTATTGGTATGGCACCAGAATGGGGGCCGAAGTGTTCTTCGTGAGGTAACTGGTAACAATGTGTCTGTAATATTAGGATGAACAACAACGCCTGATGTTTTCGTAGATTTGCTGTGTGATTTAGTACACAGAAATAAAGCTTTAATTGGCTAATCAGAGAGCCCAGGCTTTCTCTCCAACTGCTCTCGATCTCATCTGAGGAATCTCTTTGGACCTCTGCTTTGGCACTCTCTTAATGAGAATGAATGAATGAATAAATGAATAGCTGATCCACAAGTGGCAAGATTACAAGGTGGAGCTGCAGTGTGGTCTGCACGTCTCTGCAAGTGCTTTGGGCTGCCTTTGAAGTGAGGGGGGAAAATGCACTTTCTGGTAAATAATTCAGCTGATGTTCAGCTTTTCCTGCCTGCTTGCCATCAAAGTTCAGGTAGTCAGAGAGCAAAATGTTTTTGCATACTATCAGAAAGCAAAACATCTGTTGGATTATTTCCTATTGTGAATTATTATTATCCTCTCACCTAAGCCAGCCTATGGTTTATTTTTTTCCACATTTGGCTAGATATCCATTTACCAATCCAAAATATACATTTGCATCCCATAGGAAAAAGTTATTGTTTTTTTATGCGCTTTTTTATGTCTGACACCTGATTCTTCAGTCATGTTATTTAAGGCCAGTGATGCGTATAATCTATCTTTGAGTCATCGACAAAATGTTATCCTAGTTCACCTGAAAATGTAATTCCTTATCTCCCCACCCCCACTCTGTTACACTAGTCAAAGTCCAGGGGAGTGGAATTGTGGGTATGACAGATTTAATAACCTTATTTGGTCCTTATCCTACAGTTTTGTTTTCATAGCTTTTATGGGGGTGAATTAGAAAAAGATATATTGAATGTCATGTTAGGACTTTCCATTTTTACATTTTTTTTTAAAATGCGTTTCTATTAAGGAAACGTGCCATGCTATTTCAATGAGGAAGAGTTGTCTGGGCACCCAGAGGCTGAACAGAGACATCACAGGGTGCCGTCCTGCCACTAACATTCGTCCACGTGGTCTTCAGATGAATGGTACAATTGAAGGCCCTGTTTTAAAGTGACCTCAGATTGTGGATCATTTTTTGCAGTCCAAAGTCTTTTTTAATTATTGTTGTTGCTGTTGTTGCTATTGTTGATGTTGTTGTTGTTATTATTATTGTTGTTATTATTCCAGGTCTGTAATTGCAGGGCATGTCCTCTGCTTTCTAAAGGGGCTATGCAGATTCTGCAAACAATACTAAAGAGTAAGGAGAAACTGGGCCTTGTGGGGGCTGCATTTCTCTTGTCCAAGTTGCAGAATGTGCTAAGTATGTTAAAAATTTACAAAAGGGAAGAGAAGTGCTTGTACTGCAAGGTCTCTCTAATTCATGATTTATGTAGATGTATTGCTCCAAAAAATAAAATATAGAAAAAGGATTGTTTTTATTTAAACTGCCTTTGTATTTATTAACTCAAGCAAAGCACCTACCCCATCTAAGGATGTATGCGAAACTGCCAGTGACTGATAAGTGCCAGTGATTAACCCAAGTGAAACTCAGTACAGCTGGAGGTCTACTCTGTGCACTACTCTGGCCTGCTTTACCATGTGTCACCACCAGAGGGTGGCATACTGAAGCCTCACTATTTGTGTTTTTAGATGCTTGTTTAGCCCATCAGCTGCCAACAGGGGTCAGTAGTGCTTCCAACCTGGGAAGGGTTACGGGCGTTGTTACGACTGAAGTAATTTTGGGGCCCTGACTATCTAGTTGGTCGTTTCTTAAAATAAGTTATTGTGCTGTATATCTGCCTTTGCAAACTTGTGTAGGTCAGGGTTACTATAGATGCACCCTTGTTTAAAAATTGACTTTAAAAGTTAATGTTGTTTCTGTCGTAGTGCTTGCTAAGAAAGGCACCAGTATACATCTGCCTGTTTTTTTTTTTTAAACCAGACATGTTTAACTTATCAAACTAACTATTCCCTGATGCAATAAACTTGTTAAACTGTTACCAGTTATATTAGTCATCATTTCTGCATTGGTAAGTTGTATCTACTGTAAACAATAGTCTCGCACTTTAACAAAACATTTTTTTGCATAAAACTGTAAGCTAGCAGCAGGGAGATTGGCAGTAGAGTATATTGAAAAAAACTGCTTACTGAATTACTTTACACCAGTATAATTTTCAAATTGTTTATTAAATATAAAAGTTTGCATTTTGTTGCAGTTTGAAGGTGAACATAAAATTGCCATTGTAGTACATTTTAAAAACTAACATTAACTAACACAGCAATGTGCAACTATTCAACGTATCAAAAAAACAGAACAAATATGTGCAACATTAAAGCTGCAATTTTGTGCAGCTCTTCAAAATAATAAACACAACAGAAAAAATGGTGCAGGGACTTAATTTCAGCTGCAAGTTATTACTGATTCCTAATGTCCTCTGTAGAATGCAGCAGCTTTGGTCATTAATGACAGTGTTAATAGTTCATGTAATACGAGTGGGAACTGCAGTAGGGCTGTGAGAAGTATAATCATCTGTTGCTGAAATGAAATGTTTGATTAACCATCATCAATGTTACATTGCACTACCCCTAAACCAGTGATTCTCAACCTATGGGTCACAAACCAAATTAGGGTTGTGGCATGTGGCAGGTTGCATGGCAGAGTTGGAAATGTAAGCATTTTAAAAACTCCTATGCTGATCCATGATCAGATTTCCCAGCCCCAATCCTAGAATTAACCTATATTAACAGGTCTTGGGTCTGCAAATCCTTAGTGCAAAACTAGTGAAGACTCAGCCAAACCACAGATGCTTAATTTAAAATTCATTAGCACATCCAATCAGATTTGTGCGAATGGCAACGATTAGCATAAATTGCAGACTACACTGTGTGCTTTATCGTAGCATTAATTTAAACCTATACTTGATATAGGGTTGGGACTGAGCTGGCGTGGTAAAAATTGGGCCATGGAGCAAAAAAGGTTGAGAACCAGTGCACTAAACAACAGAATGATAGGAGTGCTCCTCTTAAAGATGAATCTTCATGAACAAGGTGGAAATTACCTACTGGCAGAGACATTGTTCATGTACACTGAGAATCTCCTTATTTAAAGATGTTATATACATCAACGTTCATCCCTTCGGTCCATGGTCCCTGCTCTGGTGTGAACAACATGAAGCCATTTCCATTGCTAGTTGGCTTTCACACCTGAGGTGGCTTCAAGGCCTAAGAACAAAGAACAACTTGTTACAACTTAACCAGACAGCCAATCAATGTAGCCAACTGATAATGAAATTATTTCATTTCACAGCATGGTGCTCGTTGTTCAAGACAAAGTGATACTGGTACGTTAACTTGGCACGCTAGGCAGTCACCAATAGTAGTGTTTCTCAAATGGTGGATCACATCCCAAAAGCTTTGATGGAGTGTATGGTTATAAAAAACTAATATACACCCCCACCCATCAATGGTTGACAACTTTTATCGTGAATTTGTCGTGATTTACTGACCAGGGTATAATGAATGACCTGAGGCTAAACAAGTTCAGAACCACTGGCCTATAGGATTGACCGGAGTACTATTTCTTTACTATAGACCTTGTTTTTGGTTTAAACCTTCTAGGTTTGATCCATGTTAATGTTTTATCTGCCATCTTTACCTTTCTTGCAGCAGCTAAGTTAATCACCTGTGACCCAGGCTGGAAGGAGACAGGAGGTGGAGGTATAGGTGGGGCTATAGTCGGCTTGGGAACCTGAAATGAGTTTTGTTGGGTCAGGGACCAAAATGTGCCAGTTTGTATAGCTTTAGTAGTATGTGGAACTGCTGAAGGCAAGGCGTATGACAAAATATACACTTAGGGCTGAGTGATATCATATCGATATTACATCAACCAGCCTTACACTCAGCATAGAGATGTACTAAGTAAACTCTTTGGACTTGGTTGCTTTGGTCAGTGTCCCAAATATCATTTGGCTTCACTTAAATATACCAGAGAGAATAGTTCATTTTTCCTTTTTAAATGAATATGTAATTTGTTCAGTATAGCATGAATTTGTGGAGATACTACTGAGAAAAGTTACTTCCTGATTTTCCTTTTAGGATAAAGTGAGACAGCATTGTGATATTGATACAATCTCTTTATTATCGATATTGTTTTCAAGGCAAATCTAGGTATTCTCCTGTTTCTAAAAATATTATTATTATATAAATCTGACATCATTACCTGTCTTGTAGCAGCTGGGTTAATCACCTGTGACCCAGGCTGGAAGGAGGCAGGAGGTGGAGGTATAGGTGGGGCTACTGTTGGCTTGGGAACCTGAAATGAGTTTTGGATGAAGGATAAAGTACAACATATATTGTGATTTTAATGCAATTTATTTACTATAGACTATACTATAGTTTTGGTATAAATCTTCTTGGTATTATCCTTTTAACGTTTTATCTGCCATTTTTACCTGTCTTGTAGCAGCTGGGTTAATGGGCTGTGACCCAGGCTGGAAGGAGGCAGGAGGTGGAGGTATAGGTGGGGCTACTGTTGGCTTGGGAACCTGAAATGAGT
>JABFEB020000040.1:14052471-14073722 GCA_019775895.2 Stomatorhinus ivindoensis
ACAGAACCCCCAACTGCTTCTTTATTTAGCTATTCTTTGTTGACGCTGTAGATGTGCACTGACTGGCCTAGCAGGACCAGGTTAACAGCTGTGGTCACCACTTCCTGTTGCCTGCAGTAAGATCCTGTTGTTTGGGGGCTGTCTGCTAACCAAAGTCTGGGCTACTGATATGATAAATATGTGAAGAATGTGTTACGGTCCTGACCCTTAGTTTTCTTTATGGTCTCTGGGCACATTTGTGTCTGTCTGAGAATGTGCAGTTTCTAAGTAAGATAAATTCTAATGGAATGGAAAGTGAATGGGCTATTACAATACAGAAAGAACTGAGCCTCGCTAAAGCCCGTGCTAGCCACTTCAGTACTGTCGCTATCAGAGGCCAGGGCCGGTAATGGCCTCGGGCCCCGAGATGGGAGAGGGGCCCCCGAGGGCCTCTTATTGCATAGTACATTGCAACGACAAATCTGTTTTATATTTCTATTCTGTTTCTCACAAAAGTGAAAATAATGGTCTTGTGTTTATTAAATTTTCTTTGTTGATTTTATTAATTTATACTTCATAGTAAAACAAAGATAATACATTTTTCCATGCTGGGAAGGGTTAGTTGGAGGGCCCCCAGAATCGCTTCTGGTTACTATATCTTTGGTATTAACAGTTCCCAGCAAGGAAATGACATATAACAGTAATATGCCAAACTGAAACAGCAACAAATAAACATTTCATTTCATAAGTACAGCATGATTTTTTCAAAGTCAAAAGCTGGCATATAGTAATTCTTCTAATCTAGTCTAACACCCAGTTGCGGGGCACTTGGAAATGTTGAAAACACTGCTGGGAAACTTTGATGATTAAAACTGGGAGGCTTTAAATGTTTAATCCTTCCTTTTTAAATATTCCTTTTCGAAGCTGTAGCCAGTGGACTTAACCTTCTTGCTTATCATTACAGTTATCAGGCTCAGGAGACAGGCAATTCCTCTTCCTTACTCGCCAGGATGAAAACTTATTTTTGGGCCTGGAATGAGACCGTATCGACTCACAGGACTATTTATGGTATTTGTTTATCCAGTTGGAGAAATATTTACAGGATCAGCCACCCTGCTTTTGCAAAAATAATCGTGACCCCTGGCAGAGCTTTTTTTTCTCCTTGTGAAATATTATTCATCATTACTGGCAAAGTCTACTTTTGACGGAAACGGTACCTCGTACTTATTTGATTGTAACGATTCTCCAGAAACAGTGACAACTGCATCCACCTGGAAAGATTGTAAATGAAAACTCAGGTTTAGAAATACCCTGTAGGAGAGAAAAAAACACCTTTTCTCAAGAGGGTTCCCCATTGCACGGGACAGAAGGGTCCTGTGTTCTCCCATAGATTTCCAGCTTAAAAACACAGTCTATTTATAGATTGTTTTCTGAGCATTGTGTCATTCTCCTAACACAGATGCATGCTGATCGCAGTTCAAGAAAGAAAGAATGTGTGAATTATGATTCTTAAAAATTGCACGGTGATTATTTTTAAATTAACCTCACCTACCATAAAATGTAAATATAATGTTGTTTATATAAATTTTGCCAAAAAACGAAGAAAATGGCCATATTTTCTGCAATACTGCTTATGGTTTATGCAGTAAGACCTTGCTTGAGTGTATGTCCCTTTGTGTGATTCCTAACCTTTATGATTTTGTTAGTAATACCATTTTGACTCAGATCCCAATGCAAAATCACAGCAAACCTGAGCTCTATGTGTATCACAGATTTGATCATGTGTGAATATTACCTTGATATTTGCCCTGTGGTATGAAAATGGGAATGGGATGAGGCCAGCCAGTGGGGTTGAGGAGGGAATGGGAATGGGATGAGGCCAGCCAGCGGGGTCGAGGAGGGAATGGGAATGGGTTGCACAGATCTTCTGCGGGTAGGACAGTTACCTCTGCAGTTAGGTGAAATGATGTCTCTAAATCACCCACACTTGCTGAAAGGAGAAAGGCATGACATCTGGCTTCTCTGTAAATGAATAATATAGCATCTATAACACAAGCTTGGTACTTAACAGACATAAACTAGTTATAACGATATTTGAGTTTCATTTTAGACAAGGTGGAAACTTAATAGCCAATGAAGCTGTGGGTCTGGTGGCACTTTAGATACTTTTCTCTGGAAATTTATGAAATGATTCATAGAGGATGCCTTTTTCTAATAATCGGTGGGCATTTAACATTGACTACGAGAGGGAAAAACAAAATGTCGCGCTGTATGTTGATTATCACCCGTGCAGAGGTTTATAGGACAAACGGGAAGAAATAGCACGTATTTTCATTGGTCTGTTTTTCTAAAAGTAAGTGTATGATTCGGTTTTCATATTTCGGTAATTTAATGAAGCACTCATTGCCAAACTGCTAATTAAGCACTGACTATTTTGGGGTACCAATTCAGTTGTCCTTAAAAGCCGAATATGTCATTTTGAGGAACAATTAAAATAAAGCTAATGAATCCACGCAACCATTTCAAATGAGGTATAAACGTTCTTTGTTTCACCACAATACATATGTTATAACAAGCATGACATCAAGCTTACCAACGGGATCGTGCATTAAATAGTGCGCTTTCACTTCTTTTGCAACCTTCTACCATCCGACGTGTGCTTTCCAAGCGGGGCGTTACCAGTGGGGGTGTAAAACACTAGTGATGTCATTTCTGTAAATAAGTCTGGAGGCTGGAGTAATCCCGGGAACCCTTTATATAGGGCGATCGGAGCCCGTGATCTCGTACTCATGACCGAGCGACACAGAATTCACTTATTCCAAAGACCTTGTGAAGCAATTGACAGCTTCAGCGTCTCGGAAAATTAAATAGACAGACATGTCGACCTACTTGTCTTCCGACTCCCACCGTGTGAGCCCTTCGGTTTACGGGAACCGATTCGACACGGCCAACCGCAAGAAGGCGTCGGCGAACATCTTCGAGAACGTCCATCAAGATGCGCTGATGAGGCTCTTCCAAAAAACGGGGGACATGAAGGCGGAGGAGAGGGTGAAGAGCATCTACTCCTATGCCCACGACCCAGAGGAGACGTCCAAAGCTCTCATGGCTCTAAAGCAGAGGAAGAAGGACAAGTTCCTGCAGATCGCAGGTGTAATCAGGGAATTTCTGAAACTTGTATGAACTCCGGGAAACAGATTATTTGAAGAGAACTATACGGATGAGTCGGGGCCGACGGCGGAGAAAGTGAATGGCGTCAGCAAAGACGGAGGTGATGCTTCCAGCTGACAGCAAGCGAGATGCAGACTGTCACATGCATATGGCGCTACTGCTGCACCTGTCAGCGGCGCCGGACCAGATGAGCGACCCCAACGTGCTGCTCCCAATCGGACAGATGGAGATCGATGGCCTGGACAGAACATGCAGCCCTCTGGACGACTCCTGATCGCTGTTCCCTATGCATTTGTTATAATGCAATAAGTAAAATTCACCTCAGAGGTGACACAGAAATAGCCTATTACCTAGTGCCGACGACATTGCTTGATATACGCCTCAGTTTTATGAGAACAATGCCAAAGCCCTTTTTGTATCTGTTAACTAGCATAGCTAGATACTCTAACACTGTTCGCTATTGATCACTAATTTATTTTTGATTAAATAAAAACTTGTTTCATATACCTTGCAGTTTCGATAATAAATTATTATACTTAACACTCGCTTTATTCTTTTCATTGACTATAAGTTGTTCCTTGTTGACGGTCTTATCTTAAAGATGTTAACGGTAGATATGTAGCCTATAAATATCATAAAAAAGAGGGATGGGACATTTGTTAGTTAATTGGCTTTTTTGGTAATACAGGTATTAATACCGGTCTGAAAAAAATACCAGTTCATCAGTAAGGCACATTCTACGCCACATATATCCACACATATATGTTTTGAAATCTACCTGTCCTGCCACAGGCATGAATACATTAAATGCAATTGACGCCAAAGCATTCCATTATACAAAATCAGCCCGCTCTTTTTTATGGAAATTTGTGTTTTGCATCTCACCAATAGCCACTGACTTTCTGACCTTCCTGTAAACAGAGCACCTCATGAGGGTAGTAGAGCTAAGCTGCTGATTGTCGGCTGAGCCGGGGACAGTATTATATACTCTGATAAACCGCAGACATCACAAGCGCCTCAATTTATTTACTTGAATTTAGGAAGCTGACGATTATATTTGCTGTTATACATTAAATATAATCACATATTAAAATCATAATAAATGCAGCTTAAATAAACATTTGCATCTTAAATAATATTAAATCCAGTTTAGATAAACATTTGGATCTGAAATTAAACAAATTAATTACAAAACATTTTGTTCGTCATTGTTTACCTACATACAATTTCCACATTCAAATTTTCACTTAATATTAAATAACACATATTGAGAGACTAATAAAAAAAACAAGAGGAGCAAATGTCGTGGACATACTATAACTTGTCTAAACGACCGCAAATAATTCAGTGAGAGAAACTGCCTCAGTTCATTCCCTGTGTCAGATAAGGCCATTTGGAGAGGTACTATTACAGACTGCCTAAGATCTTTCATATCCACCGAGTTCCTTGTTCTGTGGCTTATCTGACCAGCAAAAACCAGTTTGGAGAATGAAACTGCCTGCGGGGGCTGTATTTGTGTAAGGTGTGCTACATCTGCCCCCACCCGGCAGATAAGCGGCCTGTTATTTGAACATTGCTGAGGCAGGGAGAAGTTTAGTATCCTCTCTTTTTTTTTTTCCTTCATCCTTTGAATCTGCATTTTGGAACCATTAATGAGTGTTATAATTCATTTAACATCAGTCCCTGAATAACAGCACAACACCTTTTGACATCATAGAATCAAACTGTATTGCTTGATATTAGTTTAAATCTTTTTTCAATTTTTGTGGGAATTTGGAAAATTAAAACTGTTTGAGTCCCCCGATAGTCCTAGGCTTAAAGGCTTACTATCCCCACCAGAAGCGGCATTTTTTAGGAGATGTATAAAATTTCAAAGTGTATATTGAAATGTAAATGTTAGTCACAGGGGCAGTGATTTACGTCAAGCTTCAATAGCTAAAATGCCGGCAACTGGGTGTCCATTAACCTCATCACGCTGACATTCCAACCACTGGCCCAAACCAGTTCTGAGGGAGGGGAAGAGTGAGACGTTACCTGACCCCTGTTCTGTCCTTCCAAATGAAACCCAGCCCTGAGGTATTTTTAATCAGGTGTGCGCAGGCACATGCATGTGAGAGGAAGCTGGAATGCCCAAGCACCTTCTCCTTTAAGCCCAATGATTGAAAATCATTTTCACGAAACTTACTGTTCACCCATAATCTCACTAAATTTATTGAGAAGACCCCCCCCCCCCCCCTTATGTATGAGTACATAAGACATGCAAACATAGACAATGAATTGTTGGATGGGTGTAGCCACTTACACGTACTGGGAGGTGTGTGTCAAACAGGATACTATCGTGTAACACATATGTTCACATACACAACCATTGGCTTAAACATTATTCCAAACAACTGCTTGCACTTGTCTTCAGTTGTGTGCATTTGTACCAGAACCAGCAAGGGTGGATTTTCAATATATTTAATATCTTCTTTTATAACATGAAGTAATAAACCACTACAAAAGAAATGTAGTTATTAATGATTTTGCATTTTTACTTCCTGGTTTGTTTGACAGTCTTTGGTATTTATGGGTGTCCAGAAACAGGAGGTAAATGTTTAAAGTGGCAATTGTCCTAACTGTCATTTGTGGCGTCTGATGTTACTGTCTGAGCTATTCCCACCCTTTTCCTGCCCTTCAGTTCCAGCGGTGGGCACTTTGATGTCCGCAGACAGTGTGGCAGACGGGACTCCCAGACTGTGTGTTTAGCCCATTTCCAGGGTGACAGGAAGCCGAGTTGAAGCACAGAAAAAAGCAGACAGTGGCCTCTGAACAGGAAGTGCCTTTATATGGAGAGCAAACTTTAGCTGCGAGGTTCTGTGTTAAGTAGTGGGTGCAGGCCTTAGTACTGTCATAATGCAGGACTTCTATGTGATCATATTTTTATTCTGATGACACCTTACTGCATCCTAAAATCAGATTCTAAATGCAGTATGAAGATAATACATTATGAAGAACAGGCATCACCATGCTTTGAGAAATTCAAAACAGTACAAACTTAATGGAATGGCACATGCAAACAGAGCAGTAATACTGCAATGTGTACACTTCGAAATTATGTTATCTACATCATAATGGAAACATTTTTTGTTTCTTAAGACCAGCACATAGACAGTTCCCATAATTCCTTGCTAAATGCCGTCTTCCAAAGATAACATGTTGCAGAGTTCTGCAGAACTTTTATTTGCCTCATTTGTTAGCATCAACACCCAGACAAATCAAATTAGACACGATTGCCTCATAGTATATGAGTTAGCGTGATATTTTGAAAATAGATCAAATGTGGGTTTTTAATAAATGGAGTAATATGGGGAATTATTTCTAACCTTAAAGGACGTTTTCCCACAAAAAAAGAAGGGGATTCATATGCTCAAGCAAACAATGGAAACAGACAGCTTCAAAATTACTATTTCATGTGTTTGCTCACAAAACTTAAAACAACTCTTCTTGTTCAGGGCTTTACCAATACAGAACAGCGCAAAAGTCTCCTGCAGTCAAAAGACACGTTTAAAGCTATTTATCTCGGTTGTAAGTACACTGTTTCTCAGAAAAAAAACACAATTTAGCATTCGAACATACACAAATTAAGAGCAACAAAATAAAAACTAAGAATTTCTTCTGTTGTCCAAAAAGTTATTCATATCTAGTTGGATGTCTAGATCAACATTTCAACGCCGTGGCACCTCAGCCATTCCATATATTTATTAAACTACACCACCAGCTTACTTATTTAACTTAATCAGTAGAAAAAAAAAGTTAATGAAATATTAGTTAGCTATACAAGGTGTGCTAACGGTCAAATAAAAAAAAATGCATGGGTGCATTGGAGGGTTGCTGCAAATATCTTATTAGTAGTTTTGAAATGGCTAAGCTATTTCACTTTGACAGGCAAGTTTTATACCAACAGGAATCAATGAAAGATCTGTTTTTTGCACAGTGCTGTATTTAATGAACTTAACTGCAATGTCATGTCCTACTAGATCACTCACTGTCCCTATTTGCCAATGTTGAAAGCAGCGCTTGCTGCATGCTTTTATAACTCAAGGCCATATATTGTGATCGCTCAGTCCACACTAGTGGCCAAAATGGGCAATAATTCATGAGAGAGACAAAGACATCATTGTATTTTTTTGTGCTCGTGTGAATTATGAGTTTTCTTGAAAGATGCCATTCTGGAATGCAGGGATATTTTGCTGAAAAGTGAATAAATCAGTCAGGGAACAGACAGACAATTCTGAACATACTGTAAAGCAAATTCTTTTTATGTATTCATGCATACTATTGAGGGGTGAATGCGTTTACATTTACTAGAGGCCTCTGAAGATGTTGAATCAGTTTGAACATTGTTTTTTTTTTTTTTTTTAAAGAAACATTGACGAAGGTTTCTTCTGGACTCACCCCTCACCATAACCACTGTGACCTGTGATGAGGTCTTCTGATAAGCTGACCTCTGCCCTACTGCGGGAAGCAACAATAGAGTTGACACAGTTGCTTCTAAGTGCATGGTTTCAGACACGTCAGTGTTACGTAGACACCCAGTAGATCGCAAGTTGAGTCATCCATATGCAGATACACAGAATACTCTGAAAGGAGGGTATTTTTTCCACGTTAAAAATTCCATCCAATGAATGGCTTTAGCTGTCCATCACATGACCAAGCCATGAGTGATCTACCACTTTGTAATGCCACCCGTTAATCACTTTGCGCCATCTGCGTTCCCTCTGAACAGAGCTGTTGGCAGTCGACCCGAGCTCTGCGCTGGCCTGTCCTAGCCTCAGCTACCGTGATGATAGGACCCCTTCCGATCTGCAGAGACAGACTGTCCGTATGGCTGAGTGTGTTCGGTCGCCAGCAGTGTGGCCGGGCGCTGCACAGGCGGAGGAGAGCCCCCTCCATTGTTTTCGCTCTCTGACTGCACGCCGTGGCCCAGAGAGACCTCTTCCTGTTCTGCCGCTTGAGATTCCCCGCAGGCTGGACGGCCAGCGCCCTGCAGACTCACTGTCTCGGTCTGTCTCCACGTTGAGGCCTTGCCATTGTTTTCTCGTGCGCTCCTGACCGCCCCCTCCTCTGCCCCCCTCCTGCAAACTCTCCCCACCCTCAGCCACAGGTGCAGCTGAGCAGGGCTGCGGAGGAAATGCAGAACAATAGCTGACACTCGTCCTATTTATATATTCATGTGTTTCTCATCATTGGCATGATTATTATTAAATGATGGATGACAATTTAAAACTTTCGTTTGAAGTCCAGCCTTTTGTAGACTTTTTTGGGGGAGATGAAAATATGGACTGAGGTGTGGATAACATTCTGTAACGGAGCTCTGCTTTTGTTGGTTAAATTGTGGAAGGAAAATGAGTGATAGCTTAATCTGTTATAGGAGAGTACTTGTTTAATAATTATTAGCCCTCTCTGTAGTAATGTAGTGCAATGTGTACAAGGTGATGTAATTAACCCCACGTTTTTCCTAATTGCGACATGTAGGTTTACATTCACGGTGATGTATTGCTCCATAGCTATGTTGGATATCTTTGGGCACCAGACTGTCTGGCTAATCTTGATTGGGTGTAGTGTGGCATGTGGTAATATGTGTTTGGTATTTCTCTTCAATTACGCCATCTAGAACTTAATTCTGTACTTTGAACTGTAATAACCTGGTCTTTACCTGTCATATTTTGTGCCTACTTCAGATCTTCTACAAGTCCCAGTGTAGAATATTTTAAAGCAGTTTTGTTTGATTTCTCTGTTTTAGGAAATTACTAAATGGCAGTTTGGCAATTCCAAAACAAATTTAAATCTCTATGCTTAAAGTTATTTTTACTTAGACAATAATCATTTTCACTTGATATTTCTAAGATTAACTACTTTCACCAGATATTACTGAGATTTTACTCTGAAGTAGTCTGACTGTGTAGTTTACTCATCTTACAGAATGCCTTGGGAACTATTATTAATTCACCAACTGCGTTGCCTCTTTTCCCAATATCTGTCTCCAAAGAATTAGTTCAGGTTAAAAAAAAAAGACTACACAGACTGGGGTGTCATCAATGGTTGGGGGGTGTGACCATTCCAGTCGGTCAGGGGCCCTAAATAATTTGGAATATAATTTTATTAGTCTGGGCTGGGGATTCAATGAAATGTGTTTTTATGGGGCCTGAAATGTCCAGCAATGACCCTGTGCACTGGGATAAATTTCAAAACCAGAACTAATTATGGAACCTGCACTTTGTTTGTACCTGTTTTGCTGACATTGCTACATTTGATCTGTGTGTTTCTGGGCGGTCACCATGGGCCCTAACCCTGTCCCCGTAAACAGAAAGGATTCGGGTTATATGAGGGAATCTGCAGAGTGCATGTCCTTTCATTTTTGGCATCCGTTCATCATCTTGCCAAAAGCTCTTTGGACTGAAATGCCTGGCGTTGTCCCAACAACAGCTACACTCTACAGATTAGTACCAAGGTCACAATGCAAAGTCTTGCTAACCTGTCAGCCATTACCCTTCGGTCTTCGATATTTGACCTGCCTGTTAATACCTCATAAATGTATTTCTCATTGGTTTAATGCCCGTGACGCCTCCACGTACACACCCAACGGTCTAGGGCCTTGCGCCTTAATGAAAAGTGACAAGAAAGACAGTGGATTAAACAAAAACCTTGGTCTATTTTATTTTGCCTTTTTATAAGAATTTTACCAGTCCCTGAAAGTGTTCACCCTTTCCGTTGTCATTATAGCAGGAAGAGCACTGTGTGTGCGGCTGTGACACGCGACTCTGTTCAGCCTTGCTCTGGCTGGCTTTGGCAAAGTAACTGCAACTCATGACGAGAGTATGACCAGTGCAATGAGGGAGATTAAGGTGGCTTTCTCTGGCCACTGGGGAGGTCCTGTCCATTGGTAGCTACAAAGAGAGGAGACCTTTTTATGTTTGGCCACTCATCACACAAGATTTGATACTTTAAAACAAGTCTTTGATATGTGCATATTTTTCACAATTTCTCTCTCTCTCTCTCTCTCTCTCTCTCTCTCTCTCTCCCACACACACACACACGCTTTGTCTCTCTGCTTGAAATGTATAATCAATTCTTTAAGTGCAATTTTCTCCCATGATGAGTAATTGGAAGATGGATTGATGTATATCATGGCCTGCTACCTTAGGTTAGATGAGCAGTAAGTCATGATTCATCGAAATACCCTAATTTGAGCAATAATAAAGTATTAGTCAACTACACTAATTACTAATTGTTGTTCCGTTTGCTGGTGGTCCTCCATATAATGGATAAAAAATCTAATAATACTTTAGTACTTTTAGTCTCTGTCCAGGTGAGTAATAATAATGAAAAAAGTACAAAAAAATGTTTTCATGCACAAGGAAATGTTAAGAAACATAGTAGTTTGAGCATGTGTTCATACAAAATTATCTTATCGTCATAGCTTATTATTCAAACCAGCTTATTTTAACAACTCCAGTCACATCAAAGCAGGCCGTGTGTGTGTGTGAGAGAGAGAGAGAAAGAGAGAGAGAGACATAGAGAGTTTGTGTGTGTGTGTGTATGAGAGAGAGAGAGACACAGTGTCTGTGTGTGTGTGAGAGAGAGAGAGAGACACAGTGTGTGTGTTTGTGTGTGTGTGTGAGAGAGAGAGAGAGAGAGAGAGAGACATAGAGTGTGTGTGTGTTTGTGTGGGTCGGTGGGTGTGTGTTTGCTGGAATCATTGCAGCCGTAATACAATATTCTGGCACAAAAAGCTTTTAAACTGGTTGCCCTTAGCTAGGCTGACATCAGTTCCAAAGGTCCATAGAATGGTTATATGATGTTAATTGTTATTACAGCCCCCCTTCTTAACTTGAATAATTCTGGTCCTACCTTCACCTAATTGTGTCACAATGCTAGAGCAGATCGTTTGTTATAGAAAGAGTTTAGGAATTTTCTAAAACAGATCCCAGTTTTTGTTTTATATACAGTACTAGTCAAAAGTTTGGATGTGCCAAAGCAGCTACAAAGAGGGATGCATCATTTCATCCAGAGAGCAAATACTGCATCTGACAACGGGTATCAACAGGTCATTTAAAATATAAGCAGGGAAAAAAATGTGTGTGTGTGTCTGTGTGTGTATATAGTATTGCTTGAAAGTTAGCGAGTCTTTCAGAATTTTCCATATTCCTGTGTAAATATAACATCATCAGATCTTCACACAAGTCCTAAAAGTAGGTGACAGGAACACAACTGAATAAATGAGACAAGAATATCATTCTTGGTCATTTACTTATTGAGGAAAATGATCCAATTGTCACAAATCTGAGTGGCAAATGTATGTGAGCCTTTGCTTTTAGTATTTGGTGTGACTCCCTTTAGCAGCAATAACTGCAGCGAAATGTTGTCTGCAGGCCTTTATCAGTTCTGCACGTCGGCTTGGAGGACCTTCAGCCAATTCCTCCATACAGAATTGCCTGCTGCTCAGTTTTCTCAAATGAACCGCATGCTTCAGGTCCTTCCACAACATTTCTATTGGGTTTAGGTCAGAGCTTTGGTTTTCATATTTTTTGGCCAGTGAATAATTCCATATGTTACTTTATAGTTTTTATCTTCATTATTATTCTAAAATGTACCTTGGAAGTGTAATCCCAGATTAGAAATTAAACATCCCTCAAAATAAACGTTATTTCCTGCGAAACACTGTTGTATGGATCTGTTATTTTGACACTTGTAGCCTTCCTGCTAGCTCTGACAATTCTGACCATTCTCCTCCGACGTCTCTCATTAACAAGGTGTTTTTTACCCAGAGATTCATCTGGTTCTTGTTTATTGCACCATTCTCTCTAAACTATAGCCGCCGCAGTGTGTGAATCTCAGGAGGGCAGCCAATCGGGATACAGAACCCACCCCATCAGGCACCAACAATCGCGCCGCATTCAGCAACATCCGAATCACACGTCCAGCTTGTTTAGCTGAACAGTGAGTGGACAGTCAGTTAGTCATCAGATTCAGCTTCAGCCTCATGGTTTGCTGCCAACGGGAGGAGGCTGTTTGCTATACTGTGTAGTTGTATTTAATTAAGTGTCAATGCGTGCATAAGAGCAATTTGGGTACTGAAATGTACCCAAATGCCGCTAGTCACACGTAGAGGTCGATTACCTCTTTTTTGCCTATAATCAGGGATTATGTCACAGAGCACAGATCTCCTTACCTCTCACAAGTAATCCTTAATCAGATTAGGACATCTAGAAATGTCTATGCTTGTTGTAGACTTTATACCGAGTTTGCATTGAAAAGGACATTTTAGGTTTAATATTTTTTATGGATAACATTTATAATACTTTGTCATGGTAGGTGTTTTAGAAAAGTGTGAGAAATAACAGTAGCGTTCTTAGTGAGTCAGGCTGTAATACGGAAACTACTAGCTGTACGGGAGGACAGACTGCGTTGGCCTGTTCGCCTGTCAGGAAACAGTGCTGGCATGAGTCACAGTGATGGTTATGTCACGCATTGTGATGTCATTTTGACACTTAATCCATTGCTATCAGCCTAAAGTCATGTTTATCAAACACACCATGCACAGTGCTACATGCTGGCAATGTAAAGGAGAAGGGCAAATTAGCAGCAAATGTGTGTCAGGTTTGTGATTTCGAAGCAATTTTACTGTCGATTTGCTAATGAGAACACACACACACATACACACACACACTTTTCTTTAATCGACCATCAATCTTTCTTGACATTTTATCCAGTACAGTGTAATGGGCAGGAGGGGGGGGTGCTATTCCTCCCATCCAACATAGGGCACAAGGCAGGACAACATCCTAGATGTCACTATAAATGCAGTATCATCAAGTTTTCATGAAGCAGGTCTTTAAATGGAAAAATAATTTTTGGCACAAAACAGGATTTGATTAGGAGTCAAGAAAATCTTGCGTATATCATACATGAATGAAATCTGTAACATATTCTGAGGATTAGCTTGACTTTTAATAGTTACTTTACTCATATCTGTGCTATCAAGGAAACACAGCACTGCACTGTGTCCCCATTGTAACAAGGTGCGCAGGAAACACAAACTGCAAAATCTTGCATCTTGTTTCACTTCTGCCAATTTATAATTTCCTGTGTGACAAAAATTATATCGTTATGGGCTGAATGCGAAGTGTTCCTGAGCCACATTGTCTAGTTATTCCTTAAATGTCCCTTTTCAAATTAGACAAAATAAAATTCCTGATGGAAAAAAATGCTTGTTAGTTCTATCAGCCAGTCCTCGGGTTGCAGTGTAGCCTGTTCTTACCAGAATTTGATATGCTAAAGTATTATTCAGATATTTTTCCTTTCTGATTATTTAATAAAATATGACTTTAGTCTTATGGGTAAAACCTACTTTGAATGTTTCAATAATTATGTTCTTTATTCCTATCCTATTTATGTTATTGAGTGTTTTTAGACAGATGACTAAATATGGCAATAATACTGAACATGAATTGAAACTGATTATCGATTCTAGTGTAGAGATGGCCTGTTGAGAAAATATCTTAAAACAAAGTTTTCTTTTGTTATAGATATGGACTGGGGATCAGAAATGTGAGTTTCAGTACTTCAATCAAGTATTCAAGTATTCCTAATCAGTTTACTCTTTGTGAGAAGTAAGGACTTAATGCTTGAGTGTCTTTGTGGTATCAGCAGTACAATCACTTGGGTGTATGTGGAATAATTTATTGATCCATCTTCCAGCCAAGCACAAGGCTGGGGTACACTATCAACAGCATGCCTGTCCATCAGAGAGCACTTGTATTCAAACAATACGAGTAACTTAATGATACCAAGTAGACTTAGGGCTGTTGAATAAAGCTCATATAACATGAGGAGACCATGCACATTCCACACTCACAGGGAGTATTCAAACCTTCAACTGCAGAGGTGTACGGCACTGACTGTGTCCCAATTCAGGGGCTACATCTTTCGAAGGACATGTTCTGCGTAGCCTTTGTAGGCTGCTTCCTTTGAAAGTTCTCTAAAAATCAGTGCAACGAATCCTGGGATATGTTGGGCTGCGATGGATCCACCGGGTGCATCCTTCGCACTGTGGGAATAGGACGATGGATTTCTAGGCTACAATTGAAAGAGCCTTTGAAACGGGGAAGCTTTGTCGCGCCGATGTGACACACTTGGTCTTCGAGTGCAGCCTTAAAAGGATGCAGCCCCTGAATTCAGTCACAGCCACTGTGCTACCAGCAAATAAATATACTTTCTATATATGGGTGGCAATACTTTCAATTGTAGTGTTCAACTACAACAAAGATTCTCATTCTCCCATCTTGGAATGGCTCATTTTCTACAGGTCATTGTGGGGCTACAGCTCACTGCACTCTCTAAACAACAAGCACACAAACAATTCAAAACCATCAATTTCACACTGAATCGTAACCTGTGAAAACATTCCTTTGAGTGAAATTTAAATTTGTAAACAATCATCACTGGGAGCCCACAATGTGTACAGCATTTTTGTTTAGTTAGTGTTTATTTATTTTTGTGCATATACAGTATATGTGATCAGAAAATCAAATTGAAATGTATTCAAAATCTCTGGTGAGCCATCAAAGTGGGCGAAGACAGAAGCCTGGCATCTGCAGCAATGGTGGTTTTATTTCTGCGCCATCTCAGTGTGTATGTGCAATTTGTATCTCCTTTCTGTATCTGTGTGGGTTTCCAAGTTTCCTTCCCTGGTCCCAAGACATACGGTTAGGTGAATGGACATCTTGAAATATCCCATGGTGCAGGAATGTAGGTGTAACTGTATGAGTTATGGTCAGCTAAGATTTCATTCACCATTGTGGGGAAACTGGGTTTTCTCCTATTAAATCTTGCTTTCTAAGAGACACATGGGTACATAAACCAGTGACAGCAAGTTCTGGGGTTAGAGAGCAGGCTTTGCCAACACCCTTAGAGCAATTGGGGTTAAGGGCCTTGCTCAAGGGAATCACTAGGATATGAACCAATGACCTTCCGTCACAGGCACGGTGGCCTAATCCAGAACCTCACTCACTTGGGTCGTCTTGGGTCCTTCACCAGGCTCACCATCATCCTGTACTGGAAGTTATGGAAATAGTGTTTGAAAAACAGACATTTTTCCATGCTGTCATTTGTCTGCTCCTAGCAGGATCATGCTGCATTTCTTTATACAGCTCTGGAAAAAATTAAGAGACCACAGCAAAATTTTGTTTCACTCATTTCTCAATTTATGGCTATGCACCTGTGTAAAATACATGTTTTACTCCAGCCTGGCTCTTCCCTGCCTCTCACTAATGAAGGGCTTCTTCCCTGCTTCATGGGTCTTCAGTCATGCTTCTAGGAGCCTGTTATGAATTGGTTTAACAGTGCACTTCACAATACTTAATGTTACCCATTCTTTTTGAAGCTCACTTGAGGTCATCCTCTGATTTATGAGGCCCTGCCGGATAAGTTGACGTTCATCTCTTACATTCAAAGCCACTTCTGCCCTCTAGCTGGCTGGTTTCTGGTCGTTCCCAGTGTCTCTTGCTTCGCCTTGTTCTCATGTACTGCTGTCTTAGAAGCTTTGAGCCTGGAATCAGTCTGCCATGCAGTGTAGCATTCTGCCAGCAGAACCAGGACTAAACCAGAATTTAAAATGCAAATATAAAAAATACAGATATATATATATAGAATGGTATTTTAATTTTTTCCAAAGATGTGCATATATTTTAAAGCACTTATTATATGTTGGTCATCTAATGCCTCACCATTTCATTAAAAGGGCATACTTATCTATATGCATGTGTCACTGTATAATATCTATATATTGTAAGGGCGATAATATTGTTCTATGTATTTGGTCATCCACCAAGGTGCCCTAGTGTCTCAATTCAAATTTTATAATCTAGGATCAAAATCCTCTTATTACATTTTGCACTTCAAGAACAGCATTTTTTAAACATTTTTTTTATTGTGCCATAAGGAAATACTCCAGTAACCTGATTTAACTAAAGCTATACAGCATGTGGTTCTTTGATGGCTGAACTGCACCACAAGAAAAAATACATGTAATTATAGCCCAGATAATCTATGCTCTGTAAGACGAGTTAGAGTGCAACTCACACCTCCAGTGGCTAATTAAGCCAGGCGCATTGCTGACACAGGTGTATAATTAAACACACAGCTAAGCAAAGAATGGATGTTCATACAAACTTTTATCTTGGCACTATCATATGACGCCATGTTTCCAACTAGTCAGTTTGCTAGAGCTGCCAATATCTACTACAAGTAGAATGGTTGTGAAGTTCAGTTGCGAAGTTGTAGGTTACAAAAATTCTCAGACAGGGAGCTGGGGACTGCACTGTGAAGCGGGGTTACTGGCTTATCGGGGCAACTTGTCGGATTTAAGGTAGTCTGGGCAAAATGTAAGTGAACGTATATGAAGTCCATTTAAACTGTGGTACCTTAAATCTGACAAGTTACCCCGATAAGCCAGTAACCCCGCTTCATAGTACAGGCCACTGGTCACCCAGTGTCAACACCCAACCTGAACGGCAACAAATCCCATCAGCAATGTTCCAACATCTAATGGAAAGGCTTGCCAGAAGAGTAGAGGCTATTAAAGCGGCAAAAGGCTTCATACCTATGACCTTGGTATTGGAATGAGATGTTAGTTAAGCTGTTGTGCCAGTACTTTTGATATATAGGTATATAGGTATATACAGGTAATTTCATCCTGAGAGTTAAAAAAAATGCAAAACAGTTGCTATGACTAAGTGAAGCGGAAATAACTAAAACATGCCAACACATGTAATGCAGCTGTAAATGTGCCTGTTATGAAGTTTTTTACATCTCAAATTGAACTTCCTTAGGGCATTAAATATACAGACTTCTTATTAAATCTTATTGCCATATTTGGCAAAAAAAAATCAAATAAAAGAATGAAATAGTAAGTGACCCAGAGGCAGTGTTTACTTGCATGACATCCATTTCTTATAATAAGGTCATTACAAAACAATTACATATTTTCTTAGCGTTTTTCTTATAATTATGCTGTTATATAATTTGGTAATGCTGCTACATGTTTTGGGAAATTAGTATGACTTATAAGGTTGTATATTTATGAAATAATTATAGATTAGATCATAATTATGGATATTACCGTCAAGATCTTGAGCATTCTGTTTTTTTCGGTCAAACGTTGCTTCCATCTTGTGGTTAAATAGCAAAATGACACAGATAGTTATATATGTTTCCATCTCGTGGACTAATTTGGAATTGCAATCAAATTTACCCACTTTAAATTGTATAGGTGGTATTCTTAATCCTGACTGGTTTAAAAAGATGGATCGGTGAATCGATGGATGACATTTTAAATTAATATTATATATTAACCATTCAAGGAGTTTTATATATTTTTTCCCATTAGATGTAAAAAGGGATAGTGAAATGTTATTGTCAATTTTGGTGGTTTTTATGAATCAATGGATATTATTAACAGATGCTGTTTCTTTAATACTTCTCTAATACTGGAAGTGACCTATAGTAGAGGGGAAGGTTATAATATATGCATACTCCCTGGGATATGAACCCATGATATCTGTATTGTTAGTGATGCTCACATCTTAGGTTCTGTTTTGTATAGCTCATATTCCCGTCACTTGTTACTGGTCAGTCACTGGAAGCTTTGGAGAGCAGCACTTATACCTAAGCTGACTCCTTAAGAGCTAAAGAAGAGACTATCTGCCTCACTTGTTTGTTGTTTTGGACAAAAGTGAACAAACAAAAGCAAATAAAAGCTTTTCGTTTTTCATATTGTTTACAATTATGAAATTCTGCTGCTATAATTCACTACATGTAACAGAGAGAAGCTGACAATTTAATTACACCAATGAGCAATTAGTTAGCAGTGCCACCTCCCTGAATCCACAACTTTAGTGTCTTAGAAAAACTTTAATTTGAACAAACAAGCATACATTACAAACTTATCTATAACTTGACGTCAAGCAAAATTAAATGGATAATTCTCTTTTAGCTGGCCTCTATGCCTGATTATATGCAGTTCTGCTTGAATTATTATGGTATATATTATTAATCAAATGAGCATATTCAAATATCAACAATGCAATATTCATTACCATGTCTGTTTTGGGTGATGTGTAAGGCACAAGAAATTGTGCAATCCTTTCAGTCGTCCCTCTCGTGTTAATAGTGTGCGTCTCTCCAGTGGCTATAAACACACACACACGTTAACATTAATAACTAGTGCAAACTTCCCCCTCTCAAAAAAAGAAAAGAAACGCTGGCTCAGGTGGCTCCGGGCCTTCATATCCAATTCTGAGCAATCAAAAATAAAAAAAACAAGGCACATATTGTGTATATTTACCTGCAATGTTCTCCCTCATGGAGAAACCCCACAAAAAACAAACAATCGATCAAAGGAAAAGAAACAAAACACCCAGGTTTTGTGCTGAGTCACACACTAAATGCCGGCTAGTTGGTGCACATCGGAGGTCTTACTACTCATACATCCAGGGCAATGAAAAAACCAAGTGCAGTTAGCTGAATGACCTACTACTCCGGACAGGATTTAGGTCCAAAGCTGGCTGAGGTCTGGCTAGCTTCGGCTGATGGCGCAGTTTAATTTTGCTGGTCCTACCTCCGATCCATGCTAGCTGCCACAGCTGGCACAGTTTAATTTCACTCTGCTCCCCGTGACCGTCTGGCAACCGTGCAAAACCCCTGTGAAGCTCGGATTAACGAAGGCTGCAGTCTGAATCCAAAATCAGACCAGTTCGTGGTGTTACCCAACTTTCCTCTGCTTAGTAATCAGAGAAGAATCCCACACGAGCCGTCAGACAACCCATGCTCACCCTCTTCTTCTCTCCCCCATGTTTCCCGCCATACAGACACCCCACGCTCTCTTCTTCTCTCCCACATGTTTCCCGCCATACAGACACCCCACGCTCACCCTCTTCTTCTCTCCCACATGTTTCCCGCCATACAGACACCCCACGCTCTCTTCTTCTCTCCCACATGTTTCCCACCATACAGACACCCCACGCTCTCTTCTTCTCTCCCCCATGTTTCCCGCCATACAGACGCCCCAAGCTTCTCTTTTCTCTGGACTTTTTCCTCACAGATGCTTTTGACCAAATTAAAAAAAAAAAACCCACTCCATCGTGGAAATGACATTCATATCGTATCAACATAACTCTGTTGAACAAGAATGCTACACTAATACAGTTGATGCATAAACTCCAGTGTAAAGAAAAGAAACATCTCAAGTAATCTGTTTGCCAGCATTTTACCCATAGAAAAACATTGGGGCAAAAAAAACAAGCAAACAAAAAAACACATGGGTGCATCTCTCATAATATGAACATCACCCCACAATATTAACACAAAGTGTAAAAATTCCCTACTTTTCCCTGTAACATTACCGTCCATTTCTATAGGGTGCTACACCCTCCCATGTCCCCTACCTATGAACTCTTAGGGCGCCCTCTCCCGACAATCAATGTCGATATATATTTAACTGCAGCTGCAGTCCATTTAACGAGTCTGTCTGACTGCTCCTCAGATTCATATCCAGAGGATGCTAGGGCCTCTACCTCTGCTTCTTGTGTACACCTATCATGGGACTCACCCGCACATTGTAGGGGATCACTTGAACTAAGCAGGGGACTCCTCCGCAGGTACCTCCATCTGGGAGCTTTGCACAAAGACTACACTTGCAACCTCTAGTGCATCAGAGTCATCCTGGTCACAACACCATTCTGATATTACAGATCTCATCACGCCCCTCTCAAGATTTGTAAGCAAACCATTTTGTGAAGTTACAGCCTCATACAAATAATCACGTAGCTTGTGTGTTGGGTAATTACTCCCAGAATGGGACCAAAACCATGGTAGAGGACTCCCTCAAGCACCTCTCTGCTTGCATCCACATGCAGTATGTACTTTAAGGGAGGATCAGCAAAATCTAACATGGGTGCTGCAGTAAGGCTTGCCTTTAGAGCTTCGGTTGCCTTTGACTATCATGCCCACTTGGCCTTCTCTTGGTGATACAGCCTTGTAGAAGCTGGTTCAACGGATGGCAAACTTTTGCAAAATCTTTGACAAATCGCCTGGAATATCCACAAAATCCAAGGAACAACCTTCAGGCTTAGGCCACCTACCTACAGCTTCTATCTTTCCTGGATCCATAGCAATCCCACTCTGAGAAACAATATGCCCCACATAACTTACAGAGGTTCTGCAAAATTTTCTTCCATAAACCTGTCCAGCACCTTCACCAGCCTCTTCTCATGTTCCTTCAAGCTCTTGCCAAAAATGACGAAACATCCAACATTAAACTTGCCGAGCGAAAATATGTCTTTCCTTTCCATCATTCTGGCAATTAACCTCTGTGTCCATTCTTCAGATACTGGTGAATCACCAAAATTAAATGATGGTCAAATGTCACTCAGAGAACCACTTCGTTTTTCTAAGAAGTCTTCACCTCCCTTTTCCTACAAATCTCCATTAGTCTTCAGTATGGAAGAGTTAGTCCCTACCATGAGGGAATCATCCCCATGCTTGCTAGAGTCCGGACACACTGACACAGGAGTTTCAACCATCTCAGCCACCAGGTTGCAGAGCATGTAATAAGATCGCACAGAGGCAGGCACTACTGTGAGCATTCAATGAATGGAGGCTGAAGTTGTGTAACAAAACATGCATTTAACTATCAATACAACTAACATAAGACAGACATTACACTTAACATAAACAACCATACAAAGATAACTGAATAAAACAAACAATGTAATTATGGAAATGCAATGACCGAATTTAACTGAATAACCTTAAAAGGGAAAAATACTGTTCTGCAAAGCAAGCCGGTTTGTGGAAACCTGACCCTAAAGTCATATGGCAAGTTACTCGGTGGTATTTCTCTGCTCAGCTTCGAACTTCAGCTCTCAGCGGTATTTCTGCTCCAGGATGAAGGTCTTTCTGCGCGTGATGGTATTTCTTCTCCAGGATGAAGGTCTTTCTGCGCGTGATGGTATTTCTGCTCCAGGATGAAGGTCTTTCTGCGCGTGATGGTATCTCTGCTC
>JABFEB020000040.1:14073822-14087895 GCA_019775895.2 Stomatorhinus ivindoensis
CAGGATGAAGGTCTTTCTGCGCGTGATGGTATTTCTGCTCCAGGATGAAGGTCTTTCTGCGCGTGATGGTATTTCTGCTCCAGGATGAAGGTCTTTCTGCGCGTGATGGTATTTCTGTTCCAGGATGAAGGTCTTTCTGCGCGTGATGGTATCTCTGCTCCAGGATGAAGGTCTTTCTGCGCTTGATGGTATCTCTGCTCCCGATGGTGTTTCTGCTCTCCTTTGTTCTGGGGTGCCAATCATGTTAGTTAAATTAACAGGATAATGACATATAAGTAAAGGACACTGATATATTTTAAGAAAGAACAAGTGTTATGGTTTACAGTGCAGGAGGGGCTTCACACAGCTTCATACATCTGTTGAAGATCTGCGTAAAGACTACAGCCAATTGGTCAGCACCAGTTTTACGACAGGAGGTGAAGACACAGTTTGGACCTGGTGTTTTCCTGATTCCTGGTCATCAGAGCAGTTTGTTTGTTTGCAGTGGGGGGTAGTCTACAATTTGTGATATCTTGCAGACCTCTCCACAGACTCTGCGTCACCCCTATTTCCTACTGTTAATGGAAGAGCGCAGCATCCTCTCTAAAGGGAACAGCACCCCTTAAATGCAGCCGTACACCCAATCACTGATGGCAGGAACAGGAACAATTAACCGATGCTGTCACTGGAATGTCCTGCAACACAACACACAGTCACAGAGCAAAGTCCCGGAAATACACTGAGACGTAACATACTTCTACTAAATACTGAGCAAAGGGTCTGAATATTTAGGACCATATGAAATTTCAGTTTTTCTTTTTTAATAAATCTGCAACAATTTCAAAAATTATTTTTTTTGTCTGTCAATATGGGGTTCTGTGTGTACATTAATGAGGAAAAAAATTAATTTAAATGATTTCAGCAAATGGCAGCAATACAACAAAGAGTGAAAAATTGAAGGAGGTCTGAATACTTTCCGTACCCACTGTATGCACTGCTGGTTTTCCTTATTCGTCACTGGACAAAAGTATTGGGACACAACTTTTAGCCATTGAATTCAAGTGTTCCATTAAGACCATTGTCACAGCCAAGCAGTCAGGTTTACAAATATTTGTGAAAGAATGTGTCATTCTGAACAGCTTCTGAAGAATTAAGCATCGTAAGTCAGTTTCTGAAATTTCCTTCCTCCTAGATATGCCACGGTTGACAGTAAGTGCTATTATTGCAAAGTGCAAGCGTTTAGGAAGAACAAATTCAGCCACAAAGTGGCTGACCACGTAAAGTAACAGAGTGGGGTTGTTAAGTGAAACTGTGTGTATACAGAAAATAAAATATTTAAAGAAATATGAAAATGATGTATTAGGCGATGACTAAATCTGTTGGTTTCATTGACTGCATGTACTGTAGATTTAGTCCACTGAATATAGTGTAATTTTATTCTATCAAAACAAAAAAAATAGATAACTAAAATATGACTAAAACTAAATACATTTTTGTCAGAAGACTAAGACTAAAGCCATATATACTGTTAAAATTGATACTGCTGCTATATGTGGCATCTCTTTAAGTAAATTACTTCATAAGGAAAAGTAATGGTGCATATTGTCAGTTATTTGTATATATATACCCATATATGTATTACAGATGCATCCACAGCATAGTAATAATCTCTTCTCGTTATTTGTCATTATATTGCAGTACACCATCAGACGGCAGCACCTTTTCTCTAGTATGTTTTACTGAATATGTCGATGTTAGTGTGCCTTTTCATCGCATGGAAATGGCATGCAGCTCCTCAATACATTCACAGAATAGCAAGAATCGAGGTCAGCGGCACCAAGTCATTAAATTCGTTATGTGCACCAGCCCCTAGTTGATTGCTTCTAGCGTACCCAGAAGCAGGGTGTCCCACGGTTGGGTTAAATTGGAGAGCTGCACAAACAAGAGCCATCTGTGTAGGGATGAACCACATGACCATACTTCAGAGACAGGAACATAAGACGCCAAGGTCAATGAAACATTACATTGTGTCCTTTCGCTATGCAGCACGGGGGTTAAATGACCTAACAGAGCCCCTTTAAAAGCCGGGAGCTGCAAACCCATTTGGCCCCAAAACACATAGCATGGTTCAAAAAAAAAATTACAGATTTTTAGTACTGCTTGGCTGACAAGGATTCATTCATTCATTCATTCATTCATTCATCTCTATACCACTTGTCCTATACAGGGTTGTGGGGGTACAGAGCCTATCCTGAATAAATGGGAGGAAATCAGGCCAGAATATGGTACCAACCCGTCGCAGGGTACACACGTCTTTCATACATGCATTTACACTTAAGGGCAATTTTGAAACTTCAAATTCATCTTAGCATGCCTTGGGACTGTGGGGAGAAACCTGAAAACCCTGAGGAAACACCACGACGACACGGGGAGAACATGCAAACTCCATAGATGTATCCACCCAGTTTGGGCCTGAAACTATCTTGTAATGTAACACTGTAAAGAATCATATACGTATGATTTCCACATGCGATCCATCAATTTTGCAGTGATGTTTCCAACACAGGCTTGGTTGAAGTGTACCTGAAATGAGGTAAAAATAGCTACTGCAGTACTTCACCAAAGCAGAAGCAATTGCTGCAGGTGTTTATACTATATTTGACTGTTGCCTACCGACATATAGCCATAAAATGCGAAACCTTTTGACGTGAGAGAGAGAAAAAAAAAAAAACAAATTATAAGATGTTAAGATTCCCCAACAGACACTGATGACGGAACCTGAAGGCATCACTGTTACTTGGCACACCCTTGATGGGCTTTAGGGATGAACAACTGGAACAAAAATAACACAAGTCTCATAAATTCTTTAATTTGTTAAAGCCAGTTTCTGTCTGTGACAGTGTTTATATGCATGCGTATTACCTAAGCTCATTACCACATTAAACTACATTTTTCTTAAAATCCTGGATTTAAATATGCTGTATGACTTGGTCTTGCTTGGAGGAGAAAAAAAAAATCGCAGATCCTCGTTCAGAAGGCAATATTATGACTGGAAACAAATGCATAATGAATAAGGGTCTGGACTAGTGACCAAAGGGTTTTCGAGTTGAATCACAGGACCTAAACCTAAATAAAATAACCAGAAACAATAATAATGTGGTGGTTCAGTGGGCAGCGCTGTGGCCTCATATCTTCAGGGATGTGAGTCCAATAAACCTTCACCCCCAGGTGTGTGTGCCTCCTCATTATACGACCTTTCTGTGAGTTTCCTCCTGCATTCTAAAAGCTTGATTTCTAAATACTATACAATAAGTTGTGTAAGTAACTTGTGCATGGCCTGTGCCCTATGATGGGATCTAGGCTCACTGTGACATCACTGGGACCTCACTGTGACATCACTGGTACCTTACTGTGATCTAACAGCAACATCACTGTGACTATATACATGGAAGATAGATGTAGTTAAAGGAAAAGACTGCAACACTGCAAACTGTATAAATTCGAATTGTGTGTAACTATATGCACAGCTAAGAAAATAAATAATATAATGGTAAATTTCTGACTGAAGCCAATATAACCAGTTTTTTTTTTTATGCTGGATGCGTAGGAAGATGTTTCTTTTATTAACTGGGAAAAAAACTCATAAAACATTTCTGCATTATCTAATAAACCTTTAAATCTTTATATAAATAACTTCCCAGGAAGGAAGCTTGGTTTAACAAACTAAGTACACTAAATGTGATATCCCAATGTTCTCAGCAGAGAAATGAGTCAGAACCAAAAAAATATGCACTTTCCATTTGACACATATTTCCCATCCTGATTTAGGCATCTCTCTGCTTTGTCTTGAAGTGCAGCCATATTGCTGCATATACCCTCGATGAAAATACCAATTTTACTGTTGATCTTTACCAATCATGCAAAGACTTACATGCATTTTATTACATACAGTATGGCATTTTTAGGCATGAGCTGCTGATAAACTGGCAAGATGGTGCACAAGACCAGCCAGGTCCAGCTGCTTGCTGTAATTTCCTTTTGTACCACCTCACAGTTGCAATGCTGTGATACAGAAATAGGTATCAGCTTGAAAGGGCTCTTTATTAAAATTAATGAATGTTGTCCAGAGGCAGTGTAGCATGGCGTCCCACAAACAGCTGACAGTAGGAAGATGCCCATCTGTCGTACTTCTGACAAGAGTTATTAACCCGAATAGCTTCATTACAATAAGATAAAATAACAAAATGATTTCACATAGAAAAATGTCCATTTAATCAAATCAGAATGGCCTAAAACTGTAAAAATGTCACTTGACTCGCCCTTAAAGTTTGTACATAGAATCATTAATATCTTCAATGGTAATGACAAGAGAGAACATACGTAGACAGAAGAACAGCGCTTAGGTGAAGGTATCAGGGATAGGTCCAAACAGAAACATATATTGTTGACGTGTCCTTTAGTGCTCCCTCTAAGGAAACTGCTGGTGTCCCACTGCTTTAATATGGCCTTGGACTAAATGTGACAATTTACCATGGCATTAAATGGAGCCGTTTAATATAGCAGAACCATCTCAAATCAGCCACGAACCCCCAGGTTAAAGTCTAAACGAATATATATAATTTGAGTGGACATTTCCCAGAATGTATATAGCATCCACATGAAATTCTTTATGCAGGAACATCTAGGCAAAAATGAATAAGAAAATATTAAAGTGTAATGGAGAGCAAATGTCAACACTCCATTCTCTGCCGGGTTTCCATCTCATTTCCCTGCCACGCAAGATTGTGCTGAGTGTTCAGAAACCTGATTAATTCTCCGACAGTGCTGTTTTTGCAGCCTGCCTTTCTCCACTGACACATATTCTACCTCTCCATTCTGAATAATTAAATTCACTATTCAACCTTTTTAAGATAAAGGGATGTTTGCATATCTGCCTCCACCCGAAGCTGATGATGTGTAAAATCACAGCGCAGGGATAGAGGACACTGAAGGAAAAGTTACTTTCACCTTATATACTTCTTACTTTAAGGCACTTTTTTTTTTCTTATTAAATTCTGTTGACTTTCACTTTTTGCCCCTCTGGTGTACGTTTAAAATTGTATGGGTACATTAGTAGCTGGCAAGAGATTGTGGCCCTTTGCTTTCAAAAATCAAACTTGCCACTTTTTCTCTGGTCAGTATTGTTTTGTAAGGTAAAGCGCAGTATATACTGTATATATAGTGGTGATGCTATGGTTTCTTTCTATGACACTGAATCATGTGATCCAGCCACTGCAAAAACCATTGTCTGTTGGAGACCCCACAGTTGTGTGTGCAAAAAGGTGAAGTACTTAATTTCCTAAATGACATTTTACTATCAAAACTTCTATATTACTCCACACTTTCTTTGGACCATTCTAGTGAATTTTAAATCATGTTCATGTATTCCAAAAAGATATTTTTTCACAGCATCTTGAGTAATATCCATGGACAGGTGATTTCCGCAAAATGAGGATGTGAAAGTGAACATTAGAAGTAGAGTGTGGAGTGAGTGTAGACATTTATTCCAAGCCTTTTCAATATTTAAAGCTTTAAAACAAATATTAAACTATCTATTATACAGAAAGATTTTTCCAATTACTTTGGGCAGAGAAAGAAATTATGAAAAAGCTGACTAAGAGTGGGTAATGTCCCAGCCGGGCAGGGAAAATTGCAAAATGATTTAGCTTCTGTGACAATATCCAAGTTCATAGTTTAAACCACTGCTCTTCATTATGTGTCTCCTGTCTTAGTGAAAACATATATAGAAAGCAGGACGTTAAATAAAAATGTTATGTTCCTGTTTTTAAATGCCTTTCCGTGTTTTCTGTACTTTGCCATGTAACCCCAGTTATATAGCCTACCTGCTCACATGTTATTTTCTAACTTAATTGGTGGGGGAGTTACTGGTCAACAACACAGCCCTGGGTGCAACAGCCTTTACGGATAGAGAGATGAATAGTGCCCTAGGAGGTCCACCGAGTTACAGTAGGTCATTAATTCAGGCCCCAGTATTTAATAGTGAATATTTTTTGGCAGAGAAGAACGCAAACTTCCATTTGAATATCCAGTATGAAAAATATGGTAGGCAGAAGGCTCTCCGCCACCTGGCCAATTGCCTAATCACTGTGTTTTCTTCTGTTAATGACTACCCTGTTTTGTGTAAACCTTTGGACTGCTGAGCAAATCAGAATAAAACCAGAATAAACTCTTTCCAGTTGACATATCTCTGGTTTTCCTTCTATTAGCCATGACACATCGGCCTTAATACAGGTTGTTTAGGTCCAAATTTCAGAGTAGGACTCAACCCTTGTGTTACTCAGGGCTATGTATAGTTCACCATTATCCTCCATATTAAGGAATCCTTGAAACTTCTATAAAGAAAAACATGACCTTGCTACTAGTGAATTGTTAGCAGAATTTAAAGTGTGACAACACTTTTAAAACTCAGCAAAAACTACAATCTGAAAAATGTGCCTACCATGACAAAATCTGATTATACAACTATTTAGGCAATTTTTTCGATGAAAAACTGCAAAGGAAAATGAATAAATATTGCATTGTAATGGGCAACAATAAACTAAAAATGTAATATAAAAACTAAGTCAGGTCAACCAACATCCTACCCTGGTGTATTAATTGAAACATAACATGAAATGGACATTAGACTACATTTAAATAGCAACACAAGCCATGACAAAGAGTTAGACAAGTCCAGACCTAGCAAAAACAATTTATTTGCCAACCTGATTTGTCCAGCAGTTTTATAAAACTCTCCTAGGCTTCAGTAAAAAGGGTAATTTATTATCATTGTCAGACTCCCTGTCCACCTTTGAGAAATGCCTCATCTCTTCCATGGATTTCTCTACTAGTCTGATGTCTCTTTATGAATGTTTGTATGTTGCACTTTTAGTTCTTGAATGGTTTCATTAGGTTCTTGCGTTGTTAGAATTTGTTGTGTAGCTCCTGGTTCAGTTCTGCTTACACTTGTACCTGGGCATTCACTGGAACCTCAGCCTAGCTGCACTTATGGCTAGCTGAGTCCTTGACAGCATATATGTTTGCAGTGTGCTGTTTGCTTGCGTTGGACATTAGCATATGTACCCACTCATTCTGTTTGGAGAGTCATGGGTGTTGGTGGCAGGGGTCTGGAAACTATGCAAGCAAGGTAGAGAACAATCCAGGATAGGGCTCCTACCCATCACAGGGCACAATGAGCAATTTGGTAACTCCAGTTCATTTTAAAATGCTTTTGTACTGAAGGAAGGCAGCGTACCCAGAACCTGTACCCAGAAGAAAACTTACATCAACACAGGAAGAACATGCAAACTCCACACACATGGGACCATAGCAGAGACTTGTGCCCTGGTCCTACAAGTCTGAGGCGACAGTTCTAACCACTGCACCACCATGCCACTCCATCTGTTATATCTGTTAAATGTAAATATAAAGCCTAGCTGCAATACTACACACCAAAGGATGGGCGAACAGATATAAAGTCCATGCACATGGAGCCAGTTTCCACTGTTCCTTGTTTGTGTAATTCAGTCAAGCTTTCGTGTGCTGTTCATGTTCATACTTTCAAAACCACCGATCTTGTATAACACAATAGGGAACAATAGTGTTTCAGATTCACAGTATGTCATTTCCTTGTACCAAATTCTCCTTTTCCAAGTATGCCATGGTACAGTCAGATTTTCATTCTTTGGGACCATTCAAGTATGCATGCCTTTAGTGTATAAGGAATATGAGTTCATGAATATGTTTGGTAGTCTAGTTAGTGACTATTGCTGGTCATTCTCTGCATTGGGTCAATGATGATAAAGGAATTCAGGGAGGACATCTGTGGTTCTATCCCTCTCCCTTTATCATTCGCACAGTGTTTTGGTTTCTTAATATAATTATCTATATTTAATACCTACAGTATACAATATCTACCATATACTTACATTACAAAACATGTATCACATCATTGCATCATGTACATGTACATTCTTATACTTATTTATTTTTTATTCTATATAATATATAGATAACCTATATATAATATAATAATGCATAATTTATTATATATAATCTATAGGTCTGGATAATTGAACAAGATGGGATGTATTCCAATAATACTTTATTGAATTATGCAATACAACTGATCCTTTGACTGTGGACCTAATAAGTCCTGCAGACCTAAAGTTATAACAAAATGGATAACGTAAGTTGTATAATAATACAAGTGGATGTCAAGCATGCGCTCTGGAGGAGCATAACGTAACCTTCCAGTAGCTACATACAGTGCACCACTGTTGCACTACTGTTACACAGAACCCATATTATCTCAACACAAAACCGAGTAAGCCACAAAAATAATCATGCCCCACGTATATAAAAAATAAAGACACGATCCAATACTAGCATGCTAACATACTGGGGATTATAAGGTACTGACCTAGAGGAAGTCCATACAAAGAACTGGATGTTGTTGGATTGGCATATATCACGTACTTCTTCAGGGTTGCGTGGAAGGCAGGTAAAGTACCTGGTGCTGGTCCCTAATCTTAAAAAAGGGGGAATAGAAGGTTTTGTTCAACAACAGGGAATAACGCTTCTCAGGCTCTATAGGAAAACCTTTGCCGGGGCATTGGAGAGGAGGCCCTGCCTAGTGTGGGAGCCTCAGATTCAGGAGGAACGGAGCAGATTCCGGCCTGGCTGTGGAACAGTGGGCCAAATTTTCATTTTGACACAGTTGTATAGAGTGTGCGTTGGCCTTCATCAAGGGTGCATTGCTTCACCATTCCTAGGGTCAGATATACCTTTTCAGGGTCCCTAGGCAAAGCATTATTTGGGAGAGTCCCCCACCAAGAAACCTGATGGCCATTTCACTTCCCCCGCAAACAGATAAGGCCTTAGGCAGCTGCCTATTCTGCCTACAGCTCAAGTTGGTCATGTTTGCGCCTGCACATAAAATTGTGTTTAATATATATATATAATTTAAATTTCATGTACTGCGATGGGCTGGCCCCCTGTCCAGGGTTGTTCCCTGCCTCGTGCCCATTGCTTCCGGGTGGGCTCCGGACCCCCCGCGACCCAGTAGGATAAGCGGGTATAGAAAATGGATGGATGGATGGAAATTTCATGTATATATACACTATATGGACAAAAGTATTGAGATACAACTCTTAATCACTGAATTCTGGTGTTTCATTCAGACCCACTGCCACAGGTGTATAAAATGAAGTACCTGGCCATGCAGTTAGGTTTACAAACACAAGGATGAGTCTTTCTGAAGAGTTCAGTTAATTTAAGCATACTGCAATCATAGGATGCCAAACTTGCAATAAGTCAGTTTGGGAAATTTCTTCCCTGTTAGTTATTCCATGGTGAACTGTCACTGGTATTGCAAAGTGGAAGCACTTAAGTGCAGAAAAAGTTGACAACACTCTGATGACTCAACAACTACAGAGTTCAAAACTTCCTCTGGCATTAACCCCAGTGCCGGGAGCATCTTAGAATGGGCATGTAACTGCATGCGAGCCTCACGTCACTACGCACAATGGCAAACGTCAAATGGAGGGGAGTAAAACATGCCGCCACTGGACTTTGAGGCAATGGAAATGTGTTTTGTGGAGTGACAAATCATTCTTCTCTTTCTGGCAGCCCGATAGGTGAGTCTGAGCTTGGAGGATGCCAGGAGAACATTACCTGCCTGACTGCAACTGTAAAGTTTGGCGGAGGATGGGATAATGGTATGGGGTTGTTTTTCAGGGGTTGGGCTAAGCCCTGTAGTGCCAGTGAAGGGAACTCTTAATGCTTCAGCATAACATTTTAGACATTTCTATGCTTGCTATTGTGGGAACAATTTTGGGAAGGCCCTTTCCGTTCCGGCATGACTGTACCCCAGTGCACAAAGCAAGGTCCATAAAGACATAGTTGGATGACTATGGTGTGGTACTTGATTGGCCCACATAGAGCCTTGATATCAACCCCATCAAACACCTTTGGGATGAAGTAGACCAGAGATTGTCAGCTAGGCCTTCATGTCCAACATCAGTGCCTGACCTCACAAATGGTCTTCTGGATGAATGGGCAAAAATTCCCAAACACAAACCAATGTCTTTTGGATTGCTGTTATAGCTGCTTTGGGGAGACAACTAGATAAAGATAAAGATCATGAATGCTCTTAAAGTGACATCCACACTATTTGCAGCTGATGGTGTACTTTTTTCCCTACAGTATACCCCTGAGAAATTCAATGCCAAAGGTGAAGCGGCATGCAGGGATGAGAATCAGCACTTCCAACACTCACTTGGAAAACAATGTATTGTCCCTTTCAGGATATCCTGATTTTCCAGAGTTCAACATGTCCCTGGGACAACAAAGGTGGGGGCTGTGTTTCACTATTATCTTAATCTTCATTGTATGACATCAC
Source organism: Stomatorhinus ivindoensis (assembly GCA_019775895.2). NCBI lineage: Eukaryota > Metazoa > Chordata > Actinopteri > Osteoglossiformes > Mormyridae > Stomatorhinus > Stomatorhinus ivindoensis. Next base: position 14,084,243 of record JABFEB020000040.1, read on the forward strand.
CACATTGGTCTGTTTTTTTCTTATTTTCAAACTCATGGCTTCCAGCTATCCAATCATTTAGCTAAGGGTGGTGTGTTGCTCAGCAGGCAAAGCCTTTGTGCTTGTGATCAGAAAGTCAGCAGTTTGACCTTCTTCAGCTTGACAGCTCCCTTTCCTGCTGGTGGCCACCACTGGGAATTGCCACCACAGCAGGTACCAAGAACTATATGGCCACAACTGGGCGCAGCTGCCTCAGCAATGGAGGTCCAAAACATAGCCCATTCAGGCTCAATGTCCCTAGCTTCCCTTGGGATGCAAGAGAAGTTCTGCTGAAGGTATGAGTTGAAGATCTCCTGGACAGAGGCCTCTACCAGACGCTCCCAGCACACCCTGACTACAGTATGTGTTCTGTCTGGCATCCTTCCCTGCCATCTGATCTAACTCACCACCAGGTGGTGATCAGTTGACAGCTCGTCTATTCACCCGAGTGTCCAAAACATGTTCAACATAGGTCTGATGATAGGAATCGATAATCAAACTGTGGATTTGGATGCTCTGTTTCCAGGTGCAGTTATGAACATTCTTATGTTTAAACATTATGTTTGTTATGGAGAAACTGTGGTTAACGCAGAAGTCCAATAGCAGAGCACCACTCGAGCTCAGACTGCCCATTCCTCCCAATCACACTCTTCCAGGTTTCACTGTCATTACCCACCTGAGCGGTAAAGTAGAAAAAATTATTATAAATATTGTGAAATTAAATACATTACTTTTGAATGATAATTACTGTATAACTATAAAGTTGCTTAATTCATGATTGAACGTGGAATTAAATGTGATACTTATTTACAATCCTGGACAATATGAGTGGAAAAAAAAGAAACATTTCGTTATTTTTAGCACCAATAAAATTCAAGATGCTTCTGTAGTGTTATTTGTGTCTTGCAAACAAGTTGTCTTCCAGGGACTAATTCACCAGTGCTAATTACAACACAGCTCAAACTAGGTGGCAATTTAGCTCACTCACCACATTAATAGCACATCTGGCAGAATCTAAAGTGAGATGCTGCTTATTTAAACCCCCTTTTCTTGTAAGCACATTGTCGATAGACATTGTTCTGCGAATAGGATCTTTACTGTGGGCCACTTAAAACGCAATGCAAGTTCTTATTAATACTATAAGAAACATTTTCCTCCATAACTATTCAAAGCATGCAAACAATATAATGAGTGTCAGTAATATGCACAAAGTAGAAGATACACACAGTAAGTATGAGAGAGATCTGATTACAGATACTAAACGTACAACACCGTGCAGGAGCTCAGGCTACAGAACACCTCCCTGTCAATCTTGCGGATCCTCCTTTGAATAACAGGCAAAGTGAAGGAGTCCCTTTGAATAGATTAATAACCTGATCTAAACCCAGGTATAAAAATTGGCAACATAACAATGGAACATCCAGCCATTTATCTTCCAACTGCTTATTGCCTATATACAGCCAGATGGCGAGTGGCAAAATTAATCAAAGTACTTTGGGCATCAAAGGGGCCAGAGCCTTCAGCAGGGCAATTTTGGCCTTTATTTCTATGTTTATACTAATATTACATACTGCTTTATGACTGAGATCATTAATATGAGACCAGATGTGTGCAAACCACCCACAGTCATATAAAACAGTGTTTCTGCGTTACTTTGTGTGACCTGGGCCTAGGAGAAAGGTAACAGGAGTGGTAGAGAGGTAGTCCAGTCTTACATAACAACATAAGAAATTTACAATCGAGAGTAGGCTATTCGGCCCATCAAGCTCTTTTGGGGAGAACTTAACTAATAGCTCAGAATTGTTAAAATCTTATCTAGCTCTGATTTAAAGGAACCCAGGGTTTTAGCTTGCACTACGCTAGCAGGAAGACTAGTCCATACTCTAACTACATGCTGTGTAAAGAAGTGCTTTCTCAAAATAAAATGTTTAAAATGTTCTCCTGCTAATTTCCACCTATGGCCACGAGTTCTAGTATTTAAACTAATGTTAAACTAGCCATTTGGCTGAACAGCATCCAGACCTGTTAGAATCTTATATACAGTACCTGGATCATGTCCCCCCTTAGTCTCCTTTGCTTGAGGCTGAACAGACTCAGCTCAGCTAACTTCTCCTCATAACACATTCCTCTAAGACCAGGTATCATTCTTGTAGCGCTACATTGAACCTTTTCCAAGGCATCAATGTCCTTGATAAGGTATGGTGACCAAACCTGCACACAATTTTCTAGGTGGGGTCTTACCAAGGAATTGTACAATCGTAGTATCAACTCCCTTGACTTTAACTCCATACACTAAGAGATGTAACTCAACATCCTATTGGCCATTTGAATTGCTTCCCCACAATGGTGAAAGTGGTGACAACATACACACCAGTGTCTTTCTCATAATCAGCTATCTGTATTTCAGTGGAACCCATAAAATATACTGTACTTTATATTTCTGCTCCCTGCATGGATTACCTTACATTTATCTATGTTAAATTTCATCTGTCAGGTATCAGCTCAGTCGCTAATTAAATCAAGATCCCATTGTAGCCTCTGTGCTGCTAGTTTAGTATCTGCTACACCACCCACCTTGGTGTCATCTGCAAATTTAACCAGTTTACTGTATGTATTGGTGTCAATATCATTATTGTGAATTAGGAACAGTGGTGGTCCAAAAATTGAACCCTGTGGTACCTCACTATGAACACAGGCCCACTGCGACATTGTGCCTCTAATAATTACCTGTTGCTTCCTGTCTGCTAACCAGTTTTCGATCCAAGCTGCTATAGTTCCTAAAATCCCTGCAGCTTTGAGCTTAGCAAGAGCTGTTTGTGGGGGGCAACATCAAAGGCCTTCTGGAAATCTAAGTAGATCACATCATAAGCCTTTTTATGATCAATTTCACTTGTAGCTTCCTCAAAGAACTCAAATAGAATAGTTAAACAAGACCTACCTCTCTTAAATCCATGTTGGCTATCTCTCAGAGTGTTATTTGAATCCAGGTAATCTACAATTTTCACTTGGATTACAGCTTCCATTACCTTTCCAGTTATGCAAGTTAAACTGATTGGCCTATAGTTTGCTGGATTACTTCTATCCCCTTTTTTGAATATGGGTGTTATATTAGCATGCTTCCAATCAGAAGGTACCAAACCAGTAGATAAGGATTTCTGAAATAGTAAAGTTAAAGGTTGGCTAATAACATCCCTCATCTCTTTTAAAACTATAGGTAAGATGCCATCTGGGTACAGAGACAACCTTAGAAGTTAAACTTTCAAAATAAACAAATTAACAATTACTTACCAGAGAATAACTTCCTACTGAATCACGTTTAACCAAAATAAAGCGCAGTTGCTCTTGGGAGTCCGAAAAACCACAAAAACCCTCTCAAAGCAGCAACTACCGGAGCGGGAAAAAAGTGGGAAATATACATCCAGCCCTGTCCAGCAACTGTCCTTTTCCGAGTTAACGTTACCGATATTAGATATTACTCCACGTTAACGTTACCGATATTAGATATTACTCCACGTTAACGTTACCGATATTAGATATTACTCCGCGTTAACGTTACCGATATTAGATATTACTCCGCGTTAACGTTACCGATATTAGATATTACCCCACGTACGTTAACGTTACCAATATTAGAT
>JABFEB020000040.1:14118534-14131505 GCA_019775895.2 Stomatorhinus ivindoensis
TATACACACACACACACACACACACACATGGGGTGGCATGGTGGTGCAGTGGTTAGCACTGTTGCTTCACACCTCTGGGACCTGTTCTCCTTGTGTCGTCGTGGGGTTTCCTCCGGGTACTCCGGTTTCCCCCCACAGTCCAAAGACATGCTGAGACTTACTGGAGTTCCTAAATCACCCGTAGGTGTGCCTGTTTGTGTGAATGGTGTGTGGGTGTGTGGCTTACAGGTACAGTAGGCTCTGGACCCTCCGTGACCCAGTAGGATAAGCGGGTATGAATAATGGATGGATGGGGTGGATATATATATATATATATATATACACTGCAGTATGGTATTTAGATTTAGTGGTATACATTCATTTAGAGATCTTCACAGTGCGGCCTGTTAATGCTGGTCAAGAGCTCAACTCCTGAAACAACATGTAACTTCCAGTACAGACGACAACAGCAGAAATGAACCTTTACAGCATGCAAGGGAGACCCACAGGACTGTCGCTTGCCCTTTGTGCAAAAAGGCTGTCTCCCAGTTCACATAATTACATGTAACATTTCGCAGTGCTATCAGTGCCGTTTCCAGTGTCACGGAGCTGTGTGCCACCGTACTGCTGCACCAGGAGTTTTATTCTGTTTCCGTTTCCCTTCACTGTCTCCGCTTTACACATCGGTGCATAAAACTCTTAGAGCGAATATGTGTGTAATTTACAATCCACGCGTGATATCATAAAGGCTATGCACATTTCAGTGAGCACAACAAGGCTATTAATATTATCTGTCTTATTGGAAGTGTTTTGAGCATAAATTTCTTTGGTCATGTGACTATCTGATCATATCATATTCTTAATTTATAAATGAAATCAAAAGCCTAGCTCATTTCTGTAGCAGGATAAAATAAATCCTGTTTCATCGTGGATGGGGTTTCACATAAATATATTACAGTCAAGACCAATTCAGTGTATTTGATTAGAGAGACTGACATCAATAAAGTGAAGCATACAAAACTGGCTTCACTTCGACGGCCTCTGTGACAGCAACTCATTTATTAGGTGCTGAATTATTCATACGGCCCATTTTCCTACTTGTGTCGCAGGTTAATCCACTACACTACTGCACAGACTGAGAAACAAGTAAATTTTATTTGCTTTGTTTTACAACAAAATTACCCAGATAAATGAAAATTCTATTCGCTCAATAAGTTTAAATAAATAACTGCAAAAACAGTATCAAATGGACTCACGCATCTTCATTCTTTCTTTTGATGTTTTTTGAAGCCCAAATCCAGTTGATACTGATAAACCACCTTGATTTTGAAAAGCCAACATGAAAAAAACATAGGCTTAATTTCCAATTCTGCATCCAGTGAACCAGTTTGCTGCAGCACTGCAGACATACAAATGAATAAAGAAACCACCGTGCACGGCACTGGGTCAGTCATCTTTCCTCAGAGACCAAATCTGTTCAGTCGGGAGGCAAATGTCCCCTAGGTGCTTTTCGTAAATGTACATGATTATCACTGTAAACATGACAACTTGAGTTTTATTTCATCCAGATGTAGTTACCAATTACTGTTTTCTACATAAATGCATTGGTATTCACCATCTCAAACCAAGCTTATATGCTAATACGCAGGCTAGAGCAGCATGAGATGGATCAATCTTTTTTATCTATAAGCCTATTTACAGCTGTGCAGCATGTACAGTACCCAATCAATTATTTCATTTGGATAGAAAATGCTGGTGTCTGGCTTAAAGAAAGGCTCTCACCTGCAGTGTTACATAGGAGGGAAAAAAACTTTACTGCAATGCATTTAAAGGGCAGAAAAAAGAAATGCATTCATTGACCTTTCCCCATAAATTGATTATAAAGCATAGGATAATGTACTTCATCATGGAGATTCGATTATCTGCAATAGGAAGCTTGCTTATCTCCAAGATATGAATTCAAAGGGGCCAGGAGGAATCCTCTGACTTGCAGCCTTACTAAGGGTCATTGTGGCATTACTGATTTGTCCTTGACTGGACAGGGATATCTCTGGGAGAGACGAGTATCTGTAGCAAGTTTTGAGCTGGGCTACTTACTTGTTTTGGTGCTTGGAGCCCTGTAGGTGTGCGTGGTACTGTGCCACGGAGTTAAGCGTGACACAACAAATGTCACAGGTATAGCTGCGTTTCAGACCTGGGAAAATAAAACACAATGTTCATACTGGATTATTCCCATCATGGGTGTAAACATCTTTCAGAAGAGACTGACACTTAAAGGGTTGGGACCCAATAAAATACGAACAGTGAGAATGAATTATAAATTGTTTTTCATAAAATAAAAACTGGACACATTGAGTGAGTCATATACGTGAAACAGTTTCTGTTTTGGGTCTTTCTACAGCTTGTAATAAAATGCAAAGATAAAGGATGCACCACGCAGGTTTTGTGGAGTCTGACATTAATATGCATTTGGATCTTCTGCCAAACTTAGGAAGAAAAGCTTTGAGGGTTGGATACACTCACTGCTGGCCTCATTGTGATCCTGTTGATTCTTGCAAAGGTAAAGCACTGTGATTTAAAGAAACAGACCATCAACACCAACCACCTGAAGTTCTTTCCAGGGTCTGCTTTGCATGAGGTCACAGATGGATAGTTTATGTAATCTCAGAAAAGTGACATTCTGCATTACTTCAGCTGTGCATGTTTCGCACAAACAGAACTGTGCCAAAACCTCAAGCCTGGAAGTGTGAGGCTATAGCAGAACCCTCAAGCCACCTTCAACATTATGAGCATTTCTGTCCAGAACTAATTGCTACACTGTATCTAGGTGAGCATGCATGCAGATTTTTTACACTATAGCTTCATGTTTTTGGCTCCATTAAAGTTCTCTGTAAGGTTGAAATATTTAACAGTAGTGCATTAATCAGCCGGCATCTGTCACTCTGGCACATGGTCCCACCACAGAACCATTTTAAGGCAAAGTTTGAGTGGCGCCATTGGTTTTACTGGTTCTTTTACCTAGCAGCCTCTGTTATTGAAGGTGCATGGGAGAGACAGAACACCAGGTGGGATATTTATGATCATCTCCCTTAGCTGCAAACAATAAATCTCATGCAAATGATTTACATAACAGACGCATATGTGACGGGGGTGGACAAATTAATAGAAGGATCACATGAAAGAGGACTTTGAAGTGACTAAGTCATAGTGACAGATGCATTGACAAAGGTGAGTCATATTAAGCTAGGCGCCAATTTGTGGTATGTGTGACCTATGAAAGAGGTCTGCCAGTCAACACTTTGCATGCAAGCTTTCAAAGGGCTACCAGAGTTCCAGTGAGGCGAAAGAGTCGGTGCCCAAATTACTGGTGCATCAGTCACAAATCTGCAAGAAAATCCAGTGTCAAGAAAAGCAGTAGCAAAAAGGCCAAAACTCAGTTTTGTTGAGGTTCACTAACATTGACTTACATTAGGAGAAAGACAAAGGATACTTTCAGTCATCTACTGGCAACCATCTTGTAGAGTTTGATTGATTGCCCTTCATGAATGTGATTGCCCTTCATGAATACATCAGAGCCAAAGAACATGAGGCCATTCTACAGGACCAGACCCACCATATAATAAAAACACTGTTTCCTCACAATGCTCCCATATTTCAAGATAATACTGCTCCCACACACAATGCTAAACAAATTCAAGTGGTTTCATGAACACCAGAAAGAAGTGAGGAGCCTTCCTTGACCTTCTCAGTTCGCAGTTCTAAACAGCACCGAAGCTTTATGAAAAATTCTGGAAAAAGACTGTAGCTGTTCTAAAAGCAAAGGATGGCCTTAATCATTAATAGGTCCTTGATATGAATACATGATTATTTGTTTCTATTATCGTGTCCAGTCATATTTATAATAACATAGTTATGATCACAGAAATCAATACTTAAAATGCAGTGCCTTTTCAATTGTGTGGCTTCAGTTAGGGATGTGTAATGCAGTGAAAGAGATTTATTTAATGAAAAACAATGAATTTAAAGTGCTGGAGGTAACTGCCCATGAAATTCAAATTCCCTACTCATCATTTTGCCACACAATAATTGACATTATGCAAACACAAATAAATAAAACTTCTTCCCATCCCTAACTTTTGTTCTATTTGCTGACAGTACCAAAAAAAATACTACTGGTTAAAGATACATTTAAGCCTTCAAAAGCAATGCAATAAGACGTCTTTCAAGGATATAAAAGGTCAACTAAAATAATTGTAAAACCAATAACAAACTGATTGTCCCCTCCAAAAAATTACTGGAAGAGAAAGAAAGACTCCAGATTCACAGCTTTTGCTCACATTGTAGCAACATTTTTTCAAATCACCACTAAAAGCCCATTCTCACCTTGCCTGTCACCACAGAGAAAAGCATGAAAGACAGATGAAGGATTTCACAATGCTTAAAATAATTTTCAGATGTGCAACAAAAACTTCTGCTTTTAAAAATTACAAGCAAACTGAGAAACTAATTAATTACTCATGACCCAGGGGGGTTGCTGGATTTCACTAAATATTTCGCAATGAGAACAGACATTCCAATTCTAATTTACATTGATTTACTCATTTAACATTCCTCCATTAAATCAATTCAAATATTATTTATATACAAGTAACCATTTCTGTCTGGTGAAACAGGAATTTGGGGCGGCATGGTGGTGCAGTGGTTAGCACTGTTGCCTCACACCTCTGGGACCTGGGTTTGAGTCCCCGCCTAGGTTCCATGTGTGTGGAGTTTGCATGTTCTCCCTGTGTCATCGTGGGGTTTTCTCCGGGTGCTCTGGTTTCCCCTCACAGTCCAAAAACATGCTGAGGCTGATTGGAGTTACTAAATTGCCTGTGGGTGTGCCCTGCGATGGGCTGGCCCCTCGTCCAGGGTTGATCCCTGCCTCGTGCACATTGCTTCTGGGTAGGCTCTGGATCCCCTGCGACCAAGTAGGATAAGCGCGTACAGATAATGGATGGAAACAGGAATTCAATATGTAGTAGAGGTAGGAAGCATCCTGAACTGATATTGAGGGTAAGTCATGTTTATCAAATAAATCATTCAGTACTCTGTACAATGCACTAGCAAAAACCAGAAATTTGCTGAGGGGATAGCATAGCAAAATCAATAAATCATATAAAATATTCTAAAGTAACCCAGTAGAATGCAAACTATGTAAATGTAATACTGGGACCAGAGAAACACTGCAGCTAAATGAACATAAATTGTGTGGCATTGATTCTGTTCGATTTCAATTTATTCAATCCAGTTCAAATGAATACAATATAACCCCCAGAGTATTTAACAACCTCTAGCATCAACATCACACAATTTGCTTCCTGCAAAAACACCGATACACAGAAATATGCCATAAGAGGACACAAAAAACATACATCCACACAAAGATAAGATAAGACATGACAATTTGCATATTCCGTTTTTGGTTATAAAAGTTATAAAAGCTAATTGGAATAATTTTCAATTTTATATCATAATAGGGTAGAGTAGTGGTTCTGAGGCTGGGGCTCTGTGCCAGCACCTGGAAGGTTGCTGGTTCAAATCCTGTGAATGCCCAGAGTGATCCTATTCTGTTGGGCCCTTGAGCAAGGCCCATAACCGGCAATTGCTTCGTTTGTGGCAGGATGTTAATCTGCATCTAGCCCTATATATAGGTCGTCCAATTTACAGAGGATAACTTGGGGGTTGGTGGCAGCATTGGCACTCCAGACACTGGAAAAAACCTCACGCTGGTCCATTCAGACTAGTGTGGTGCTGAGGAATCACCTGCCACATGGCTGCACTCAGGCTCTCATCCCCGAGGTGGTTTGTTGTGTGGTGGGTGTGGCAATGCACTGTAATCAGTGCATGCTCCTTACCCTCTATCATAATGTATTCTAAATACAAGTTGGTTTATATCGACAGTAACATTCCCCGGTTCAGTTTTACTTGATATCACTGCCTGAATCAGCAGTCATATAAAATCCAATCAACAGTATGTCAACATTCCCCAGATTCCATCAAGACGCTTGTGCTGTGCACAGATAAACCTTTAGCCTCAGACACTGTTACTAAAGAGGTAACAGGTCAATTACACTGACAGGAGAAAATAGTTTCTGATATGCTACTATGTATATATGAGTAAGACGAGAGGCTAGAGAAAGGACACGCCAAACAAAATCTTCTAAATATATCTCTCCAATTAATTCAAATGATAAATCAAGAAAAATGCAATTTGTCAATAGCTTTCACTGACAGGCTGAAGGGTTATAATCATGCAGTGCAATCATATAATTTCTCATTATCTCATCATGTATTTTCATCCTGTGGAACTGAAATGGACGGAAGAAGAAGCATTGATGAGTGCTAAGGCAGTGCAACATTCGGGACGTGAGCGAAAACCATTGCCCTGTAAATCTATATTGGATCACAAGTTACTTAATCCCGTGCTCTACCTTCTCGATACAAGAATATCTCCTGGGCTAACAGATCCATCATAATTAACATCATGTAATTAATGAGGTATTTCCCTAGGCTCTAGAGGGAAAATTTCTGGCGAGATTTTCATGTTGCACAGCAGCCTGCAGCCTCAGTTACTGCACTATTAACAAGTTCTACTGCAATAAGACCCAAAGAGGCACTGTGGATAAATAAAGGCCTTTCAGTTACTAGAGGCAAGGGGGAGGGAGGTGGGTTGGGAGGTAGGGTTATCGAAGCTTATGAGGGTCAAGGTACATGCACTCTTCTGAGATATGGTGAGCTGAGGTGTGAAGTAAGTATCTGGGTGCGTGAAGGTGACTGGTAGCTCCTGGCCGCATACGAATCACCCGAGTTCCCAGTTAAAAAGCCCACTGCCTTTCTTCCCTCTTCATAAACGACTGTGGATTGCGTCATGTACAGTAGGATTCACCATTACTGACAATACGGGGGATTGCAGATGCTAAGGTAGCATCTCATTTTAGTCAACATGGCTAAAAGCTACATTTTTAGAAGAGTTTGAGTCTGACCATGGTCAGCATTTCTATCACTCACTGCGTTAAGCCTAATAATATCACTTCCATTCATTTCACACAACATGAAAAAATCCTCGATTGACTTCAGTCAATAAAAGATAAAACCAATGCGCCCTATCCACCTTTTCAAAGGAAGAAAATACCTTGGTGAGTGAGGGTATAAATTTCACAGCACTAACATTCCAGCAAAGCTGGTAACCCTTCAGAGTAGCATTGATTACTAGTTTCCATCAGAAATCGTTCGAAAGTCAGGAAAATCTAGAGAAACTGCTGACTTTTTAATAGACCTTAAATGAAAGAATGAGCAGAACCTAAGGTGATATAATTAAGTTAAGGTTCTTCCTCGGAAAAAAAGCATTTTATTGTGGAAATGGGTGGTTATATAGCAGAGCAAACAGCCTAGTCATTTTATACATGAGTGAGCAGAATACCTCAGGGACACTTATACATTCAGTTAGACTAAACTATTGGGGTGGAATAGATGCAGGAATAATCAGGAGCTGGATCATCAGTCACCACTAAACCCTAAACCCTAAGGCCTGTTCTCAATACAATCGTGTGACTTTAGTCCACTCCGGAGTTCCTTCAGAATACCTAGACATCTCCCAGGTTTATAATAAGCTTGTATATCTTTACTTGTCATCTGCATTTTCCCAGATGCCTTAGAATGTTTAGTGGTGAAAGGGAAAAGTCTCAACACTGGAAGTTCGTAATAATTATGTCTGACCTATAAACATCTGTGCTTAAAGGATTTTGTCTCTTAAGATGTGCCAGTGAGAAAAACTACTTCACACAAATAATGGATAAAAAAAAAAACAAATTACACAAGGGTCAGTTTGTGTTTGCCATTGCCAACCAGAAACATTCTGGTATTTCTTTCTTACAAACCTCCGTCCACGCTATAGCATTAAGTATGCAAAAATATAGAGAAAATCTGGAGCAGAATTTATATCTCATCCTTGTCATAAGCAGGGCAAAAGTGCCGGCATGTAAAATATGCAAATCTCTTCCGTTTGCATAAGTACAATATAAGCAGTTTATGCCCCGAGTCCCGTAATACCAAGTTACATGGACACAGAAACTCTGAAAGGGATGTGACCGGGGGAACACTTAGGAGACACTTTGTTGACGAGCACTGCAGAATTCACTCACTTCTCTACAATCTAATCTTTGCCAGGGGAAAGGCTGAATGACATTATCAGGCACTGAGTGCACGTCGCTTAACCATTTGCTGCTACCATTAATACATCCTGAATAAATAACAGACAAGCCATTTGAGGATTGTCAGCATTACATATAAGGTATATATCTGGGTGTACATAATGTGGTGGTATCACCTTAAGTTGATTAGCGTTCATAAATGTATCATGACAAATGGAAAAAAAAGGTCTCAATGTTTCCATTGTCCTTGAGGAATTGACAGTGTCATCACAAAGGATGTTAAATGTAATTAATGGTGTTCTATGCGCAGATCATCTAAATGAAGACACACAAACTGACATTTATGGGAATCCTCCTTATTAGTAAAGCTTCCTTTCTGCCCGTACCTTTTATTTCCCCAAAATCCAAAGTCTTTCCCAGCTGTTCCAGAAGGTCAGCGCGAACAGCATTCTTCTTGTGCTTCTTGCCGTCATAGTGTTGCTGAGCCATGCCGGGGTTGTTGAACCAGGCGTTGCAGAGCTGGCAGTAACGGTCCGAGTCCCTCTGCTGCCGGGGCGAGGTCATGAGTGACGTGTCACGGGGCGTCTTTACTGGACTAGGTGTAGGTGTCACCTCTAGGGGAACGAAAAGGCATGGACTCTAAGTTATGATGTCAACATCTAACTTTTACTACATTTCAAACAAGACAAAGTCTTGAATAAAATGAGTAATATATCATAACTTATTTATAGAGCACATCTGAAGCTATAATAATGAATACACATACTCAACGAAAGAAGCATTTCTCCATCTGAAGATCTGAAGAATAAAATATATGCTGCACCGCACATAAGGGAAAACAGCCTTTTTTTATAGGTGCCCATTTAATGCTTCGCGCTTGGGTAGCACCGTAAGTCCAGCGCAAGCAGCCTATTCCCACGGCACTCATGCTAATCAAATACTCCGCGGCTCGACCCTCCCTAACAGACACAAAGTTTACTGAGGCCCAGTTAAATGTCCTAATATCCCATTAGTCACTGGCAGGGGAAATGTTTAAGACCATGAGACAGTCAAGGCTGACCAGCAAATTTTTAGTGGAAAACAGCAGCAGAAGCGAGGCTTAGTCTGAGTGCTGTATTCTCTAGTTTCACTGCTGTCCACCTACATTTCTAAAGAAGGGCCTTCACTTCACCTGAATAGCTCTTGTACTCTTTCATCATTAGACAGTAGCTGGAATGGGGAGCTAGAAAGTATTATAATTATGCAAAATCTGCTCCACTTTTACAGTGAGAGTAACCAAAAGAACCGGAGATGTAAATGACAGCAGAAAGTTCTTTCTCCTGTTTAAAACTGCTGAAACAGATTCTTGGGAAATATTGGAAATGTGTCCAGGAAAGCAGAAGATGCACTGCTCAGTGGCACGATTACAGTAGAAAAAGCACTCAAACATTTTTACTAGATTTAGTGCAAAATGTCTCCTTTCTTATATTATGGTGCTTTTCACTCATGTGTGTGTTCCTATAGCTCCACTAATACAGTTCTGCACTTAAAAACACAAAGGTCATGGGTTCAAATCCCAGAGAATGAATGTCAATTGTAACCCTTCCATCAACTATAAAGCGTCGTGAATTAAAATGTCAGGTAAATATATTTCAGTGAGACAAATATCAGACCCATTCTCAAGAAATATGTGATGGCATGCTGTCCGTGAGATGAGAAACGCTTACGAATGTACAGTAATGATTTAAATTGCAAAAATGGTTTGGCACAGTGTCATGACCCATTATTAAACAAACACACATGTAGTATTCTGTTATACTTAATTAATCCATTTGTTCATATTCTTTTTGCATTTATAATGGTATGTGATATAACTAGTAAAATAATCCCATAGCAAAGAAAATGCATCTGACAATTTTAAGCATTTCATTTATTCTCTTTAAATATGATCTTATTTAAAGCATGGTTATCTGCAAAAAATAGAACACAAGCATATCCGGATTCTTACCCTCATTTGAAAGTTCTTTAAATCCACTGTAAGGTTCTAATTAACAGAATAAAAGTTTCTGCCACATTTAGCCAATTAGTGTATGTGATAGTCACACACTCTAACTCAACACAATAACGACATTGTAGAATCTCAGTGTCAAAGAACAGGCACTAAATTCAACTGTCTAATACACAAACAATTTTGAAGGTCATTGTATTCCATACATTATTCATTCTGCGCCGAGCTGAACTGGAAGCTGCACGTGCCTGAAAGCTGGAGACACCTGCACCCATTATGGCTGACCTAACAATGCAATGTGAACCACAGTACCTCCTGCCTGTGCACAGATTTTACTTCCAATGACAGATGTGCTGTGCAAAGACCTCCGCATAGGATGCAGAGATAAGTTACTTCCGTATATAAAAGATAACTTATAATAAATGCCAGTTTTCAGTGCTGGGATTTTTTTTTTTTACAAGCTAACAATCATGAAAGAAAAAATGCATATTGTGGAAATTGTGGGTGCAGCTACCTTCTCCCTCAATGCTGACGCTCATTTAAAAATAAAACTTCAGATTAATGTACCCAGACATTATCGAATAAAAAAAAAATCCCTTGACTGAACCATTTCATGGTTTTGATTATTTTTAACCAGCGTATGGAGGCAACAACAAACCTTATGTTCATTGCAATACTCAACAGCATGTGATATTTATTCATGATAAATATGTACTAAAAATGCCAATTCAGAATGCACACACAAAAATAGAATACGAACGTTAGCAGTCTCAGCTGCTTTGAGCTAAGTGAAGAATTACAATTATACACAGCATTATCATGACTGATTAAAGTCTCCACAGCCGGCGCTGCCAGCACAACCTCATTTTACTGGACATTAAGTGTCCGGATGTCTTTCCAATACTCTTTTCTCATAGGGGAGAGGCTTATAAGAGCACTGAAAAGCACAAGAGAGAGGGAAAATCACAACCGTGGAAAAGGGATTTTGGATGATTTTATTATATGATGATTACTCTTGAGTTATGTTCCAAGAGTAAATATAAACAAATGCAAAAACAGCAGCCCTTAGCAAATATTCAGAATAAAGACCACCTACATATTTAATTCAGAATAAAGAGCACCATAAATTTTATGTTCACTTTAAGCACGCATTCTATGCATATGACCTTGAAAGAAGTAGAAACTTAGCAGAGAATCTTCGAGAATAAGAATCAAAACACTGTTTTATAGAGAACATGAATTTAATGCACTATTGCTAAAGAGCCACCATTGATAAATGTTCCATATGAAATTTCAGAATATAGTTTGACTACGAAGGAATGTCGGTCTACTCAAGAGTTCCAAACAAAAATGGGTTCATAAAACACTACTTTGGTGCAGTACCTAGGAAACAAAATCATAAGCCTTTGTTCAAATCTAGTACAATCATCCTTTATTTTATGTCAACTTAGTCGTTATAGGCAGAAATGCTGAAGAAAGAAAATGCTGTCATACTGAACAGGCTATTACATCTTTCAAAATAAGCTGCCTACACCACAGCTAGTCTTTGCAAAGCATAAGATGACAAAACCTTGCTCTATAATGGAGGTCATGTTCTTCTACGAATGAAACATAAATGAAATGACTAAGCTGCAAGCTAGAGTGATTTTTATCCATCTAATTTATGAGAACAGCCATACTGTCTCCATCAACAAAGCCAGATTAGTGGACCTTGTTTACGAACTACTGCTCCCCATAGCTTAATTTAGAGAGATCAGCTAATCCCTAATTAATATCCTGGTCTTGGCTGAATAAGAGTCATAGACAAAAAGTGGCTATTTTTTGCCCAGCCATGGAAAACCTATTAAAACTTGGGGCATGTACAGTAGATGAAACGAAGTTCATCTCGTACAGCACATGTTGGAATGAAAAGTGGAGATTATGGCTTTTCCTTAATCAAGATGGTAGGAGTAGTATAGCTAGAAACTCCAGTATACTCAGTGCTACATCCTCATACTTAAGCCTTGCCCATACGTCACTTTTCCGTGTCCATTTTCATGCGCCTTCAGGCTGGGTTGTCATGGTGGCAGATTGTGTTCATACTACATTTGGCTGTGGATGCAGATGGTCGCGGTTGGTGCATGCACACGGCGGTGATATTCTAACACGCCTGGGGAGGATAGATGTATTCCAACAAACAGTATAGGCAGTGTGGTCAAACGGGTAAACTTTTAAGAACATTTGTAAAGTTATTACTCAAGGCAGTATCACGGTAATAAGGCATGCAACGGTATTCTGACATCCTTAGGACAACATTAGCCAAGACTGAGTGCTCATCTGTGATAATCCACGCTGTCACCTACTTACAAATACCTAATCAATTATCTTGGTCTATTCGCACGGATGCGCAAGGTTTCCGCTAAACATAAAAATCTGGGCTACACACGCACTGACCACAGTCGTCTGCGGCCAAACCCCGATGAAGGAATTTATGTCACGTCGCCTCCACCGCAACTGAAAACGCAGGCAGGAAAGCGAAATTTGAATGGGCCTTTACACTTTGGAAAGTGCTGAGAAACATTTTTAAAAATCACATCTGATAAGCTGAAAAAGCAACCAGAATTCAACAATTGTTTTTTTTTCTCCCTTTAGCAAGTTTATTCCACAGAGAAAATAAATCAGGTAGCAGATCTCATGCACGATAACTGCAAAAATGTTTGAAATAATGCTGAGGGAAATTACACTCCCCTAGAAGTGGGCAGTGTTGTGCCTGAACGAGTTCATTGAACGATCGTTCATGAACTCGTTCATATTCTGGGTGAACGTGAACTGAA
>JABFEB020000040.1:14131605-14153967 GCA_019775895.2 Stomatorhinus ivindoensis
TGAACTAGTTCATTTTAAAGTGTGTGAACTGAACTTTGAACTAGTTCATGTAGAAAATGAACTTTCCCAACACTGGAAGTGGGGCCGTCCATGGTCTATTAGTCATAATCAATATAATTTCACCATGGGGTATAATAACTGTCCTGATATAATTACTGCGTCAAAACTGCCATCTAAATAGCTCAGCTGTGGGTCTCAAAATTAAGTAGTAGTGTTTTACAGCACTTTAATAGAAAAGAAACAGCCAGATACTCACATTAGCAGAGGGTAAAGAGACATTTCCAAGGACTAAATATGTACTATAAAATATAAACATGGTCAAAAACACACGGACACATGCATTTTCCGATTTATCGTTTCACACTTGAATAAAATATTTCAAAGATGGCAGTTTTTAAATTTTAAAATTAATATTTGAATCCAAAAGCAAACCAATTACCGTCACAAAAACAATCTAATCTAAACCTTTTCAATATCAGCAGTTCTACGACTAATTTGGGATTTACATATCTTTACATATAAAATAGACAGTTTTTTTGTCTGACAATATCTTCATAAATATCTAACGAACGAAGTGGAAAGTTAGGGGATTATGCCCCCCATTGCAGTAAAATGCCATTTTAATTTAATTTAATCTGGTTTTGTGGGAGTGGGTATTGCTAGAAGATTGTTTTACATTGTACAAGTCACTCCAGGTTGAACAGGGGCAGTGGCGGCCTAACGGTTAGGAAAGCATGCTCATGACTGAAAGGTTGCTGGTTTGAATCCCCTATCAGAAAGGTACTACTGAGGTACCCTGAGTAAGCTACTGCCACAAAGCACCACTCCTTGGACTCCTAAAAAATAACTACCCCCTGCTATGTCATAATATTGCATAAGGGTTAAACCAGGGGTCTCCAACTCCAGTCCTGGAGAGCTACTATCCAGTAGGTTTTCTCTCCTACCTGGCTTCGGATGAGCCACACTAGTTCTGAGGTACATACCAGGACCAGGTGTAGCTCCTCAGAAGCCAAGTAGGATAGAAAACATACTGGATAGTAGCTCTCCAGGACTGGAGTTGAAGACCCCTGGAAGAGGAGGAAGTGAAGAAGTAAGAGAAGGAGGAGGTGGTGAATTAGTAAGAGGAGGACAAGGAGGTGAAGGAGTAAGAGAAGGACAAGAAAGTAAATATGCAGGAGGTGAAGAGGAGGAGAAGAAGTAAAAGGAGGATGAGAAGAAAGAGGTCTATCACTAAAACCATTCAAGTGTTTCTACAGAACTTCCAGGAAACCAGATTCTTATGGAAGATGTCTACTGTTCACCCCAGAGCAGGAGACCCACATTGTACATATGGTCATGGCAAAAAATTGCATTACTCAGGGGACCACGTGATGGCAGACAACAGCATATTCCAAACGTCAACAGAATGAGTTGGAGACACACATCCATACTTTATACATTTTTATACATTTTTACACATTCTTATAAAGAGTTTGAAGAGTTTTGTGAGAACTGTTTGCTTTTTCAAGAGATGTATGTTTTGCTGGATAGGTGTAACTTTTTTAGTTAGTGTTTAGAGTTTTGTAAAAACAGCCTATAGTTTCAAAGACAGTGCCTAAGCGATCGGAAAAAAGTAAAAGTCCAGCTTTGTGTGGGTTGCCTCAGTATAATCAGATTCAGCAGCTCTGCATCTGCGGCTGTCCTGTTATATGCCACCACCAAATGGCATTGCTTCAGTTTTGGAGTGATGTGTCTCAAATGAAATAAGCCTATATAAGATTGTCACCTATAGCAGTGGATCTCAAACTTATTGATACGATTAGATTCCCCCATGATAACTTTTCACGACTGACTCAGGGATTGTTACTGATAAAATCTGCCGAATGGGCTGGAAAAAATAAATCACCCAAAAACTTTCTGAATCATTAAATTCAAATGTCAAATGTTTTCTGTGGTCCTCCTTCCCACTGTGCCACTAAAGTGGCATTGCCTGAACTCTGGTGCAATTTGTCTCAAAATGTAACCACTAGCAGATCATCACCCATGCAATGAGTCTGCAAAGTTTGGAAATGATCTATCAGACTACTTACTTTTAGAGTTACAGGGTCCACAAGATCAAGTATATTTTAAAGCTGACATTTCTTTCTTCCTCATTTCTTCCTCTGCTGTCACAGCACTGTCGCTTCTGTTTTGGGGGGATTCAATTCAAGTACTTATATACCTTTTCAAGGTTCAGTTAACATTGTGTTTTTCTGCGTTTTCCGATTTGTCATTGTGTTTTCTGATTTGAAAATGTGTTTTGCACTTTAGGGCTTTGTAGTATGGAGCTAAAACAAGTTAATCTTTTAGACAGCATGCAGATATTCAAACAAATTAACACCAACATATTGCTGAAATCATTAGAAAATGTAAAATAACTTGAATACACTTAACATGCTGTAAAAAGCTTTGCACACATTTACCCTCTGGAGTCTCAGGCCTTAAATATTTCACCTATCTAAAAAAAACATTTATCGCTATTAATGCTTTTTTCCAGCACAAACTCAGCAACAATAATCCAAAAGTCCATTCAAAATGTTATTTTTCTATTTTTTGCTTAAATCAACTTTAAACATAGACTTTTCGAAAACTTGTTTTCAGAGGTTACATCCTTGCAAGCTGTTAGAACTGCAAGGAACCTATTCAAAGACAGAGAGAATTCTTTGCAGAAACACTTCAAAAGAATGCATGCAACTTTGGTGGGGAGTTAGTGGATTAAGAACCTTGTCCTTTTTCTTATTGACCCACTTGGCTGAAAACAAAGGGCTCAAGGGAGATGGTCAGAGTTAAATCAACACTCTGCCACTCCATTAGCCCTGTTTATGCAAAAAAAACTGCTCTTGGTACCTTTTTCTGTTTTCAGCAGACAAATTGCCTATTTGTGCATGGGAATAAGATAAGATAAAGTACATATAGAATAGTGCAGGTGGTAGAATCAAAGGGTGTTCTGTTAGTGTCCTCTAAGCATGGTGGGATTGTTGATGTGGAAACCAGAAGATTAGCAGACACAAAAAAAAGTGTCTGAATTGCTCACTCCAATAAAATATTGGAGTTGAGCCTGTGGATGAAAGTACTCATCAACCGTAACAGCTCTCTATTGAGAGGAGATGCCTTGTTATTCAAATGGAGCACAGTTTGGACATTCTCTCCTCCAGCACCACCTTCAAGGAATCCAGACTCAATCCAATGACAGAGTGAGTTTTCCTAAAAATTGACGATTCCCCCCAATAAACAGCTGTAAAGATGATGATACTGTCTACAATGGAGTGGCAGAATGTGTATGAAATGTACTTGAATGAAACTGAATGACATTAGTTTACTCAAGAAAAACATCCTAATCTGCAGTACTCTTGCTGGTTCCTGTAGACCCCTTCCATGTTCTCACGTTTGGTGTGTCTGTCACTGATGCAGACACAATGCTAGTCACAGCACCAATTCTATATTTTCTCCTTGGAAATGGTTGGATGGTGACAGAGGTTCCAACACTGAGTTGCAGCTGGTTGTTGGGTTGGAATTCACCAGCCAATTAAAGCCAGCACCAGACTTCTGTACTTCTCTGGTCTTCCTTCCCTGAAGTATCCCACAATAATCAGAGTACATGGCATGAGAAGACTGAAGCCTGAAAAATTGTCCCCACAAGGTAAAATGTTACAAGTATTTATCACATTATGGGGAAGTCTGGCCCTCACAATGTAATCATTACAAAAACACATGCACACGAACACATGCAGATTGATCTACATATCCTCCCTAGATATAAGATCCTAAAGGAAACGTTTG
Source organism: Stomatorhinus ivindoensis (assembly GCA_019775895.2). NCBI lineage: Eukaryota > Metazoa > Chordata > Actinopteri > Osteoglossiformes > Mormyridae > Stomatorhinus > Stomatorhinus ivindoensis. Next base: position 14,135,404 of record JABFEB020000040.1, read on the forward strand.
TAAAGGCATTACTATAACATTGCTTTAAGGTTTGAACATAACGGTTGTAATGATTATAATATGAAACACTGCACTAATTCTAAAGCTGTTTTATATGAACTTATTCTATAACAAGTTTAGTACATGACAGTGAACTTTTCAAACAACAAAAGAAAAATCAAGTTTGGGGTGTTTTTCCCACTAAGTTTGTAGTGTATCTGTCGAGCTGGGAGGGAATCCCTCACAATAAAATTTGCCCAAGCATAGCACAGACAGAAAGAGTTCACATGCAGAATTTAAAGATAGAACTTCAGTGTTTATGCAGTTGAAGCCAGTTAGATTAAAGCTATATACAACTACAATCAACACTAATTAAAGATACTGCTTGACTGGATGGTTTCAAATGAATTTCTTCTTGACATTTTTGTTTCTACTTTATTGACGAAAGTGTCAGTACATTTTGTCAAACTTTTAGCATCATAACTTAATTTTTTATTACACCATTATCTTGTTTTCTTCGATTAAAAATCTGCTGACAATTTAAATTTTTCTATGAATGAAATTAACAGTAATTTGAAGTCAGCAGGACAGATTAAATGTGTTGCAGAACCTCTATTAGCTGGAACACACAGGCCATAGGCACTCGGAAGATTATACCATCAGGGCCTGCTGCCTTGCCCACGCATAGCCATCCCAAATCGCTTCCAAACTGAACCAAACAGATGGGAGGCATGGTATAAAGGTGGAAACTGATGGGGAAGACCAAACAGGACTCACTGTGGGGCAGAGTGGATTAAGGCACAAGTGACTCTGTATGGCTCCTTTGCTGGGCTGAGGGTACCAGTGTCAAAATTGGTAAAGAACAGGTCCAACTCCTCTGACCTGTCCTTGTACTCATCACCAGTACCAGCCACCTCGGTGTAGTCAGTATCTCCCTCTCTCCTTCATGCTGTCATTCTCCAGCTTACGTTCAGTCCTCTCCATTTAATCCCTCTTCTCTCTGATCTTCCTCTTCAAATCCCTCTGTCTGTATCTCACCTACTCCCAACCCCCCCATCCGGAAATCCTTCTTCTTACTTATGTTGTGATTCAAGGCTTGTTGTTTTGGAAACACGAACAACGTTTTCAGGGGAATGATTTTATTCACACAGAAGCTCGATGTAGTCAGTGATGCAGAGAGAGGGCCCATCATTGTCCTCAACATGCAGCCTAGAAGAAAGGCCCAGTCTGTCACCTCCAAGATGTTCTCCAGGCCTCTGTTGTTCCTTGTGACCACATTCTCAAGGCAAAGGGTTTTGGCTGAACAAAGGAATTGTATTTGGCTGTCAGATGTACAATATTTTGATCAGACTGGTGAAGCGGAGGGAGGGCGACACAAATGCAGACAAACTTCATGCTTGTATGAAACAAAGTTCCCTCCTCTTGCACTGAAAATTCCAGTATGTAATATAAAAATAACATTAAATTGAATATACAAATTGATATAACTACCACAGACATACCTTTATACTGTAAGACAATAATTCATTTCTACACACAGGAAATTTCTATAATATCTAGTGCATTGTGCATTTTTAAAATTAATTTAAGATAAACTACAAAAATGCCCAGGTTGATTTGAAATGCTAAAACAGTGTTACATATTATTTTAGGCCTTTCAAAGCTTCTGGACACGCCCTAATGTTTTGAAAAAAAAAAATTTGATATTGGCTCATTCAGAATTCTATTTTGTTAATACATGCATATTTACTAAAAAAAAAAATACTCTGGGTAACCAGCCTCAGAATATCTGCACCATCAGTCCAACCAAGATCATGGCTTTTCTCCCAGACCCCACATCCTGGCTTGATGTGTCAAAGCGATGCTCCAGAAGGCTCCTATTGCCAAAATTATGCATAATGATGTATGATATCCCCAACACTTTTGTCACATTATATCAGATTTATAAGACAAACTGCAGGAGCATTACAACACAGCTCACTGTATCAGGGTGGGGGGAGCACTTCTAAACTACGCACCGGAGAACATTATAAACTGCAAATATCGATGCGGGTGTCACACGAGAATGGAATTGACCTAAACTGATGTGTGACCCTAAACTGACAAACTGATTTGCGGAGGGAAACTCCGATGACATTATATGGAGATTTGCATTCATTCCTTCCCCCAAAGATTTGGTTGGTTTTACGGTATCTGATAGAAAGCTCTCTGGACTAATTTTGAGTGTCAGTGTGACTGATGAGTGCTCCTCACTCCCCCAGTTGAAATTCTGTTCTGAATCATCAGACACAGATGGCAAATCTAATGACCTAATCTGTCAGAAAGTGTCTATGAGGTGAGACACCTACTGAACGATTACTGTTAAACACTTCTTAGTAACATAAGAGCAATGCAGTCACCCAACACTAAATAATAATACTTTACAATGTATACGTACATAGTTGTTGCCTATTCTTAAGTAGGTTTAGCTGAAACTAGGCCAGTCGCCATGCGTATCAATTGGATGGAACCATTTCAACATATTCTGCAAATGTTGTTTTCATTAGTTACAATTGTACCATTTTAAATAGCTAGATATTTTACAGTTTGGTCCCCATTGTCATGGGATCTCTTTTGTAGATCACAAAGCTAAAAACCTCCTTGGACATCAACAGAATAGAGCTATAACCACTGTTCTACTTAATATACACTATATAACAATTTAGCAGGTACCTCTCAGACTAATTTTAACACAGAGCCATGCTATAATTAGACCATCAGTTTCACTTCTTTTTGAAGCCGCACACCGTTATTTAATGTGAAATGTAATCCAGGCTTTAACAGTCTAAAAATGCTGTTATTACACTTTTGTTGTCAGGAAGGTTCTGGAATCCACCCGCTGATGGACGTGTTATAGTAGGCACAGTGCAGAAACACACAGCCACAGAGAAGATGCAATTAAGGCGGAGACTAATGACTATAATGGCAAAGGAGGCAGTGTAAGGGTGTCGACTGTCACTCTGGGGAGCGGGACACTCTCCGGGAAACTTTATCGAAGGACAACACTCGTGCCGACCACTCTGCCCTAGAAGGGTGGCTGAAGCTTGAAGGCACCAGCCAGATGCACACAGCTAGAAAGCCTCTTGTGAGCAGCAGCCTAGACTACACAAGCTGCTAGGTGCTTTTCTACTTTCACATTCCCCGCAAATAGAACAAGTCCTGTTGCCCAACAAAAGAGACGGCTGTATATTATTCTCTAGTTCATTCCATTTCTCTTGTAGGAAGGTCCTGAAAGTGGCAAGTCCAAGTACACAAAATGAAGTATAAACCAATATTAGGCTTAAGAGATGAATTGCGATGAGGTGTACGGTTATGCGAAAATAATAAATAACTTGCTGTAATGCTAACCACATATCTCACATTGCGAAGTGCTTTATCCCGCTTATACCATGGCAAACAAACAAAAAATAATAACAGAATAAACTAGCGATGGCAAATTTTTCAAAGTGAAATGATTTCAATTGGCATTTAATAATGGTCCAGTGTGCTCTTAAATATCGCCATTACATGTTAAGGACATCTGGTCAGGCTACTCGGTGAAAGCAGCAGGTCCACTTAGTAACCATGGAAACCATCAACAGAATGGAGCTTGGGTTTGGACAACCATGGGACATTATGCTGATAGGAATAGCTGCTTACTTATGAGTAAAAAGCCATGCAAGATTTTATATTAACATGTTTGATAAAACGTTAAAACGCATTAATACAGAGCGGTTATTAGGCTGCTGGAACCTGTGTGGTTACGCGAAAACAACCAACACCCATGTGACATCTGTGGACCAATAATAAAACAGTATTTACCAAAGCTGTAATAACTTTATATAGAAGTTAATATGGAGTTAATAAGTTTCAGGCAGAGGTGAAGCGACAGCACAGGTGGGGGTCCCGAGAGGGCTACTAATTACAAATTACATTGAAACAACAAATCTGCTTTCTCTGTGTAATTTATTTTGAACGGAAGTGAAAATAAATTATTTGTGTTTGTTACATTCTCCTTGTTGGTATTATTAATTTAGACTTCACGATAAAATAATACATTTTTCCATGTCGAGGGATAGTGAGTTGAAGGGCCCCATGGAGTGCTTTTTTCCACAGTCCCCCAGAGTCTCTAGACTTCTGGCAATATATAAAACACAGAAACAAAGCACAAAACCAGAAATGTTGATAAATAAAAAGTGGCACCTTTTAGTTTTGTATCACTGACTTTAGACAATTGGGCACGTAAAACTTTGACATAAACGTGAGGCAGCTCCCCTCTCATCTCATTTTTTGGTCAATTATGCCCTTCAGGCAGGCAGGCAAGGACACTGATAGAGAGTGAAAGATTTTTTTTTTTTTTTGCATGCACCTCTCCATAATACTGCAGCATGATCACGGAGGAGGATAACACAGTGTTCCTGAGGCACAACTGCTGGAGGGACTACCTGGCTGCAGTGTCTGGAGCTTATGAGATTTTTTACTGCGGCTGAGAGAAATGAAGATTCCGACTCCTCCAACCTTCAGCTACAACAGCAGCAAACACCGGGGAAAAAATGCTAAGAAATTCTGAATTTCAAAAACAGCTATAAAATATTAATATGGGATGATATGCAATATATATTATTAGAGACAAGCTACATAAAAGCACTTAGCAATTAAAATCTGGCTTTACTTAAAATTACTTTAAAGGTATCCATCCATCCAAAGCACAGGATCAAAACTCGTGAAAGATCTTGATGTAAAAATGGAAAGTGGTGGAAAGCAGGTCTGATAAAATAAGCAAGATGGTTCTGTGTGACAGTGGGCAGTAGCACTGCTTCACAGTTCCAGGGTCATGCATATTATTAATCTGCTTATTATGTGCTAGTGGAGATTGCTTGTGGTTTTTAGGTGAATTTCAGCCACTAGCTAAAGACATACTGTTTAGCTGCATTACTGCCCTGTGATCGGCTGGCATCCTGCCTTAGGCACTTCTCTGCCTTGTAGCTAATACTGCCTGGGATGGACTCTACCCACTACATGACCTAACACTGGTTAAGCAATGGGAAGATGGATTGAAGAGGAAGGAGAACTGGAAACTGGCAAAACAGCAATAGCATCTTTCCTTGTCTGAATATCAAAGACTACTGTACATCTATAAGTAACTTACACTTGTTTTGTTTTTGCATAAGTAAAAAAAAAAGTTTGTATAAATTTCATCATAAAAAGCAAAATTTTAAGACTCTTAGCTCTCTGGGAGAATAGTGCCTTTTATCTGGAAAAGTTGTGCAGGGTATGGTAGCTGAGGGCAAAGTCTGGATCCCCAATCAGGCCACAGCAAACTCGCTAAGGAGATAAGATTCTGGATCGCCTGACAGCATCTCCGGAGTGGAAGCAGACAGAACATTACACACCCACATTTTCCTCATCATTACCCTCACTCTCAAAATTTGTTTATGGATTCTGATATGGCAGCTATTCTTGTCCACGACAACGGCAAACTTTCGTCGCTCCGAGGTGTACAGAGATGTAATTGAATCGAAAACAGCTTATCGCTTGAAGTTTATTCCACCAGAAGGAATAATCCATGCTCCCCGTGAGAAGGTCAGCTTGCCATCCAGAATCGTGCATCTGGGACCTGCTGCGTTCAGTCTGCCCCCATGCTCAGTGGGGGGGGGCTTGCCCTGATGGGTCTGTGTGTCTTTTTGCACAGACCTCTCACACACTGACAGCGATTGTGCAGCTTGCATGTAAATCATACACAAACACAGGAGGCTATTCTCTAAAGATCTCATCAAAGAACTGAGCTGCAAACGGTGACGTGCAGAATGAGGTCTTATATCTACGAACAATATGTGCCACTAGAAAAGGCAGGCCGATTGTGTTAATGTCTGCACACACTTGTAGCTAAGGTGAACATACCTTCACGAGGTGACCTTCACAATGCAACAAAAAGTACAATTATTTTGCTGTGTGAAGACAAAGACAAAAACAAAACAGACAACGTCTGACTAGTCCAGTTTTAAGAAGACAAAATTGTTACCTGGCTGAAGTGCACTGGAAGCCGGTGAGGAGGACCCACCTTGGGCTGTGACGGCAGGCTGCTGGCCAAGCAGCAGTTTCAGCCTCTTGGCGTGGATCTTGCCCTGGTAGTGAGACTGCGCCACCACGGCAGATGTGAAAGACATGTTGCACAACGTGCAGCACTTATTCTTGTCCACATCGCTCTCCTCACTGCCCTGGGGGAAGATGGAGAGAGAGAGAGAGACAGAACGCTCCTCATATCCATCCTGGGGCTGCTTACCAAAACAAATGTCATTCCCCGCCTAACTTTAATTTAGACCAGTGCTTCGCAGCCTTGCTGGTGTTACACACAAGTACCAGGTGTTCTGTGTTGTTGATTTTTTTGGTTCTTGGAGCTGTGTGGAGACCGCCGAGGACCAGCTTGAGAAACACTGATTTAGAAAAAAAGAAGAAGGTATGAATTGTACTATGAAATAGTCATGCTTCTCCATGATGTACTACAAGAAACACATTTCATGTGGAGATTCGAGGCCTAAGGTAGCTGAAGACATGCACGTGTGCAGATCTTTCACGAACATGAAGCTTCTGAGGAGTACAGTAGCATGCCAGATGCCCCCCCCCCCCTCCAAAAAAAAATAAAAACTCCTCTAGGCAAACGTGAAGTGACTGCAGAAAGCAGTGGGCAGCACTCAATACCCCAGCTGCGCATATGACACTTCCTGACGGAACCCCAGGGAGGCGCAGTCCTGCAGCTGGACTGATGCAGCCATTTAAAATGGAGGTGGATGGAGGAGAGATGGAACACACTCTCTGCACACATCATGAAACTCATAAACCGTCCCGTATCAAAGATCGCCACAAGACGTTTACTGTTTCACAAGGGCACGAAAGCTCCATCTGGGATTTAGCAGAAAGTAAAGCTTTACTTTATCTTTTACCAGACTTATTCATCATCCCACTTAAAATTCTATTACTACTTTACAAAGCAAATTCATAATAAAACTGGAACATACTTTATCATTTAAACTATTTAAATCTAAAGTAAACATTCTTTCTTGCATTCAATAATGCAATATATAAAAAATCTACCTCATTAAAAAACCTCTAAACTGGCAAAAATGAAATACAAACTAAGATGTTTTTTCTGCTGAATCTACTTGCATTATTCGCTGAAAACCCATGTACACGGGAACTGGAATATTCCGCCTCGGGTCCTACACACTGGAACTAAAAACATTTATACTTGGTTTGGAAACAATTGTGCCTTCTGTAAAGCTAAACAAAATGGTTGATTAACGATACATTCAAGATAAGCTGTGTAAAATACAACTAAAAAAAAAGCACATAATCTGAACAGTATGTGTTCACTAACCCCCTGCACAGAGGTAATTGATGTGTGGCAATCGGAAGCTAAAGATTGCCCCCCACACTGCATGCTGGATGGATACACTCTTCTCTTCCCCCATCCCAAGGTGACCCCCTAAGTCGTACAAAAGTGGTCAGGATTACACTGACTTCATAAGACAATGTAGTATCTTAAAACTCTGTACAGCTCTTAAGCCACAGAACTGAAAACCATGGCTAAAGACAGTATCGGGGAGGCAGAGTACTGCCCAAGGCTTCAAAGCCCATCCTTTATTATCACACATACTTAGGTCAGAAGCTAATCAGTGGAAGCTCTCACGAATATGAAAAAGATATGCAGCAAACTGCAATTGTCCTTCAGTGGCCAAGATCTGATCATTTTGAATTCAGATGTGGAGAACATTCTGGGAGGGTGATCATTTTGATTACCCATGAATCTTTCCTGTAAGGAATATAATGTGACAGGAGTTACAGTTTAGAGATACGTGCTCTCTTTTTAACCCATCTAACATTGTCAGGGAGACAGTAGGAAGATGTTTAAGAGTATTGTCTGGCATTTGTTCTTTATCGAATAACAAACTTCCCTGGAAAAAATGTTACTTCTAAAAAGCTATGCTAAGCAAACACAGAGATTAAATACAAAAGATAAGATACACAATAAAGGGGATTTTTGTAATTGCTTAGAAAAACTCATCAAGACCATAATGGATGTGATCTTGCCTTATTTCAACAGTTTATGGTCAGTATTTCCAATGTTGAAATTATAGCAACAGTAATTACATTCCCATCCCTCCTTCCCTCCCTCCCTCCCTCCCTCTCTCCCTCCCTCTCTCCCTCCCTCCCTCATGCACTCACTCACCCTGGCCAGGATGGCAGGAGACCTGGAGAATATCCCAGGCAGGACCGGGTACAAAGTACCAGCGGCACCCTAGGTGGGCATCAGCACTGGTGCTCCTCCCCGGGGAAAGTGAAATTGGCTGGGGGGGGGGCATGCTGTGTTTTACAAACCATTTTCTAAGGGCGACATCCATATATCTGAAGAACAGTAAACTGATCTTTCTGTTCTGCAGAGAGCAGTTGGCTCTGCTGTAACTTAAGCATCGCAATGACTCATGTCTGCGCAGGCGGGTCACCTCAGCATCGCAATGACTCGTGTCTGCGCAGGCGGGTCACCTCAGCATCGCACACTCGCGTCTGCGCAGGCGGGGAGCTCCACAATGCCGCGTTCCTTTATTTGCCCTAAAAAAGCTTGACATACCGCAGCAACTGACTCACCAGCCTGTTTTCCCCCCATTCGCCTTCAAATCACCGTATCGAATGTCAGAGCCTCCTGCCACCATTTACCGTGGCCTCGATTCCACACATCAGTCTGGGTTCCTGGGGGTTCTCCCTGCCTCTGCTGACACGGCTAATTCCTGGGGTGAGGGAATGCTGCGTCTGCTGACCTCCCACACGGCAAAGAGAGGAAGTATCCAGGGCAACCGAATGCGAGGCCACAAAAGAAATAAAATAGCCAAATTGGAAATAGAATCGAAAAATTCATCCGATTTGCCAAATAAGGTTCCCACATACTTAAGCAGATCAGCATCAATCACTCATCGCGTCATACAAATTCACTAGAAACTCAATGTTACAAAATAATACTTCAGGGAAAAAAAACTATGATTAAAAGTGACCAAACGATTAAAGAGTTAAACGGAGATGGCTGGCATGTCATTGTCGGGGTTTCTATGAATATCTGATTTACAACCCAGGATCATTCAACGTGCTCCAGATTATTAACATGTGGATGCCAAGAAAATCTGAATCTGAAGCATGTGACCATATAAATCTGGGTCATGGTGTGTAGTTTAAGCATTTGCATTTTACTGCACACACAGAACGCATACAGAAACTCAGATCAATGAACTGAATGTTTTTTTTTAAATGTGATTTTCATTATTTTACCCAAAAAAACCCCATTCACACATTATGTTAGGTGTACAACGTTTTAAAGTCAAGCTTGCAAGAGAACTCATTACCACGCTATGGTAAGGTGCTTCCGCTTCCCTGCATGTCAGTTATTAAACAAGAATATCTTTCTGGTTGTAAGAAACAGCTGCTTGAGACCAGCGATCAATTAAAAATATACATGATCAGTGTTTTGCTACCCTTTATCTGCATCTGCTAAATGCAGGGAACATTTTGAAGTAAGAGTGGCTTCAAAAAGTGTGGCTCCAAAAAGTGCAGAAGAGATAAAACAGTGGGTCTCACTTTGATGTAAACAGCAAAGGGTGGTCTGAAAGTGTAACCTGACAGAGGCAAAGAAAAATAAAGAGTCTCTGACACAGATCTAAGCACACAGCCACAGGTTTGCTCTGCGCCACTCGGGCGTCACGCTGAAAGAATCAAGAAAATTCCCCCAAGCCCCCGACAGGCAGCACTGCTGTAAGCTGTGGACCTTCTAATCAGACGGTACGGCTGAATGCGAAGGCAGAGAAATTGAGGAAATCTGATATTTGAAGTCCGCACCGCCCAAACAAGCAAGCAAGCGGTGTCAGCTATAAGCACAGATGGGCTCTGCTATAGGACTCCACATCAGTTTGACAAAAGGCTCCCCCCAATAGTTTACAACAGAAGTTTTTTTATCCTCTAAAAAGAGCTGATAATAAATAACCTTATATTGCCATCACATAGTGCCTTTGAAATTGTATTTTGTCAGTTTGTTTCCGACGTTGTTCGAAATAAATAGCTGCCACTGCTTTTTCATCTCCTTGCCATGAAACATCTCTGTGTGTTTATTCCAAGCATTGCGAATGTGGGACCTGCATCGCATAGATCAGCATAAAAGTGGAAGGTGAAGCGGTATCTGGAATACCGTGAAATTAAGCTGTTATATCCAAAATCCTGAAATCCCTATTCCCTTTACACACGGCTGTTTCATTTTCCTTTGGCTATCAGAGCGTTGCTTATCACACCTACAAGGCTCTTCACACTCTCTACCCACAAAGGGGTTTTTTTGTCACAGGGGTGACACAGGCCTGAAGTGCAATATTACAGCTGACCAACGTCGAGCCTCCCACTGGAAACTCTCTTCAGCAACGTCAGGACAATTGCTATTCAAACATATGTGGTGTGGGTTTCTTTTCGCATTGTCACGTAGCATTTTAATAACAAGGATGTAGAGATGTATGATTAGGGTATACTGTGGATCCGTACCATGTTTGAGAACATTTGACCCCAATATGACTCGAGTGATTGCCCCGTACCATGCCCGAGCATGATTGTAGAAGTGGGCCTGGGCACAGTTCAGCTGGACTTGGGCACAGTGTGCATCTAGTGTGATGGCTAATTTGCCCGACCACTGGCACAGAGACAATGATGCGACTGGCACACACATGCTGACATGTACACCAAACATGAACTGGACCTGGAAGAAACATATTGCGTAGGCTGTACTGATCACTTTGGTCTACAGCAGAGGTGCAGCGTTTGCTGGAAATCTGGACCGAAGAGAATATCCAGGAACGGCTGGATCCAACACACTATCTTCTTGTACATGTAGCACAATCAAATGAAAATCGCTACACTGCATACTCAATTAATCTATAAGAGGGTCGTGTGGCATCGAGCCCAATGCGACTCCAAATAAGCCACAAAATAAGAACATTAATCATGAGCTCCATTGTGTTGCATGAAAAGTGCTAAAAAGACTAGTCTTCAGGCATATATTGCAATTATGTTTTACTTACCCGCGGCCTAAATTAAGGAGCTGTAATGAGTAGACGCTAATGCACAGTGTTAATTAACGTCCTGATAAATCCCAATGATGAAATCAGTAGCGCATCGTGGCTTATAAAAATCAATGTAAAAAGGCAGTGCATTCACATAAAAATGAGAACATGCTTCATGACATACAAAAATGCTATTTTTGTAATGTTTGCACCACCTTCCCCTGTGACCTCAGGGAAATTAATGCTTGGTGGGATTATGCAGCATGACAAAACGTGTTCCAAGAACTTATGATTTGATTGGTTGAACAATCCTCAGAAGAAGCAGACGAAGGTGATTTTTTCCTGGTAATAAGCCAGATGTATCCGACCAGCCTTTGCGGCCATTGTTGATAGTGAATACCAATTAACAACAAAAGTGTATGTGCAGTCATTCAGAGCATTACCGCATTCCATTCTCTCTTTGTACTACATTCTGAGATTGCAAGTTCTCTGGGCAACATTGACCTAAATATAGTACTGAAATCAGTGGGTTCCCGAGGACAGGAGCATCTTCCTAACTTCTTTTCCCTTTTGTTTATCTTGGCACAAAAGTGAGGGTGTCCTCCCTTTAAAGCAGGCAATGACTGTGTAAGACAACAAGAATAACATTGCTGAAAGTCATAAATCATTAGGTTGAACTCCCTGATAATGCTTTGATCAGGCCTATCATTGTGACCCATCACTACGCAATTTCAGTGTGCAATTTCCCTCACATATGCAGACAGTCTACTGAGTGATTTACACTTAAAGTCTTTCTCGTGTAACAACATGTACAATTAGATGCAGAAGAAGGGAAGGATATTATTAAAGTGACATACTAGAGTGATTATCATCACGCCACCCAATCTAATGTGTTTATGGTAAAGCTGCAATCCCCTGCTTGGTCCACACAAATTCCCACTGATGCCTGAATTTGTTCCTGGCTTAAGGGATCTTTAATTGGCTGCATCACAATAAAAAAAGTGGCAGGTGAGCTTCAAAGGGAACTTCAGCGAAGATAATATACTCAGGACTTTGTTGGGGTTGCTTATGGAATTCCCTATAACAGCTTAGGGTGTGATTAAGATGTTAATGTGACAGTGTGGGAGGTGATACAGTAAAGGTGGCAGGAACATTGGTGTAGGAGAATTACTGAGTATATCCTGAGCAAAAGAGAATTACAAATGCGAGTTCAGAGTTTGAAAAGTACTTTGGTATACTCACAATAGCAAATTTGAAAAAATGGTTCTAAGACTTCCTTATTGATAATTCAATGGAGAAGTATCTGAGTTCAATATGAGTGTTTCAAAGCCGAAGGGCAAAAAACTTTCTATTAGTTTTCACCGGGACGCCACGCACCCAAATCACTTTACTGCGGATGAAGAATCACATTGGGCCTAATGTTTAACGTCACAGAGCCAAGAAAATCTAAAGCGTTTCTTTTTTAATTCAGACATATCACTGAAAAAGTCACAGAGATATGGGCACATATAGAATTTCAAACGCATCTTTTCTGTATTCAAAATATTTTAATCAAACACAGCGTTCTGTGCTTCCTGCAACTTCCTGCCTTGGTAAATATCCACCCTGAAGTTTAAATTCTTTTCTAGTGTACTGTACTATCAAGATACTTCCTACGAGTACTTAGGTTAAACGTTTTTTCATGTATCAACCACCAGTATGAAACCCAAAGCTCTCAAGTTTCATCAAATGTTTGGAGTGAGATTACATTGTGGGTGAAACCTGTGTCTCAGGCACAGTGCGTGGAACTTGCGCTCTCTGCCTGCCGCGTTCATCGCATCTTGCTCTGCCACTTCCGCCTTGTATGCACTCTGTGTGTACACATCCACGTAATAACGTGCTCGCAGCGGGATCACATGTACTTTATTTTGGAGTTTACCCGGAAACAACAAATGTTATTTTATGATTGGCTTCTAGGTGGCTATTAACTGTCTAATTCGATCGGCGCAGCTATGAACTTGGCAGGGAACTCCACTTTCTATACCTGCATATTGTCCATTAATTCTATATAATGGGACACCTTGGAGGGTCCCATACTTCTCAGTGTGCGAAACACAGAATGTGACATGTGAACAGGTTGAAATGCGTGTCTGACGGCCGAAGTATGACACTTCAGAGCCTTGATGATTCCCGTTCTCACAGGCTGAAATGTCTCCGCAATTTAAGCTGCAGTTGTACAAAAACCTCTTGACTGTATGACCCTACAGTCTTAACAGACTTTCTGTTTTTTTTTTTTTTTTTAAAAAGTCACTGACGGCTGACAGCTTCTGTATATTTATCGCTATTTTCTTATTTTACTAGCGATATAGCAGTGGAACACCTCTTGCACACACACTATATAAATGTGAGGTAGGAGTTTCTGTGGAATTTCACATTACATTCCACCCTTTGTGTGGACAACTTTTTGTAGAAGCCAGGTTCCGTTAAAAGCAGGAACCGGACAGCCTGACGCTGGACATGAAAATGCCGAAACATTTCAAGTTAAAGCCCCATCTTCAGCCGGTGAATAGGGGAAGTTGCCAGCACATTTGTGTCACGCACATCCTGTTAAGAGGTTATATAGCACTGTGGGCATACACAGTAGGACCAATAGATTCTGTTCCAATTCACTCATGACAGCTTTGTGTGACACTTTTTAATTGTGAAGGCATTGTGTTAACTAAATACAGTGCAATTATTTGTGTTACCCCATTGCCAATGCCTCCATGGAAACAGGCTGAGCTGCTGACTAACGTGTGTTCAGCACATCACCGTGTCACAATGCTAAAGGCCCTCCCTCATATTTTCTAGCTATACCACCTGCCACACACCAGCTTTTACACATAGTACAATAAAAAAAAACAATCTGTGATTTGCAGGAAATCTTGAGATCAATGGAACAATAGATGGATAATTTACTGCTCCACAATTTAGTAAGTCTACAATTGCATAATACTAGCACACACAATATTCATGAGTAACTCTTGAATAAAGTAGATTAGATGCACTCAAAAAGGCAAGAGCCTAAAAACATACAATGATTGCTTTACAGTAAACCGTACTCTGTGTGAATCTCTGACCTATAATTCTGGAGATATTTCATGGACAACGACACTGCAGCTGATCATTTTAAGCTATTTAACTTTGGCCTCATTCGCTCTGAAAGACTGACAGTTCACTATCAGAAACAGAAAGCTCTTGTTTATACAGGAAGATGCAGGCTGATTTAAACACTGCTAATTAAATAGGAGTGAGGCTCACTGGGACCATTCAATTTGAACTGAATTCTTCCCCAGTTGCTAATTGGATCAACTCTGATGGATCATGCATAGAATTACAAAGTTGGAGTCTGGGGGAGTTTTAAGTGTCCTTGGGGGGCCATGTACCTATTAGTAACTGATGCCATCAGCTGATTTGTAAAGAACAGATGGACAGGATTAATTCCCTTGCTGCTCCATAGTGTTCTGCTGAAAAAGAAACTTGATGCACCAGTGTTCTGGCAGGCGATGGATCACTGCCCCCAGCTAAACAAAAGCAAAAGGTCATACAGTGGATTCCAAGACAGGTCTTATCCCTGCTCACATGGATACAGCTTAACTGCAAATACTGCAGGATTCCATACACGTCTTGATAAACAAACACAATTCTGATCTGAGGTCATTTAAAAATGATAACGTTATATTTATTTAGCAGACACAGTCAAAAGGCATGTACAGATGAGTATCAGACAGCAGGGTGAGCCAGAATCTTCGGGGGCATTAGGAGTAAGGGCCTTGCACAGGGGCCCAGTGGTGACGTCACTCTGCAGGGCCTGCTCACCCTGGCCATGAACACGGGGGAAAGATCTTCCTTCACCAACTAAACTTCACATCACTCAGTTAAACATATTTATTATTAGCGCAGAGGCACCTTTAGAGGAGATGCTGATAATATATGGCCAAGCCAGCATGTCCAGCAATTGTCAGCCATGCCTGGGATGGTATGAGAATGAAAATCAGTCACATTTCCTAAGAAGCTTCCTGTTAATATGTTAGTCAATCAATATGTGGGGGGTTGTGTTTTTCTTTTTGGACGGTGAGCAAAAATACTGCTTTGGTTGGTAACGGCAGTAAACTCAGCATAAGATATTTAAGCATTATACCGACTTCAAAGTTTTTTTTTTTCCTTTCTCATGTTTATGATCCTCATATTTGGCTAAATTTGAAATTACCGTGCCTGTAGGGATCCAATTAGCATTCAAAAAGCTTTACTTTATACAACTGAAGGCTCTCTACCTCTTCTTCCTGTAAAATTTGAATATGGATATGAATCCAAATGCATTCCTACTAGCTGTAACAGAAAAAGAACTTGACTAAACGAGTGTGTGAGTCTGTGGTTTAGGACACACTACCTGTGATGAGAAGGTCACCAGTTGAAACCCAGGGTCACTAGAGTGACTTCTCCATTAGACCCTTGAGCAAGACCCTTTGGGCAACCCCAGCCTTCCAGACTGGCTCACCCTGCTTTCTCAACTGTATGTTGCTTCAGATAAAAACATCTGCTAAATATATAGAGATTTATCTAACACGTGACCCACCTACAAATTGTTTTTAACAGCAAGCCACTTAAAGTGCACATAAAAACATATAAATGAAAGTTGTTGATACGATGAACTGTGCAGTTCACCCCCTTTAAATTAATCCTGAAATTGTGACCAAAAGAAATACGGACAATTCCAGCTGCACAGGATCAGGTTTGATAAAAACTCACACCCTCCTTCCTGATGCTTGATGAATGGCAAGGGATAATTGCATCTGACAGAAGCATGTTTTTTGAAGCTTTATAAAGGCAGGGAGACATCTCCCTGAAAGACACATACTCCAATTAATCACAGCCCCCACCTTATTTTGCCTGCTGCTCTAAACCACCTGACACCTGGAGGTATAATTTTCTGCACATTATTACAGATTCGTGTTAACTGTCAGACACACAGGTGAGAGTAAACAAACAAGCACAGATGGAATAGCAATTTTCTGCTGCATTTATACACGTTCGGCAATGGCATCATGACATCCTTCATCTTTCAAGGGCATAGTGTGCCTCGGACAAAACTGGGTAAATAAAGTTTAACTCCCAGATTTGCATTTCAGTTTTTATGAGACACGTAGTAAATGCACTTAGTCAATCCTAAGTGGATCACACAGCAAATTTTAGACTAAGCCTATTTTGCAGAGCTATTTTCTTATATTTATCAAGGCAGTTTAATATGATCTATGTCCTCAATTCCCACATCATTCGTCATTATAGTCCAAATCACTGACTGAAGGCATGGATACTCTCTACCGCTATAAACGTGTTGTGTCTCTCAATTGGAGAGTTATTGAAAACATATGTGAACTTAGACGGAATAATAAATAATAATAACAACTGATACTTTATTGATGCTGTGGGTAAATTCTCTTTTTGTCTCCCCCGACTTGCTCTCTGTGGATGAGAGCAAGCTGGTCACAAAGGGCAGCACCCAGGGAGGGGGGGTTAAGGGTCTTGCTCAAAGACCCGTGGATGTGCTGAGACTGGGCTGGAACCCGTGACCTTCTGATCACAGGCACAGAGGCGTAGCCCACCCAGCCACACGCTGCCCCCAAGCCCAGTAGATGGGGCCGATTTTAAGCCAAGCTAACACAGCAGTGCATTGACGATTCACCCTGTCAGTCATGCAATTTAGCATCCATCCTAAATGAACAGATTGACACCCTTTCTCCTTTCCCCAGTAAATAAACATAGGGAGTGAGATTACTGCCTCCTTAGCTTTTCTTAGATGAGCAAAGATCACATATTGACTGGAGAGTGGAAGCAAAACATAAATGAAACTATATATAACAGCGAAGAAAACATCTTGTCCTGCATTTTACATACGCAAGTTTGACTTATAACATACAGCCAACTCCTGATGACACTTGGCTTTTCACTGTCACTTCAAAATCTAACAGTCCATAAAAAGGACGCCTTTGAACAATGTGGCAGTGAGGCAGTTCAGAACACGGACCGTGACAATCAGTGGCAGGAAGGGGCAGAAAAGAAGGCCTTACCTGAGCCTGAAAACATTCAAGAAAGCAATATCGGTCCAGCCAAGCGTTACAAAACAAATAAGTAATTTTGCAAATGTTTTACATAAAAATAAGCATGTGCTGCCATATTTAATGAAGAGGTAGATTTAAGGATTTAAAGAGCTTACATTGTCTGTTCGCAGCTTCTTCGCAGGGCATCCACCATCCAGCGGGTGAAGCATGTAATACAGCCTCACTTTGTTTGCATGTTTCCGACTCTGCGAAGGGGAAGAAAGTTAGGAGCAAATTAACTTTAAAAAAAAAAAAAATTACTTGAAACATAAATACAATCCAATGTCTAAATAAGCCAGGAATAAACAGAGACAGTGTGACCAGAGTAATGCTGTGGCATCATTTAGGGAACTGGTCAAGGTCATATTGAGTGTAGAAAAAATATAGAATTTTCAATTAGAATGAATATAGCACATCTATATACAAAAAGAGCTTTTACTGATGTTCATGAACCTGTAAAAACCCTTAAGGATTTTGATTCCAAGAAAGTAGATTTAAGATGAATGGATGGATGGTGATACAAAGGTTGTAGACCATATCAGAACTGGTACAGAAGTTCATCCCCTAATACAGGCTCGCTCAGGCAAATTAGTGTCCCTGAAAACATAAACGGGAGAATGTTTTTACTGCTAGCCAAAGGTCCCACGTAATCATACCCACAGTCGTAATTTGTATTCGGCAATGGGAGTCCTGCCATAATATGCTCTTCATTACAGTATATACGGGATACGTCTTTGAAAAAAAATCTGTGTAGTCAGTGAGTTTTATATATTTAACTACAGTTCTTTGTTGAATTACATGAGGACTGACTGAGTTTTTGTTCCCAATACCATAACATATTTAAGGAAGCCTAAAATTTTGGCAGTCTCAACTCAAGAGCAACAAAAGCTTGAATTTAAAAAATGAGTTTTGCAAATTTGCTTTTCATTTAATAGCAGAAAACAGAGAAAGCACGTCGAAGTGACGTGAGGTGGGTGACAGCTTGGTAGCTAGCTGTAGAATCAAGAATGCACTTTTAAAGGGAAGGAACTGGAAAGTGTCACGCTTAGCACGGCTGGCAGGCAGCTTGGTCAGTAAGGGAATCTTCCAGGGGGCAGAATCGCTGAGCCTTGAGAGAGGGAAATATGCTCCGAGTCCCAATGTGCATCAGATTGCCCTGTATTCACTTCAGAGTGGAACCTAAATACAGCCTCAAAGACGCTGACCTACTTAAAAGGATTGTGGGTTTATCCGTTATTTTGTAAGGATTGTACTAGAACTGGAGCACATGCATGAGGCATCAAGTCTGGCTAAATCTGTCACGTCGCGGGGTGCGCAGCGTGCCTGGATGAGTGCGGCTTCGGGGAAACAAGGCGATACGAGGCAGAAGT
>JABFEB020000040.1:14163526-14178787 GCA_019775895.2 Stomatorhinus ivindoensis
GCACTTCTGGTATTATACTCTGAGCTCTTTTCCTAAAAAAAAAAAAAAACCTGCACTTTCCCAACAGAGTATTATGTCGATGGTATGCATAGCCTTGGTTTTATTGAGAGTATCGGGAGGAAATTCATTGTGGAGTCTTAAAGCACTTGTTTAAGTCGCTCTGGCTAAGGGCAGGTGCCAAATGATGTAAATGTAAATGTCTCAATATGCCACCAGACAGACAGACAACCCTGACAGGGTGTTTCAAGAGTCAACATTCTAGCATTGTGAAAAGCTGGAGAAACCAAACCACAAGCTGTCCTGTTGTAATTATACTACAGGCTTTGAATCATCTCTTCGAGTGCAAACAATAAGTGTGAATCATGTCTCACATTATGTGCCAACTGCAGGCACAACAGCACTGCCATATGGAACAGGTTGGCATTAACCAAGAATGGAGACAATACACTTAAATCAGCACTAGAGCTGTGGACAAACTGCACAATTGGCACTTTATTTCACCCAGCAACAGTAACCTGGTAATAAAATAAAATTAAATAGCAATATGCAAGGATAATGTGGCAGCAAAGTGAGGACAAAATGACAGAGGATTACTTTATTTGTTAGCTCTGCGCCTAATATTTGCATAACCACTTGATTGGCAAATCCACAAACCAAACCCAGAGGTATGGGGGTGGAGAGTTGCTGTTTCAATAACTTGAACAGTAAACAGTAAGAATACTCCTCTTCCTTTACTATGATTCTCTCTCCCTCTATATATATATATATATATAGAGAGAGAGAGAGAGAGAGACACTTCACATATAATACAGTCTGATATGCAGATCCTTTGAATGAGCACTGAGCTCACTTTTGGTTGCACCCCAGAGGTTCATGGTGACTGTTGACCAAATAGGCCAAATTGCGACTTGAGAAGTCAACTTATGATGAACATCCTGAGGTGTCTGCATGTGATTTGGAGAAACAACTGTAGAAGCATTGATTTCTTCCACATTTTAGTTGTTTTTTAGACCGATCACACCCAGGGTTTGTAACTGGACAGTAAGGGGAATCGCACATTTTTCTAAATGGCTAAAAGCAGCTGATATCTTCACTGTTACCTGCATTCCAGTTTTCCACTAGGATGGGCGTATCTGGGTTAGGGTGCTGTGCCTGTGATTGGGCGCTCACTGGTTCAAATGCTGTTGTTGGTAGTGTGATTTCACCAGAGGGCTAGATCTTGCTTTTGGAAATATACATCTGCTACACAAGTGTACATGTTTGTCATAGTCGACAGGAGGAAAGGCATAAATACAGGAACAGCAAGATGATTGTCTTATATTTTTACCTTTCCCTCACTTTCTCTAATGTATCTTGTACTTATCTGTTCCCTTCAATTCCCTGTATTTCTGTTTGACTTTAAATGACAAGATAAAAACAACCATTATTAATGAAAAAAGGCAAGAACTTCCATCCTCTTATCCTTCAAGACTTTGACAGTCTCAACATAGGAAACCACACACAGACACAAATTTAGTCTGAGTAGATTTAAAAATGCAAAAACTAACAAAAGAATCCATTCAAGGATCTTAGAAACCCTGTTTTCCATTCCAAGGTTACAAAAACCTTCAGCACCCTTATGATGAATAAACCCAGTGCTTCTGAGGTAGGCAACGACGGCCTATCGATCCTTAATGAGGAAGCAATAGCCTCAGTCTGCCAGCCTTCTCTTGGTACCATGATCTCTGATCACCTACAATATGAAAAGACAAACTGCCTCTGTATTTCACAGGGTATTTCATCCTGCTGCTCAAGGAGAACCAGTGACTCTGTTGTATCAGAAATGTCTTCAAACTTTCAAACCGGGGCTGTTCAAGAGATGCTCTGTAAAGACATTTCTACAGCCGAATTACAGATTGAAATATAGACAAGTAGACAGACAACAAATTGGTAATGAAGAACAATACAATACTCCCAGATGATTTTGCAATGTATGTTCTCATTCATTATATATAATAAAGTTTTGAGACTATTGAGCTCTGTTATATGTGCATGGCAGTTGATATAACAATATACAAAAGTACATACATGAACCATACCGATTTAAGTATGGCTACGCTTATTGAAGTGTCTTCACCAAAGCTAAATGTACTTAGTTCCAGTGCCAAAAGCAGTTAAAGCAAACTAACAATGGTTTCCAAAAGAGTAGCCAGATTAATCCCTAAAAAGAGATCCCAAGACATAAATTCTGCATGCCACAGACATGTGACATGTGACATGTGAAATGATCTGCAATGCTAATCTGGAGAGAACAGCCTTGACAATTCAAGTCAATTCTACTACTGTGTGACACTGCATATTACGACCTTCTAAGGACAGACAACAGAAAACCATGGACTCCATATTAATAAATTATGTTGTTTATCATGTTCATACTGAATACAGTGAATTAAAGATTAAATATCATCAATTTATAACTAGGCATGTAAAAAGTATTACATAAATCACCTCATTGAAATTCTTTGAGCTGACTATGATTATTTTGCATAATGTCATATTTCTGCCACTATTTCAATGTCATTTTCTATTGTATAATGTTTGATTGGCGCTCATTCAATGACGTCATCTCATTGCACTTCTGGGTCGATCCGTACCTCACACATGCACAGCATTACACTTTACGGCATGTTTTACAATGGTGCCAGATTTGTATGGCTTCATTTCACGATATTTTCACAACCCAACCTGATCCTGTTAATATTTCTTTTCATGGTGTCAGCTGCATTTAATACACTACTTGTGAGCAGTCTCCACCAGCCCAGAATAGGATATACTGCCAGACATTCTAATTTTGGATTCTTTGTCTCTGTTCTCTGTCAGTTTATTAAAAGACCTTCATAGCACCTGCACTTGTGTTTGAGTGCATGTTCCTGGGGTCGTTAAGTACCCCAGTCACGATAAGGCGATTGTTTAGGTCCCTGATGGTTGCCACTATTTATGCTGTAGCAAAGTTGGTAGACTATGCCAATAGTACAAACAACTAGAGAAATGTATGTTCTGTCCATTTTTTTGTGATCCCACAGATTTGGAGTGATATATATTTATATCTGAAACAAACGCAAAATATGCCAAACTTCATATTTCAGTTCAGAGTGAACCTAAGCTATAAGTAAACCAAAATAACATGCAGCTGGATAGCAGCGATTTCAACTGATGGAAATATAATCTAATATTTCAGATATAGCATATTTAAATAATGACAAGCAAAGAAAATTGATTGTTTTTTCAGTTAGTGGAATCATTAACACCAGGGGCCTCTATCCCGATTCACAAAGCCGGATTTCTTGCTTAGCTGGATAACTTGTCGGATATAAGCTATCCCAGTTTAAATGGACATTATCTTCATTTACATACATTTTGCCCAGACTACTTTCATTCTGACAAGTTTATCTGGCTTAGTTTGCTGCAAATGAAGACAGTATAGTTTGCTATAAAATAAACAGAAAATGCGATGCCGTATATGTATGCGCGAAAATGCTGCATATGCGCTGACGTGCAAGGGACAATCGGGTAGGTGGTACAGATCAGTTAGTGACAACACCACTCTTGAGGCGTTTAACATCTTATTTTTTATTTATGTCCAAAGTTTTTGTTTATTAAGCCTAAAAAGGCAAACATGAATGCAGTTTTGATGTAAATGTTGCAATGTTCAATGCTAATTAATAGATTTTCTTCTTCATAAGGTGTACGTGTATTATTAAACTATGATTAAGCTACTTTGACAATAAAGGATTGCTAACACGCACCTCACGTAACACTCACACTTTCCAACTCTCAAACTTATGCAAGACATCTTACAGCAAATCTCTATTATTCCATTATATATCCAAAATGTACTACATCAAAAGCATTGGGGAAGTTTGCAAACCCTACAGACTGTTGACGTGGTAATAGAGCTGTCACATTCATGTAAATGCATGGACTTGTCTTGATTTGAAAATCTCACGCCAGCCAGCTGACCAAGGTTGGTAGCCCTGATAACACTGTTGTAAAATTAACAGAAAATGACAATTTAGTAGTTAATTGCGATTATTTGTATGACAAATCACGACATAATCATGACAGCACTCAACACAAGCAGTCAGAAGGGAATTTTTTTATTTGATATTCAGTTCACACCAACGTCGAGGAGCAGTTTTAGTGTGGCCCAAATGACATTGCTTTAAGCCTATACGGAGACCAGGAAAACAAGCATTATAGTGAGGATGCTCATGAGAGACAGAGGAGCCCCCGACAGAGGTGGTTCACCGGGGGCGGTGCTCTAACCTCATAGTGAGCCACCCTCTGGGACTCGGAAATGAGCTGGGCACTGCACACCTTGCAGTAGCTGTCAGTGAACAGCCCCTGGTCCTCGTCTGTAGACTTCATCTGGGAGGAAACAAAACAAAGTTGGTGTCACCGGGACAAAAATGCAGCCTGAAAATGACACACTGAATGTACGTACATACATAAGCCAGTGCTGGAACATCTTACAATTAAAAAATGCATCACTGTACCAACAGGCAGGCAATACTTCAGATTCTACATAGATTTTACATTTCTTTTTGCATTGAACATTAACCAAACAATACATCTGCTTTTCACATATTCTTTAAAATATATATATATATATGTGTGTGTGTGTGTGTGTGTAAATGGCTTTTTTACATCAAATATTCAATTTGTTCTTATTCACAAAAAGACCCATATCATTACACCAAGGCTACGGCGTGGTATTGTTAAAAAGCTATTTGCATGAAACATCAAAAAGAAAATGGCTTCAAAAAATGCCTCGGGTATTAAAACACAAATAGTATATCAGTGAGAAATAAAGGTTGAAGGGAGATGCAATGTAAGACGCCGAAAGTACCTTCTAGGGCTTCCTTTCACTATTCTGCCTTTTATACCGTGGGGGTTTGATCAGTCTAACTTCTTTACCATTAGGTCAGTCCTCTTTTGCGCCACACGGTCCTGTTATATATTTGCAGACATACTGTATGTGCATCTCTTACTTTTGTTGATTGCTTCTGTAGCTTCTGTCTGAACTTTAAGTGAAGATCTGCTCCCTCCCATGTCTAAATTTACAAAGCTAAAATATGAATGGTTTCTCACTCTGTAGTCATTTAAAATTTAGTCGCAAAAGAGAATCCTACCAAGTACACCAAGTAACTCAGGCTTAAAGGCCTATCTGGATAATTCATTATTTACCATCACTGCTATCATCAAAGTCAATGTTGAAATAGCTGGATTTTGACCAAACCCAGTTTAAGTCAATTACTCAGTATCAGCAGAATATTTTAAACCAAATTCCTGTTCTACTTAGCAGAAAAGTAACCTATTTTTGCTATTGTTTTTTTTTTTTTGTGCCAAACAGGACCAATGGTTAATTTATTAATATTGCTCCTGCTGCCGTCTTACCACCACGTTATGCATAAAATTTCAGGGGGAAAAATGCAAAGCAATCAGTAGATGATGGAATATGGTCCTGCTGAGAATGAGATAAGTGCCTGGCAATGAATTACTTTTCTTTTTAAAGCTATGTATTTGCGTGAATGTTCTTCATGGCTTCTTTGCATTCAGTTGA
Source organism: Stomatorhinus ivindoensis (assembly GCA_019775895.2). Taxonomy (NCBI): domain Eukaryota; kingdom Metazoa; phylum Chordata; class Actinopteri; order Osteoglossiformes; family Mormyridae; genus Stomatorhinus; species Stomatorhinus ivindoensis. Next base: position 14,169,129 of record JABFEB020000040.1, read on the forward strand.
AATTTTCCATTAGAACAAGCATACAGCTGTGAAATTTCGGCCAAGTATTACATGAAGTATATATATTTTTATTCATTAATTCTGAAAGCATGTGTTGAAAAAATAGATTTAAAAGAAACTTCAAATGTGAGTTTTTAAAATTAATACCGTCAACGTTCACCATGCATACGTTTCTTGTTTTATACTCCAAGCTTCCACTGAGCCTGCAAATAATGTTGTTTAATTTTGCTATATAAATACTCATGTACAATACAATAATTCAGGTCCTGCAGAGAGGATACTCTGGGAGGGTTTACAAAGGCACCTTTGAAACATCAGGGTCTAATAGTGAGGTTTACAGTAGCAGAAGACATCCAAGCTCTTGCATTAGAAGAATCCATTTGGCATGGAAATACTGACACGGACGGACTTGGAAATACATGCCACAGAGAGGACATTAAGAAACCATGACAACTCAGCAAAAGCAATAGGAACCAGCTCCTGGCAGAAGGCAAGTGCCTTATATTAAACCTCTCGGAGTATTTATCCATTTAGCTGAGTATGAAGCATCTATTGCAGCCCCAGCTAGAATAGGTGCTTACTGAACACTCACTCAGCACGAGTTCTCTCTGATAAAATACTTTGATGTGGTCTCATGAACATTCTGGCTACATAAATAATAACAATTTCCTAACAGCACAATACATAAGTAATATATTTAGAATTGCATTCATCATTTCAAATTTGTTTTGTCTTGTCCACCTATAAATAATCTTTAAATTCTATAGAAATCGTACAGAGAATTGGAACTAGCAGAGATCAGAACAAAGAACAAACCTTTTTACTCAGCAGGAGCTTAAAAGAGCTTCTGAGTATTGTTGACCTTGGACCAACTCAACGCAGCACTTGATAAACTGCTTGGCCTCACCTAAATATTGAGCATCTACTGTACATACCAAAGAAGCGAGGTGGGCTGAATATTCTCCTTTCTTTTGCATGTTAGTATTTATGTTATTCAGCAGAAGAAAAGGTAATTTAACCAAAACAGACTCCTTATGCAACTGGTCCTGAGTCAGCAGCCCTCACGACACTCCATCCTCATTATGCATACAAAAAGCAATTTATAATAAAATAGCAAGGCGTCTTTTATCCAATACTTTTATAGGAACCACTAATATAAATAATACAGCTTCCTTCAAAGCACCAAACATTACTTATCATATCAATTACAACACATGTGTGGTTTGGGTACTTAATTTTGCTACTTAGACTATAATAAGCACATTTCTAAACAGAATAGTAATTTCTTTCCTTCATCCTTCGTTGTGAGAAAGTCTGGCTTTTTCATTTTGTTGCAATGCACATGATTATGAAATAATGGAACATTTAATGTGATTTCACAAGAGACTAAGATCACATTAGACTAGAATGAGTTTGTATTGTGAGAAAATCAGGCAATAAAAGCAAAAGAAAGAAAAAAAACTGACATTCTCAAACTTCAAAGTCGTGACTCAGAATAATGTAAGACCACATATTTCCTTACAAGTACAAGCACTCAAAATAGTTTAATGAGAAAAATATAGCATAGAAACAGAACAGGATGCTGAAGTTATTGCTAAAATATGAGTGCAATTACCCAAGCAGTTTTGTTTAAATGACTAAAATCATCTCCAGGAATAACCTAGTAACAGTTTCAAAGTCATCTCACTTCCTTTTCAATTCTACTTTCTCTTTTCCCTGGGAAAAGTCTCTGAGTTCACCATCACCAGGATGTCCATAATTACTTTTTCATTCCCTCTCTCCAATCGGGTGCAAACAATAGCAGCCTGGGAGAGACGGGACCGCTTCAAGGTGATGCCCAGCGTGGTCTGACACGCTAAAGTCTGCAGTTTTCTGTGAAATCTAACAGCCCGAGCTCTGATTCTGGACAGCAGAGCATGAAGATGCAATGCACTTGGTCCTGCCCATGTTTTCTATGGTGGCTCACTGACTGCCAACAAATACAGGGAAAAAAAAACGTCAACCAAAGAAGCTATAAAACACCTAAGACACCTTTCCAGGTGTGCAAAATTCACACACCTACTAGAGTTTGCATCGATATACAGGACTTACTTCAAACAAACAGATGTAAAGGTAATAAATAGCAGGAACAGTTTATAAAAGATGTGAACATAAAGTATAAATCTCAAGCTGTCTTATTTTACATTTTGATATCCCACAATCTGTAGATCTGTTGAGTGAATATTTTTAGATGTCTATTCTAATTGTTTCACAGTTTAAAATACCAAATTAGGTGAGACTGGAATTTATAGTTACTGAAGTTGGACTAAGAGCTAATTTACATGTAACAATAGGCCTGAATTTACACAATGTTTCTTTTAATTTTTTGCTGTGACAGAACATGTATTTGTCGCTATCATTTGTTCAGAAAACATAGTGAAATGAAAGAATACATGTCTTGACACAAGTGGAACCTAAATTCAGAGGTAGGTGTTAAACACGTGTGGAAGAGTATTTTAAAGCCAGTTCCCGAATGACAACCATTGGGCTTATTATTCTGACTTGTATCCGGACAGGATAACATCCGAAAGGAAGACACATCATAAGAACAAAGCACACAACTGCTGTTTTCCACAAAAAATAAAAGGTGGGGCAGTTTCCTTGTGATTTCTTAAACAAGGTACAATGCTTAATTGCAGCTGAGAAAAAAGGTAATTGCTAGGGCATTCCCACTAGATGGCACCTTCAGTCGATAACAGAAAATGACAAATCTTACGGATATATCCCAAGAAACCTGGGATTAATCCTTCGGCTAACCTTTGTCAGTACAACACGCTGGGGACACATTTTTCTGTATGATGCTTCCATGCGTCTGTACCCCACTCACCCGCCACGTGCCGATGCCATGAGGCAGCTACTGTTCTTAAAGGGGCAGCACCAGATTGAATCAAAACAGGGCAATGGTACACACCTTGGCTACACACGGAAAATGTTACGCTCATTGCAGCTATGAGTGGCTTATGGCTAGTACTCGTTACAGTTAGTCGAAGTGGCAAAGAAAGACGTGCTAGTGTCGCGACGTGATCATTTATGAGACAACATCATCTGAATGAAGGGCAAATCGGCAGCAACAGCCTCTGCAAGTTGGTTCCCCTGCCATTTAAGGTGCTTCTCGCAGGAAATTCAGACCAGGCTAAAAAATAACTACTGCTATGGGGTATTTGATGCGCAGGAATGGGCGCCGCTTTATCTCTTTGATCTGACACAAACTAATACAAAGGTCCAAAGGAAAAATTAGCTCAAATAATTTGTATGAAGACCAATATGTAGGAAGATCATTATTTTATTATTTGTTGATCGATGAGTATTATTATTTAACTATAATGTTTGAATGGTCCATTTCTCCTGTCCTGTATGACAGGATTCCCAATTAGCCAATTCAGGGGAGATTTAGCTCCTGATTGTGAATGGTATTCACTATGTAACCTGGGTTAGATTGATCATCGACCTGGTGAAGTATTGTTGGTGATGTAGTGATTATGTAACAAATAAAATTATTATGTAAAAATGGTCTCACACTATTTTAAGGTAAGCTTGGGATTTTAATGTTCAGTGGCAATTTTGCACCAGAGAAGAGACTTTGTCCACACCAACACTGAGGTGGAGATTTAGGATGTATAAAAGGCATGCATTTATTACTAACACTACTACTAACACATGACAGACATTACACATAACATAAAACAAAAAAAAAAACTGAATAAAATTAACAAACAGGACAGAATGAGGAAAGGCAGTGATCAGGGTTAAAAGGGTAAAGGGAAATACTGTTCTGCACAGCAAACCTGTCCTATTTCATCTGTTTTATAATTTTGGGTCACACTTTTGAGATCCTAGGCTAGACAAAGGAAGACATGACTGAAATGTGGTTTACTTGGATGTGGAAGAAGTCCCTGGAAGTTTGCTGTCCGGGTGAGGAGTTGATTGGTAGATGGAATTCAGGAGGAAGAGACGTCTGGAGCGTTTCTCGCTTCTCTGATTCTCTCTCTTTGGTGAAGCTTCAGCTGGTTGGATTTTCTTATTGGTCATGGAGTTTTTGCCTTAGTTCTGTCGGCTCTTCTCCCCTTTTTCTTGCGGCTCTTCTTCTCAAGGCGTAGGCATCACAGGTAGGCTTCACATTTATGATTTTGAGGTCCTGGGTTTGATCGTCTAACTTACACCATGCATGCTGATGACACACCAGTGCGTAGTATGAGCGGTTATGTTGCACATCACCAAATTTTGACACTTTTAGGGAAGTTTTAGAGAAGTTAAACTCCATTAGGTGAATTGAGGTTGTCATTAGATTCCCAGAATAACAGTCTCAAATACACATTTGGAAATTACAATTTGTGGTAAAATTGGCTTATTACAATAATTATATAGCCATGTTTCCCAACACACATATTGATTCATTCATTCAACAAAAAGAAATTAAAGGAAAAGGCAAAAAGGCACTAATGACATTTATGAGCTCAGATAAGTTACGAGGTCCTCAGGAAAGCAGAGAGAGAGAGAGAGAGAGAGAGAGAGAGAGAGAGAGAGAACCTCTGAATAGTTAAACAAAGAAAGGAGTCTTCTTATAACAGAGGGGGATAAGTAAGATACATGGTTAGATTATTTTAAATGTTTCCTAGTTTCTCTAAGGTAGGTGTGAGAATATGAGTGGATATCTGCACGCACACACACACACACACACACACACGCATCTATATACATATTTAATTGTGAGGGTGACAAAATTATTAAGATTACTGAGCAGAACAGACTGATGTAACATATCTGGAAATGTATACTGATAAATGGTAAAAACTTAGACAAAGACACAGGCAAATATGAAACCGATCTCTAAATTTCTCTCTTCGAGGTATTGTGTAGTAGGGCTCAGAAAGGGAGGGGGGGTCATGTTGCATTCTTAAAACACCAGTGCAATTTGTTTCTTATCGGTACTCGAGCGTGCAATCTCCCCATCCCCCAGGTTAGAATGGCCAGCTCACTGCACAGACCAGAGCCTTAAATCAGGGACCTGCTGCCCGTTATCTGTTCAACTTTCTGAGCCATAAAACAAAGAATGTGAGGCCACATTCTGTTACTTTGTTAATGGGATTGTGTGTGTGTGTGTGTGAGTGCATGTGTGTGAGTGTAAGAGTGTGTGTGTGATCCTATAGGTTGGTATTGCCGATATGTGTGTGAGTGTGTGTGTGTGAGTGCGTGTGTGTGAGTGTGAGAGTGTGTGTGTGATCCTATAGGTTGGTATTGCCGATATGTGTGTGAGTGTGTGTGTGTGAGTGCGTGTGTGTGTGTGTGAGTGAGTGAGTGAGTGTGTGTGTGAGTGAGTGGACAGTTTACTGGTTCCCAACTGTATTTGCAGCTTTAATACAGAAACTCCTCACTTAATTCCAGTTCCTATGACTATAGGTTGTTAAGTGAATTGGTCAATAAGCAAGAAACTAGATCTTACCGATATTTCAAGCATACTGTAGTGGTAATGGGTTTATTCCAAACATCTTTAGATATTGTTTTAATATCACCTTTGCACCATTTTTAACATTTTAAGTATATTTATAAATGTTTTACAGTAGTGTACTGCATATTGTAATAAACAGAACAAAGGAATTCAGCTGTAATATACATTACATAGGTTTATCATTTTTATTTATTCTGAATAAAGAAATGCTCTAAAGCAGGGTTCTTCAAATCTGGACCTCAATTCCAAATCCAGGCCTTTTTTCAGTTCTTCCAGGTACTGTAGTTAGTTTAATAATTACTGATTCTGATTGGCCAGAGGCTTCACACCTGGCTCACAGATGAAGGAAGGCTGGAAAACCAGCAGGGCTCGGACCTCCAGGACCGTGATTTGAATAATAAGGGTTCAAAGGAAAACTCCAGCTTGATAACTTTTACAATTAAAACCATGTCTCACTGATTTTGTTGTGGTCAACAACATTTTTTGTTGTTTCTATCTTTGTGCTTGCCACCTCTGCACTGATTCTTTGCTTTTGCAGGTCGAATCTCCTATGAAAACACTGAAGTCATCAATGGCCTTTGAGTCCTGAAGATTGTGGAGCGCTAGTGCATTGTATACTGAGCAACTGCGGAAACGAGTCTAAGACTGAGGGTGAGATGAAATGAGATGAGATGAGATGTTTGACGCTGAGGCTCCACCTTCCCTTTTCCACGCCCAAAGTTCTGTTACAGTGTACAATACCGACTGGTCAGAGAGCCGGTTGTAAGTCCAGGCGGTCGTTAAACAGGTAGGTCGTTAAGTGAGGAGTGCCTATAATAAACAGTTTCAAAACAAAATTCTATTTTCCATTTGGTGCTGAAATTGCATCAAATCATAGACCCAAAACCAAGGTGTGTATTGTGAATTCTGTGCACCATTACAGCCCTAGTTATAAGTTTTGAGCGCAAGGGAGTGAAAGTGACTGTTGTTTTAAGTGTGGTCAAATCATGAACCGTTACAATAGAATTTTAAGAAGTGAAAAGTGAGCTATCATCAATGTTGATGAGAGACAGGGAGAGATACAAAATGGAGGACAGGAAGGTTTTTAATATTAATGGAGGCCGTCATCTTGCATGAAACAGATCACTTTTACATAAAGTTAAGAGGTGTTGTTTATTTAATATTTTCTATGTCCGGTCATACTAAATGCTCATTGTTTGTATGACATTTATTATAAGTGCCATGGAAGGTCCTGTTACCTTTCACACCTTGGACACAAAAACTTCCTGGATCTCACCCAACAACTGTGGCAACAAAGCAATTTAGTGAATCAGGATGAAGAGATGAAGAAGAAAGTAGAAAAATCAGAAATACGTCTTTTCAAATGTGAAGAAAATCACTATGTATATTACAGTTGCCTCAAACTAGGAGAAATATAGGCTTTCAGACTAGGATATCAAATTAAGACAATAATTAAGACGATAACTGGAATAACACAATAATAAGTAGGGCAGTGGTGGCTTGAAGGTTAGGGAAGCACACTTGTAATGGAAAGATTGTAGGTTCGAATCCCCAACCAGCAAGGCACCACTGAGGTACCCTGCACAAGGTACCGCCCCCAAGCACAGCTCCCCAGGTGCTGAATTAGTTGTCCCCTGCTAAGTCACATTTTCACATATGGGTTAAATGCAGAGGACACATTATTGGCCAGCATGTGGCTCTGCTGGTTAGGGCTGGCAGGATAATTTTACATTTAGGCCCTTGAGAAAGACCCTTATCCCCAATTACTCTGGGGACAGGCTGTACATATAATGGAAACCTTGAAAAGAAAATTTCCATCCATTTTCTATACCTGTGTGTTCTATACATCACCGGGTTCCAGAGACTATCCTGGAGGTTACCGGTGCAAGGCAGGGAATAAGCCGGGATGGCACACCTCATTCACACACCTCATTCTCACACCTCATTCTCACACCTCATTCACACACCTCATTCACACACCTCATTCACACTCACAGATAATTTGGGAGCTCAAATTCACTGCGGGGGGAAACCAGGGAATCTGGAGGAAACCCCATGATGACATGGGGAGAACGGAGAACATGCAAACTCCAGATTTGACACGAGACTGGAACCCTGGTCTTCAGACATGTGAGGCAGCAGTGCTAATCACCATACTTCACTGTAATCAATACAGCCGTTAACACAATACAAAAATGGTCTGGCCCCGATAATTATAAAATTGTCACACTAACCCTTGATGAAAAGAATTGCAATAGCATGATCATGGGTGGTACTTAACTGTGTTCAGTGGGCCATTAATGCTTTATTTTATGTTGTTACAGCTTGGTTACTAGAACAAGACTAACTGCATCAATCAGTAACAAATCACATTACATGCGAATTACTACCTTTAAATGTGTATTCTACATCTTTGGAAGCACAACAAAATACATACATGTATCTGGCCATTAATTTCAAAGCACAGAAAATAACTGCATGCACCATTAAATAGCTTCACAAAACCCTGCCTATGGTAAAAAGTTCATTGATAGTTTTACACTAAGTAGGAAACACACGTTAAGCCTAACACTATATAAAAAGATAATGATGCTTGTGGAAAAAAGTGCAATTTATATGGTCTATTCACAGATGTCAGCTCTAAATATATTTATCAAGTCTACTTAAATTCTCGAGCAGTTATGTAGGTATACTGTTCAAAGTAGTGAAGTATGCTACACTGTTCTAAGTAGTGAAGCATGCTACACAGTTCTAAGTAGTGAAGCATGCTACACAGTCTAATCCTATGCCATCCACAGTCAAAAAATGTTACGTCAATGCCTCTCTGAACATAAGAGCCTTAAAAATAGCAACATTTTATTTTTGTTACAATTATCTTCCTGAAATGTTTGGGCTATCAGAAGCACCGCTACATTACTGAATATTTGAAACAAATATGTTTTGTTTGTTTTTTAGTTTATAGTGGTTTTAATAAATTATTTTCTATGGCTTCATCTTTTTTCACTGATTCTCACTTCCACACACCCATCCTCAACTAAGCGAAGGTGCGTCACTGCTCATTTACACAGCTAGTTTAAGCATAATAATAATTCTATCTTAATAGTACCTTGACAAAAGGGTAGGATAAAAGATTCAAGTTATGAAGAGACATTGTGATGCTACAATATGAAAAAAAGAGGCTAGAATACTAGTGTGCAGATTACTTTTCAAAATAATAAAAAAAAGCTGCTTTGCTGTTGGAGCATCATAAACTGTGATTATCCACATTCTTCAGTCAGAATATAGTCATTTTCTTCAAAATAATCTAACTCCATGACGCAGCAGACCTGATGTTGTAAAGTTATTAAGAAATGAAGAAGCAGCAATTTAACTCAACATATTATGTCAAGAACCTAATAATTATGGAGGAGATACAATGCTTTTTTTCTTTTACAGAACATCCAATATTTTCTCCAACACTGGGAAATACTTGGTGTAACAGAAGTGAAATGGCTAACATTACAAAATTGTTACATATGATGCTTCAAATGGAATAAAGAAATGTATCACAATCGTTAACTTCTACAACAAATCCCTTATTTTCCTCATGCCTAAAACTATTCCCTTCTGGCTGTAAACCCTGTACACCACCTGAATTCATTAGCAGTCCATTAGCAAGAATTAAGTAACAAGTGTTGAACAGTAGGGATGCAACGCCATTGGAGGAGGTCTCCGGATCTTACAGGGAAGAAACGCAAATACGCCCCACCCCCACCCTCAGAGCAGCAGCCCAGTGAGGTTAAGGCAATGAGGCGTCGCCCAGGGAAGCCCCTCATAAAACCTGTCTCTGCATCCTCGGCAGGTCCCCAGAGCGGGAGCGGAGGTGGGCTTCAGTCCAGGCAGCACAGAATAGCCTAGTGTGTCATCATGGACGGGAAGTTCTGTTTACCCGATCAGGACATAATGATGCCCATTGCATCATTACAATCCAAGAAGATAATTTACATAAATCACAATAAAATATTTAGCTACATTGCTACTGCTGCGCTACATGGATTAAGGATTCGATGAAAGTTGTCTGGCTGCATTTCTATGATCTTTGTTATCTGCAATGCCCTTCCTGTACCTGCACATTCAAAACCAGTAGGTAAATATTACAAAATATCTTTGTACCTATACAGAAATTATAAATATA
>JABFEB020000040.1:14185145-14199830 GCA_019775895.2 Stomatorhinus ivindoensis
GGGGGGTGACTTGGGGCACCAGGAGGGAGTCTCGCCTGGGAAGCAATTCAGTGTAGAACCGCCACTGTAGGCAATGACTGACCTTGCTGTCAGTCGTTGCCTATATGCCATAAGAGTGACCAATATATAACATCTAGCAGCAAAGTTGTCTGTAATAATTTGAGAGATTATAGCTAGCTATTATGGCTATCTTGTTCCGGCAGGTTCACTGCTGGTCCCGTGTACATTTTGGCCCTGTGGCTCAAATGAATGGATTCTAGTGAGTGTTGTACTGAAAGGTTACCACAGGCCATTTCTCTTATGGAAATAATAGTGAAATAATATTGTGCAACTCTTTTTCTGGAACCCTGAAGCTTGTCACCATACCCGTTGCAGAAATACTCACAAGAACTGCTGGTTAAAGCGTTCAAAAAACTAAGATGAAAATCATTTCACATTTTCTAACAATATATAAATTGTCGTTTTTCAATTAACATTAATATACTCCAGAAGTTCCTAAATATGTATAAAAAATTATAGTTAAAAATATATAGTCTTTTTCACAATTAATTAATTTCCATCATGAAAGATGACATTAAATGACACGTGACACGAGGCAGGTGAAACCAAAAGCACAGATTGCAGTGTTAAACATGGAACTGGCCCAAGTTACAGTAATGTTGTGAGTGAACTGATAGAACAAGGAGCCACCTTGTGGTTCGGGCTGCAAGATATTTGGTGCCAAGAAGAAACCTGACTCCATGAACTGCGACGATGAGGCATATCAAGGTAAAGCAGCGCAAAAAATGCATCTTTGACCATCAGTAACGTGCCTTTCTGAGGTGTCCTTTAAAACAGTTAAGGACAGAGTAAAGTATTTTGAATAAAATAAGCCTTCTGACGTCAATGACAGAAACATAAATAATCGTCCAGGAGGATTCCTGAGTCCTGTTTTACATTAACTACTGGGAGGACTGCAAAATCTATACATTCTGCAATTGGGCATCAACAGGAAGCACAAACAGTGCTGATTGTATTCTGCAATATCTTGAGTAGAGATAAACATTCCAAATTATTAATGCCATAAAAAGAACATGTCCTAATTAGAAGTGGCCTCAGATCAGTATCAAGCCCTTAAACTGGCCTCAGATCAGTATCTTAACTACTGTCTGTTTCTCTGATGAGCAAATGAGAAGTATGCAAGCTCCACAATTATGGTTATATTTGAAATAACATTCAAGTTATTTACTTAACCCAAAACTGAAAAAAAATGTATAACACCATTATTAACTGGGGAAAAAAACAAAATATGATTTAAAATATTTAAATGTAGGTGAACATTATGATCAAAACGTCGATAACTTCACGTTAACAAAGCAGAGCAATGCACTCATGATAATCTGCAATTACAATTATGCTTCAGATCCAAAATTTGCCAGCACCAGAATTCACAACTTGGCAACATCTTCATTTCAAATAATTCTTCAGGCTTATGAATGCAGGACTCCTGGCTCTCAAAGACAGACAGTAGCACAGAGGCATAAAATGAACAGCTGCAAAACGGCAAACACTGCCCCACGATATGATTCAGGAGAGTTAACTGCGAAAGGTGGCTTCACTGTGGATTATCTATACGAGAAATTGATGTGGGGCTCACGTTCACATTACTGAATAATGAAAAAGTCAGTAATGCACGTTGCAGATATTTATACACATTCACAAAGCCACACTGATAAAATTAATAGCATGTGACAGGGAATATATATGCCTGATGCATGATGTATAACTATGCAATCCAAGGGAACAATCTAAATTAAATTACAGTTCAATGTGAAGAAAATCCAGCAAAGACAATCCATTACAACTTGGGACAGAAAAATAATTTTAACTTTAAAGGAGTTCTAATCAATATGCAGAAAACATTCCCAAGTGATGTCCGAATTAGTTTTATAAATCCTTTTCTGGTCATAGCAATAAGTGCAATGTAGGACGTTTATAACTGTTGCCGAATTTCACCTAGTGCAAAGAAAGGAGGCAAAATCACAAGGGATTATGTTAAGTCTCTATCGCTAGTTTAATTACCACATGATACGTTTACATTGCGATTATTTATTGGCTGGTTGCAAAGCAGAGCGCCGGACCCTCGCACATCATCCTCAGTTTAGTCGTGCCACAGGCACAAATGTCAAAGCATATATTTAATCTTACAGCTCTGCAAAAACCGTACGCTTGTTCCCCACAGAAATAATGCATGAAGTACTATCAATCATTTCTCCAAACTTCAAACAGCTCAGTCTCTTTGTTTAAGCAATCAGTCACCTGTCAGCAAAGTGTACACATTTACAAACATTTTCATCCTGCTGGCATCATCCCCGCACCAACAACATACATATTATTTCCTGTAATGATTTTAACGCTATTTGTAAGGGTGGTTTGCACAACATGTCATGTAAACAAACCTATGTTGCCACAAACCTCATTTGTGAAGAAATCGCGACGGCCTTTGTATTACGAATAAAGTGCCTTACAAATCGCTGCCAAATAAAGCGTTTACTATGTCGTCTTGCAAGTCTGCGCGTCACTACACTGTTTCACGGACAACCCAAAACTGCACTACCTAAAATTTCTTCCACATATTCGGCCATTAAAAATCAAAGTCTATGCGCACATAAAAAACTTCATATTTCCATACATACTCTCTATTAGCAATTCCAGTTCTCCAGAAACCATATGATTCTAGTGAGAGTTGAGAGTTTGACAGAGGATTACTTTAGTCAAAAGCCACACGAAGGACACGCATGCAACGTTAACATTATTGCAACACACAAATAAATAGCATATAAGTAAGTACCTGCCACTCCAAACTGTAACCCTGGAACAACTGGTTTGGAAATACCGTCAGCTGATGTTGCACTTGAAGGGAAAACATATAATCCATTGACCAAAGTATGTGGAGCGAGCGCTTATTGTCCGTGCAAGCGAAGCCTCCAGCACCCGCAGTACTGGAGCCTCACAGCAGGTTTCTCCCCGCCCCGCCGCCGTCTTATTGGCCGCTGGCTTATAGTAGTACTACGGAGGTCCGCTGTTCACCGGAGCAACTGAATTAGCGAGGGAATCCGGGCTGTCGGACACCTAGCACAGTAAACAATGCAATACACGGAACAACGAGCAGAAGATAAAAACAATAGGGGTAATTTAACTTTTTCCGGTTACTTGTCAAAATCAATGAATTCATACTCCGACATAATTATTCATTTAACGCTAGAGGAATTATATTACATTTACTGCATTTGGCAGACGCCCTTAGCCAGAGCGACTTACATAAGTGCTTAGAAGTCTTATCAGTGAATACATTCTGATATATATATATATATATATATATATATATATATATGTGTGTGTGTGTGTGTGTGTGTGTATAGAGAGAGAGTTGTGTGTGTGTGTGTGTGTGTGTATATATATATATATATATATATATATAGAGAGAGAGAGAGAGAGAGAGAGGGAGAGAGAGAGCAATACAATGAGGATCTTACTCAACCCTATATATGCTCCATATATAAAAGGAGTTCATTTCATTATAGACACACACGTGCAAACACATACATATACAGTGTTGCACAGCAGCTTCTAAATGTGATTTATCTGTGGTAAAAGCAGCCTGGGCACATGCTGACAGTGACGAGAAGAGCGTCTGCAGCTTCATGTGACCTTTTTACATCATTAACACATGAAAGGGATCTGATATTTTAATCCACCCTGGCGGCTGAGAAGGTAAAGAGAGACTTCAGTCATAATAAGCAGAATGACTTGCTGAAAGCCAGGATGACTGTAACGTGTATTCCTCGGCCTGTCTGAGTCCTGTAGCAGCTTGTCAGAGACATCAGTGCATATGTGAGTTTACTGTGTAGTATGTGTCTTGCAATAGAATTCGCTATGCCATATGTTACATATTTTACATTATCACAGTGTGTCATGCTGTCACATGAAATTAAACAAACCATGAGATTCCTCAGATCTGGTAGAATGGTGCTGAAGTCTTGGATAGATGATATGCTATAAAATACATTCCAGTCCAAAAAATATTTGGTTACCATTTATATGCACTTTTATCTGAAAATATAACCATCCATCTTCTGACCACTTATCCTGGTCAGGACGAAATGCTAGTCCATTTCTGGGCACATAGACTGACACAGCCATACATTATGGGCAATTTAGAGACACCAGGTAGTTTAAATGATTCTTTCTGGCTGCAGGAGAAAACCTGCATGACACGGGAAGAACAAGTGAATTCCACACACACAGAACAATAGACACACAAACCTTGAACCCTGGAGTTGTGAAACAATGGTGGTATACCATTTTGAAAGTGGTATACTGGTGTATACTAAAAATAAAGCATTTATATTGCTCACTCTAGTATTGTCAATACTGTGAACATTCCACCAGGAGATATATGAAACTTATCTCAAACATTACATATAGAGATCATTCAGTATAGGGCAGCACTGTTGCCTCACACCTCTGGGATCAGGGTTCAAGTGTCTACTATGGCCACATGTCTGTGGAGTTTGCATTTTGTTCCCATGTCATCGTGGGTTAACTCTGGGTACTCTGGTTTCCCCCCACAACCCAAAAACATGCTGAGGTTAATTGGAGTTACCCAATTGTACACATGTTTGTGAATGGGGTATGAGCATGCCTTGTAATTGGTTGGTGCCCCATCCTAGATTGTTCCTCTTCTTCCACCTATAAACTCAGAACCCCCTGTGACCCTGATTATAACAAACGGTTACAGAAAATGGATAGATGGGTCATTCAGTATATGATATATTTTGACTGAAGAACATCAATAACATGTTTTCTAGAACATCGGAAATAAAATAATTATGGCAGTATGGGTTTGCATGTATGACCTATGGTTACAGATTGTTACAATTCTGAGATTCATAACATTAAAATATAAAAGAATCATATTGTTTCATTATCACTTATTTCACAAGAAATTCATGTTGCACTATCACCATGAGATGCTGTGCTTTCATATATTAATCATACTCAGCATGAAGTCTATAATGCAGTCCTCCAAACAAAAAGCACTTGTTTACAGTCTCACTTGGGAATTAATTTATACTGATTCTATACAAGACATACAGTACTAGGTGGCAGTTACAACATAGAAGGAATTTGTCAGGATCAGTCCCTGGATTGTTCTGATTTACCTGTTGTTTCCCTGTGTGTCCAACAGGTGTCACTGGGCATCCCATTCATTCTTCAGTGTTTTGGCACCCTTCTTAGTTTACGTTGTTTTCCTCTAGATCAGGCATATCCTACCATTGTGGGCCATTCGATATTTTGCGTTTTGTGCCCCTAAATTCTGCTTTTGTTAAATAGTTACTTAGTTTTCTTGTATTCTATATGCAACCTTGTTTTTGTACCTTTGTTAGTTATCCCTGTTTGTATCTAGTTTCATAATTATGTGCTGTTTCACCTTTGTTCCTAATATCTCCAGTGTAGCCTTAGTGCCTAGCGTTTGATTGATTGTGTTACCTCCACCTGTGTGTAATCTGTAATTCGCCCACACCTGTCCCTCATCTAACCTTGCTGCTTGTGTATATACGTGCCTGCCCTTGACCGGTTTCTTGGTCAGTCATTGTCATGTTTGTTTACTGCTAGTGTTATGCATTTGTTTGCACATTTGTGTGCTTACATATTGTTCTTTTAGATGAATGTGCATGTTTGGTTTAGCCTCGGATTAGTTCATGTTTATCATAAAATCCTCCTTTGTCACCAAGTGACACTAGTCACTCCCCACATTCCTGCCCCTCTCCTTCTTTCCCTAGTGTGACTCCAATGAGCCGCACTTGTTACTAATTTGTCTTACCTCCTGTTTCAGCCCTCGTGTCGCTCACTCTGGCTGTCTCTCATCTTCTCCCTCGTTAGTCATGTATAAGTGCCTCCCAGTCCTGTGCTCCCCAGTCTGGTCATTAATGTTGTCCCAGTGTGTGCTTCAGTGGTTTCCCTTTGCACCAGTTTTGGTTTGGCCCTACATGGTCATCTTTGTTTACCCTTACCATGCCTTCTCCTGTCTTCTTCAGTTTATGATAACAAGGTCATTCAGGATACTGAATCATGGCAGATAATATAGGTGATCCGATCCTGTAGTTTGCACATGGCTAGTTACTAAATATTATTTGCACATGCCATATCAGTTTGACTGCCATAACCTTAAATTATCTAAAAATGTAAATGGTTCCACCTCTGGCTCTTCTTGCATTTAAAACCTTTAGTAGCTACCTATTCTATGTCTTCCCCTCTGCTCTATTTCCTTAATGATTCAACTGTTCTTGGCTCTACAGGTGATATGGTTTGTAACAATAAGCCCTACTGCTGCCCCGACCCATAACGATGTCAACAGAGCTCATAATATCTCAAATTTAATAAAATGACAGAAATGCTGCATTAGATGAATGATTAATTAAATTGCAGTCACAGGTCATTTCATTTTAATTTGAAATGCGTTATCAATACAGCTCAACTGAACACTTCTCTTCCTATCGAAATGAATCAACAAAATGAAAGATAGAAAACTTAATATATATTACAAGCCTGAGGGTTAATAACCATAATGATTAATGAAATATATTACCACATAAAATAAAAACTGAAAGACTGCAGCTGAGATAAGTACTAATAGTCCATATGCCATGCCCCATAGGGTTATGAACTCATTAGGTAAATGCTGAATTACTCATGAATTGTCAGTTATACGTTGTAATAGAGACTGACAGTGGAAACAGGTGGGGAGACTGATAAGTGTTAAGTTTATTCTTGAAAGTACTGGCACATCAAATGTATTCTCTCCTTTTATAGCCTGACAACATGTGTACTGTTTTTCACAATTGTAGGTGTCATTCCTTAAGTAACTACATAACCCCCCCCCCCCACACACACACACACACACACACACACAACTTATTTGCTATTGATTAATGACTGAACAATATTGTGTAGTTTAATTTCCGCACAATTTAATTTTTTAATTTACCACTTCTTATCACAGGAGGCCATTAGTAGATTGAGCATTAAGAAATATGATATATACAGGTAATTTAAAATAGAGGTCAGAAGGTCTGCCATGACTGAAATAAACATATGAAATAGATTTTTGCTGTCATTTCAGTGAATGGGGATCTTGTGGGCTGATATATGGAATATGGACAATAAACTGTAAACCTGGAATAGAATGTGCTGATCTCACATTAAGAAAAACGATTCCAGTAGTTTACAATTGTGGTTTACAGGTGTCGTGTTCATCTGTAGTACAGAAAGAAGACAAGGCCTTAAGGAAATGCTTAAAATTAATTTCTTCAGTAAAAGTTTTATAATTACACATGCTTATTATGTAAAGGAAGGTAAGTCGTTTTAATTAAAACATTAGCATTAAGTGGGTAAATAATTCAGTATCCATTATTTAAAGTTTATTATACAATAACTTATACAGAACATACTGCAGTATGCTCCCATTTCCAAATTGCGACTTAATTACAACTGAAATGCAGTTTACTGAGCAAATATAATTTAGGAAGTAGTATACCCCATTGAATTTATTGTGTAATTCTTCATATTTATTGTTGATATAAGGAAACACGGGTGGTGGGAGATTTAGTGGACTGGGACTCCACCTGAGTAGGTGGTCACTGGTTTAAATCCCATGACTGGCAGAGCTACATGTATCACACTTGGGCCTTAACACAGATTGGTCTAGGGACTCGTAAACCCCGTTTCAGATCCTCAGGTGCCGTCTAGTCCTGTCCCAGGTGTCTTTTACCCGTTTGGCCAGCAGTTGCCACTAGCCATCCTGTTTGGTGTTCCCCTGCTGTGTTTCCCTGCTCCCTGGGCCGCTGAGGAGCTCTGTGAGTTGTGTGTGTGGCTCATAAGTAGACGCTTGGGCCTGGGGTTTGCCTCACCTTTGTGTTATATTTTGGTCTTATTTTATCCCTGCTGTCATATATGGTTAATTTATATCTTGTTTATGGTTACTCTGCCAGTGCCTTGTCTGTTTTGTTTTACCTGTGTTTTTTTATTCCTCCTAGTGTTGATAGCCCTCATTGTTTCTTCCTGTTTCCTAGTCTCTAGTGTCTGTTAATTAATACCCCACCTGTTCCGTATTGCCCCTTGCCGTTAATGGCTGGTTAATTCAGCTATGATTCTCACCTGTCCTGCATTGTGTCTTGTTAGCTGTGTATTTAAGTGCCTGTTCTGTGTCTGTTTGGTCAGTCATTGTTGTTGTTCCTGTGTGTTAGTAGCTGTGTTGTTTCCCTACTCCAGATCCCTGTTTAGCTCTCTTCCCTAGTTTTTTTACTGTTTGGTTTCTTAAGTGAGTGGTTTATTTTTCTGTTTGTTTTTGACCCATCATGCTCCCACTATTTTGTGTTCAGTTCTATTAATAAAACCCTTTTGCTGCAGCTGCTCCATGGACCACCCCTCTTTTTCCCATCTGCTGCATGCCTCAGACGGTTTATTTTCCAAAATTTTGCATTTTGTTTCATGTCTACATCCTGAGTGTTGTTGACTGGCAAATAATGTGGCCCACGATAAAGATTTTAAACAGGCTAAACTTTGAATGCTGATTATCAAATTAAAATTTAGAATTGAGATGGCAATAAGTTAAGTATATTTTAAAATTATCGTAAATATGATTTTTGTCACGGTCGCGGGGTGGACGAGCGGGAGAGCAGGCACGGGAATCAGCGATGGGGCAGGTAACGGGGTTTATTGGAGACAAACGTGGGACAGCACAGCACTCACGGGAAGCATCAGGGTGACGTTAATGACCGACCTGGGGAGACTGACTTGGACGCAGACGAAATACGCAAGACAACAGGTGATCACAATCAGGAATCGACATGAGGTAATCAGGGGGGCGTGGCACGCGTGAGGCTCGGACGGGCGGATCATGACAATTTTTATGTGTAGTACAAATTAATAAGCAACAGCCGAATTCTTTATAAATTTCCCTCTTTTTTAAAGGGGGGTGTAAATTATACTATAGTAGACCGAAAATATACCGAAGATTACATGCAATAGAGTGAATACTTGAGCATCTAGGTGGCAAGATTTGACTGCTGGAAATAGACGGAGTCTGGCCTCACACCATTGCTCTCTGCAGTCACAAGGGACGGTCTCCAAATAGCAGGGCACACACTTAGCACACAAACACATCAAAAATATGATCAAAAACCCACCTGTCATGCATGACAAGAAACTCAAGGTCGGCCATTTAAATGCAACAGCTTAATCTGCATCATCAACAATTTCCCACCCTCAGTGCTCCACTTCGATCTCCATACCACTACCATCTGTCATTGTAATTAAATTAATTATGTCCCTCTTTGATACTGAGTTTTAGGGAGAACACAAGCAAAATATACACCATCCATGCAGTAATGACAATCGGCTGTGGATGACACAGTTGTTTGAAAATGAGAAAGGGAATATCATCAGTAAAAATGTAAATTAAGCCCTTCTTTCACAATTGGGCCCCAAAATTAATTGCTTCTAGACCTCATCGGCACAAACTGCACAAGCTAAATCAAGATATTATGAGAACTTGATAAAAAAAAGATCGATGTAAAACAAACAGTTCCTAACGTATTCCAAATATGGCCTGAATTCAAAACAATCCATTACATCTTTTTGCACATTTTTTCTTTAGCACTGCAGATGTTTCAGAAAGCAGGCAGCTATGAGAGATTGACTAAAAACAGAGCAACATCCCAAATGACTCCTTCAGCCACACCAAAAATGGTAAGATCTTGTGCAATTTTCTAGCACATACATTTGCATTTATTGCAAGCAAACATCCTCATGTCAATACAGGGCTATTCCATTTTCAGTGGAAAGGCACTTCACAAGCTTGTCACCTGGTAACCTCCCAAGGGAGCTGTTCCAGGCATGTCCCATTGGGCAGAGGACACAGCGTAGACCCAGGAAATGATGAAAGGATCTTATGACATCATATCAATGTCAAAACTAGAGAGCGAAAAAACTCCAAGTGAAAAATATAAACCTGCAAGTTTTAACACATGATAATGGAGGTGGGGAGCCAAAAACCGAAGAAAACCTCTGGGGGGTTCAAGGTCAAATGGTTGCCCCCCAGGCATGCTAACATTCTTGCTGTGGATGGATAGATTCACCATATTTGGATTGTAAAGCTGTTCTCTTCCTGCAACACGTTATAATATTAGGGAACTGAATGTAGGTATTGTAATTAGCTGATCTTCAATCACATTATAATCGTTTGATTTTCTTGGCAACAATGTAATGCAGTGTCTTGAAAGAGTAAAAGAGACCAAATCCTGGCTCAGTGGTTATGTGATAGAGACCCAAAAGAATCCACAGTCATGTTACCCTGAAAAATGTCAGCATGTCATAGTGAGTGTGGCCTGCATAGTTCATGTCACGGCACCTTTGTATTGTGACAAACTCTCAGTGCAATCACATCAGTACAGGACACATCCCCCCTTTTAGTCTCATCCATCACATCCTTGTACATCATTCTTCCCAGCTTCTACACCATCACTCATGAGATTCAACTGAATATTGCAGGACTGCAGCAGTATTAGGCTGACATGCCATCATTTGTGGTCTATAGAACCAAGAAAAGGGCTTCTGAAACGCAAGAGGCATCTCCCTCCAGTAAAGGAGTGACGAAACGGAGAAGCAGGCTAAGATTAAACAGAAGCCTTGTTTCCCCCTCTCACTCGACCACCTGGGTTTTTTGCAATGTGTATGCCTTATCTCTACCTCGCAGAGCTGCTCGACAAAAAGCACTGGGCGTTAGGCATCTCTACATTCTTGTACTCATGCCCATCATTTCCGACTTAGAGTGTGAGCTAGTGAACTGGGAAAATTTTATCTTCAGTAGAAATGACTGTTAGTGCTATTGAACCAGCCTGCAATGTGTGAATTTGTGTAATTTCATATTGCTGAGGTACTCAAAGTGTTTTACTATTAAATATACTTGATATTTTAGGCTAATGTTCATAGTACTGTATAAGTTTCTCAAAGGATTCACAAATTTTTCATAAAGAAAAACCTTTAGTGCACTTCAAGGGCAATTGTTTTGAAAATGTTTTTTTGAAAAAGCTGCATTCATTTATATGTGATATGCACATCATACAATCTGCAAAAGTCTAGTGTTGGAGTATATTATACTGCTATAAACGTTTCACATGTTTTATATGGTAGGCTTTTAACTCCCCCTGCTGGAATTCGCATATTATTACAGGTGCTGAATCAGGAGTAGTTATTAACATACTGCGCACAGCTGACGGACGCAGCTGACAGTTCTGGTTCTGCATAAGAGGGCTGAATAACACAATAAACGTCACTCACAAGACTATGGGAGAGACAGACTGGCTTTGATAAAGTTTGCTTTTTCTTTTGCTTACAATCTGGTTTTGATGTGAACCAGCTCCCTGATTCTAACATACACTGTATGGACAAAAGTGTTGGGACACACCTCTGAGGTTGGGGAGCACATTGCTATACCGACCACATGACGAAACACCTCAGGATCCTGGCTGGCGACACCCCGGGCAGACACACAGTCCAGTCCCACCCTCCAGAAATGGCCATCCATCTGCTGCAGCCAGGTGTCACGTGGGTGTCCCCTTGGCCTTGTCCAGCCGCTTGGGTCCTCTAGCAATCACTCGTACTACACAAAGTCAGACCAGCAGTACCCAAGTATTCTCTGAGGAAACACAGTACCAAAGGCGTCCAGTCTTCGTCTCAGCTCACTGGAGAGCATCCCTGTCTCACAGCCATACAGCAAGATGAAGCACCAGGACTCTAAAAACTTAGACCGTCGCTCTCTTGCCAAGATATCGGGAGCGCCACACACCCCTTTCCAGCGACGTCATGACTCCCCACGCTCTTCCAATCCATCTGTTGACTTCATTGGAAGAGTCACCAGAGACATGAATGTTGCTGCTGAGGTAAGTGAATCTCTCAATGAGGTCACCATTCTCCCCACAGACAGACACACTACTGATGGCTGTGTCTAAGAAGTCATTAAAGGCCTGGATCTTGGTTTTTATCCAGGACACTGACAATCCCAGACACTCAGACTCCTCTCTGTCTCTCGAGAACCCCAATCACAGCCTCCACTGACTCCACGAAGATCACAGAATCATTGGCAAAGCCAAGATCAGTAAATCTTTCTTCATCAATGGACGCCCCACAGCCACTGGACCCAGCAACCCTGCCCAACACCCAGTCCATACAAGCACTGAACAGAGTTGGAGCAAGAACTCAGCCTTGACGAACCCTAGAATCAACTGGGAAGAATGAAGAGGTTCTCCCTTCGCTCCACACAGCACTCACAGTATTGGTGTAAGGCCGGCCATGACGTCCAGCAACTTCAGGGGGATCCTGCGAAGTCTCAGAATGTCCCACAGGTCAACTTAATCAGCTGAGTCAACTGCTCTATGAAAATCGCCTAAGGCTGCAAAAACCTCTGCCGATAGGAATTATAAGTCCTGTTTTCCAGTCAGTTGGGATGATGCCTGACTCCCAGATGGAAGCAAAGATTGCCTGCAATGCCAGGAGGACAGCCTTACCACCAGCCTGGAGAAGTTCACCCGGGATACCACAGATCCCTGTGGCCTTCCCTACCCCCAAATGATTTACCACCCGTACAATCTCAGTGAAATTGGGCAGTTCACAGCTGATCGGAGGATCAGCCTCAACAACTGTGGATCCAGAGATGTCCTAGCCGGAGGATCAGCTTCAAACAATTTCTTAAATCTGATCTTGGAATCTGGCTACGGCCAGCCTCATACTGGACCTAAGCTGAATCTTAAGAGTAGCAACAACAAGTTTGTGGTCAGTATTCACAAACTGGGCACTTCTGCAGACCCTGCAGTTCTGCAGGAGCCTCCACTGTCTGCCCACGTGGGTGTGATCGATCTCCTTCATCGCATCACCAGTATTGGAGTACCAAGTACAACTATGTGCCTCAGGGCATTGAAACCAGGATCCAGTGATCTACTACCACTAGCCTTTTACAAAGTCAGGGAACATGAAGCCACTCTCACCTCAGTATTCAGGCCCATGGGGACGCAATCCTCATAGCCAGCTTTGTCATTGCCAGTGGTCACAATGAAGTCATCCATGACCAATTTTTTCCCTGCCAGTTGGAGGATCGCTTGCAGGGCAAGATGCAGTGTAAGATCATACCCAGGACAAGAGAGACATTTTAGTCATTGAATTCAGATCCATTTCCACAGGTGTACAAAATCAAGTACCTAACCATGCTGTCATGTTTACAAACATTTGTGAAAGAATGAGTCATTCTGAAGAGCTCAGTGAATTCAAGCGTGGTGCTGTCATAGGATGCCACCATTGCAGTAAGTCAGTTTGTGAAATTGCTTCCCTGCTAGACAGTCCACAGTCAACTGTAGGCAGTATTATTGCAAATTGGAAGCCTTTAGGAACAACAAGAAATCAGCCACAAAGTGGCAGACCACGTAAAGTAACAGAGCAGGGTTGCTGAGTGCTGAGGCGCATAGTGCATAAAGGTTGCCCATGCTCTGTTGACTCAATAACTGCAAAGTTCTGCTGCAGCTATTTATGCTGTTTAAAATCAGTCATACTACAGAAAATATTAAGGTATAAGGGAGCATAAATAGAAATAAGTGATGGAAAAATATGGCTTTGAAAGTCTATAACAATTTGACTCAGTGGTTTGGTTCCAATGTCCTGTTTCTTCCATCATTTTTACATAATAAAACATATTCACATGAAAAAATCTGCTTAAGTACACTACAACTAATCACTAATATTTAAAACTTATAATTATTAGAAAAAGCAGCAACGTTTTTGTAAACCATGTATAGCTAATAGGGATGTTAATGATACCAAAAACTCACGGTACAATAATATCACGATAAAATGTTCATGGTGCGATACTTATACACGATACTCATGATATAAAAATTTAAAAAACTCTTTGAATGATTGATAATCAACATGTTTATTTATATCAAATTAATTCTTCCTTTTAACATAAAGTGCTTCTGCTATTCTTTTCATCATTAGTGAAATATCCAGCTAAGACTTTGGCAGAACTTAGCAGTTATTGTCCTTTGCAATGAATGACTGAACAATGCATGTAATTATAACACAAAAACAAGCAGTAGTTCCTTTATAAAATATTACTGCAGCAACTGGATCTTTTAATCAAAACACAATCTGCAATTCCGAAGTAGTGTTTCAAGCCATTTTTCCGCCTGGTCTGTTTTCACCATGTGAAATATAGTGGAACCAGTGCACATGTAACACTGATGACCCTATTTTGGGTCCACTTAGAGGTGCTACTGGCCAGTTCTAGGTTTGATGGGAGTGGTGGGGGAAAAGATAATGACACCTCAAAATTTAGAACAGCAACCATTAGTAAATATTAATAGTAGAACCTGAAGAATCATGAATACATTTACATACATTTACATTTAAAATGGAAAAAGTAAATCTACCTCTTTATAAAGTATGGATTTAAATATTGTTTGTTTTGGGTTCTGAGTCCAGTGTTCCAGTGGTTAAATCAGTTATTCCTAGTTAGGGGATATCCTGGACAAAAACCTTCCCCAGAGTGCTAAGGACCTCAGACTGGGCCGAAGGTTTACCTTCCAACAAGAC
>JABFEB020000040.1:14199930-14214522 GCA_019775895.2 Stomatorhinus ivindoensis
GGTGCTGTGTGTACATTAATGAGGAAAAAAAATAATTTTAATGATTTTAGCAAATGGCTGCAATATAACAAAGAGTGTAAAAATTGAAGGGGGTCTGAATACTTTCCGTACCCACTTTAAATCTAGCTATATCCTAGTTCAGTTTTGCTAATTTTTGACTGTGCACAGATAATATATAATAATTATTTTTTATCTAGATATAATCACCTAATAAGTAATTATTTAGATTTTCTATCAAGTATCTTTAGCACCTATTTATCTTTCTTTTAAATCAGTAACCTCCCCCCACATATCAAACTCAAAATCCAACACGTATAATGAGAAAACAAAATCACATCGTATACCATTCAGGCATAAAAATATCTAGACGTTAATACACAGTTCAATCCAGTCCATCATATCCTAACTGCACATGCTGTAAGAAATTCAAATTTCCCTCTACTCATCCTTCACCGTTGCTCCATGGGTCCAACTCGCCACCCTGCTATGAACTCCATTCGGTGGGTCCCTGTTCAGCGAAGCACATGCAGGAATATCCGTTCCAAATCTTTGGAAGTTTCAATGTAGCGCAGGAAAAAACTACTTATTGTGGTTTAAAACATTTCTTCCATCATACATTTCCTTGAATAAAAAAAAAGTCTTATTACAAAACATAAGCTGTAAAATAAAGTTTAGCAAGGTTTCTTTTTACCGTATTCTAAACCCTCAGCATCTTCACTCTAAATCCACTCACTGCAGCCAGGCTCAATCGCTTCTGCAAAGAACAACCCACGCTCTCCACATTACTTCATCACGTCACCTCACAATCTGCATACAATCGTTTTTTTCTTAAAGAGATAAACTATAGTTTTGTTAATACAGGGGGTCCTCGACTTACGACATTGATCCGTTCCTACGTCACGTCATAAACCGATTTTCGGCGTAAGTCGGAACATACGTACATGTACAGTAAGGGTCAAAATAAAGTTTCCGTTATGCTGCAGTTGCACGTGAAACCATAAAGTGTGAACGTTTATTTAATTCACCATGCATTATGGCGCTCCTGTTTACTACTGCCCAGACACCTTAATGTGACCATCAATTGTTGCATACCGTTGCTAAAAAAAACTGTGCAGACCGTTCAGTCTAACCACATCGTAACCACGAAACATCGTAACTCGGGACTGACGTAACCCGAGGACCGCCTGTATACTGTAAAAAAGAAAAAAAAGGAAAAAAAAAATACTGTAAATGTGTATTTCTTCGTCTTTGACCAGTTTACAAATTATAGTTGTAATAGTTGTTTTGTAATGGATTTAATGACCCATTCTCATGTGGGTTACACACTGCCAATAGAGCACAAAACATGTAGTATGTATTTTTTGAGACGGACCTTATACGAGAGAAGTAACCACGTGATATCTTAGTTGATATCGGAACAGTCCAACAAAGATTTCGTTGTATTTTTTATTGTGATATTACTTTTATCGTTACATCTCTAGTAGCTATTTTACCTTCACTGCCACTCCGCCTACGGTAATCCATTGTATTTGAGCAGTATGCATGCCTGGCTGCAGCTCACTGCTCCCCACTAAGGATGGTTAAAAGAATGCTTCATGAACCACTTGCTGTATTTTCTGATCCTACTAGTTGGTGCTCTTGGCTTACATTAGCCATTGAGCACCATCTAGTGGGGTCAGAAAAGATAATAAATGGTTCATGATGTGTCGTTTTCGCCAAAATGGCTCTCGGCAATTGACAAGTTAGCGAGTTTGGCACATTTGGTTGAAGCAGTTAGTAGGCAATTCTCGAGAATCATAAGACCCATAGGCAGTGGAGTAGCTAGACATTCTGGCCTCCCTGAAAAAATATCACCGTGAGGTCCTCGGCACCCATACATTATGTAATTTTATGTATTCAAGGGCCCCTTTAAAGTGCTGGGCCCCTGAATCTGTCAGGGTATCCATGCCCCTCCGACGTCCTTGCCCATAGGAGATATTTATGATATGATTCCATTGGATATGTATTTTAGTGAACACAAAGTTTTTCAGGAGCATATTATTTGCACTGTAGCAGTACTGACTGTAAGTTTTTAAAAATATGTAAGTCAGGCTCCCTGCTCCTACTACCAGAAATGTTTAGTTATAATGGGAAAATACAAACAATAATAGAAAACGAAGGGATCTAAAGTCTTAAATGTGAGAATAACCAATTACAGAGACAGACAGAAGGTCCTTAAAAATACAGCTGGCTGTTACATACCACAAGTGAAAGATCAATAACATGCCTGTTTATTTTCTGAATAAGAAAATGAGAAAGAGCTTCTTCACTCTGTAGGTTTTGGGGTCCGAATGTTGTGCCTGATCTTTATGTGTGGAGTTTGTATGTTCTTTCCATGTTGTTCAAGTTTTCAGCAGATCCATTGGTTTCCTCCCATAATCCACAAACATGCAATTAGATGAACTGGCACCTTTAAATGCCTGTAGCATGTGATTTATTTTTTATTTTTTTGTATATCCATTGATTTGGGGTTTTCAACTGCCTCGTGTTCTGAGCTGTAAGAGGTAGCCTCCCGGTCCCCTGTTACCCACTTCTGGATGAACAATTGGAAGATGGATGGATGTGGAGCACAGAAAATATATGTCCATATATTAGTGGAACAAGAGCATGTATAATTGCCACACAAGAAATGATTTATCAGGATTAAAATAGTCAGTAATAAAACATGTAAATCTACTAAGGATTGTAACAAGAATAGTGTCTGGATCAGCCGACATTCCATATATCATTTTAAGGTACTTCGATCAGTATCTTGTCCAGTCTTACACTTCTGGACTCTATTCAACTCAGAGTTTAGAATAAGACACAGGAATAACATGGACATTCATTCTTGGCTGAAGCTGAGCAGACAGGCACTGGCAGATGTTCACAGAGAGGGAGCCAGGCTTGCCCACAGGCATGGAGAAAAGCCAGAACATGAGCTGTTTGTCTTGGAATCTCACCCGTATGGGTTGGAGAGGCAAGGGGCTGCGTCTAGCAGACAGATGGCTGAATATTGGCTTAAAAGTCCACCAGACTCCCCCTTCATCTATGGAAAGAGCAGCAGAGGTCAGTCATTGCGCAGCCCTGCATGGCACCTCCATCAAAGCAGCCTTTAAACGATTCTCTCATTGAAAGCACCACACAACATTTTATTAGACTGGAATTTTGGAAGTCCCAAAGTTCTCAATAAAAGTATCAAATCAGTGGCCACAACTGGACTTAGAGAACCTTACACTTTGTCATGTTGACAGTAATTTGTATAGCATATATGCAATGTTGTGGCACCAACGGCAGTAATTAAGCATCCAACTCGGAAGGAAGATCAAGAATAATAACACAATAAATTCTTTGCACACATACTGCCATTGATAAAATAGTATTTTCAGAATGACATGCATTATTTCTAGGAGATTTCTCAGAAGAAGGAAAGAGATGCACTACTGCCAGGAGAGGGAGGCCTAAACCCACACATGACACAGGCAATTCAACGTCAATAATCCAAGAATGTAACCTCAGTGTATTTCACCTGATTTTTCATTTGGTTGCCATGCAGCTTCCAGCCATCCAAAACAAAAAAAAAAACTGCACGGAATGCTGCTTTCATATGTGCTTGGTTTTACCCTTTAAGTTTCTTGGCTCTTGTGATCTCTGTGTTAATGCCAAATTGCAAAATGTCATGGGCATTCGGAAATATAATATTACCAGATCTCTTGGACCAGTACAAAGGAAGATTGTCTGGCACCCACTGGAATGTGCTAACAGGAAGCACAGGGATTGTTTGGGGTTACTAAATATTAGGGCAACATTATTGACTTTTACATAACAAAACAAGCAATTAATACAATAGCGGGCAGATGCTAAAATACAAAGGCTATATTAAATACATTGAAATTCATTGATTGAAGCGTCTTTGTGAGACTTTTTTGCTTAGAACTGATGGAAATCGACTTAAACTCGAGCATTTGGTGGATGCTGCAATTCTCTACCTTATTCTTCAGTAGCTAAGTGGGTATGTGAAGCTTATTTTCCACAAAATGCTAAATTAATTAGGTTTAATTAGGCTGCCATGCATCTATGTCAGCTGGAACAAAACATTTACAGACAAACTGTATGTAGATGTAGCAGGCAATTTTACTGAACAAAAATTCTGAATGGTGCCAATACTGTTGATGTGGAATTTATTTACATTAATGTCAACATTCTTAATGTTATGAATTACTTATTGTGGTGAAATTCTTTTAGTTTAACTTAAAGGAAGTGTTGGCTAAGTATTTTTTCTCTTCAAAATAGCTGGAATATAATTAATTATGTCTATTAAAGTATATGAGGCTTCTTATATAGTTTGACACACTTGAGAATTCATACATAGAAAAAAAACATTTCTACTACTCAACCAAAGTTGTTTCATCAGAAGTCATATAGCAGCAATTTGCAGAAGTTCGTGTTTACTGAATGTTTCTGTGAAAGTTCAGTGAAAGCTCAAATGTTGCATAAATCATTTAAAATTTCGGCCTATTATACCTATTCTGTTATTCTGTTATGCGAACAAGAAACAACAGTTACATTATTTAACGAGACAGCCACAAACTGGCCACCTGTAGTGCATATAATATTTATATATCAACTTTTGATTTCATTCACTTTAATCAGGGGATATCTGATTAACTTTTACAAGCTGAATAAAATGGTATTAGTTGAAAATAATAATGAGCGCCCAGACAAATCTGCGTCTCATTAGGGGCTTTCAAATATGCATCATAAATCATGTGTGAGTGACACGGCCAGGTGTGGGAGGCACCGTGCCCCGCAAAGCGCTACCTCAAGATGACAGAACAGCTCCATTCACTCGGGCCATATGTGCAGAAAGCATGCGGTAACCTGCATTGTTTCCACCGCGAGACACAACTGTCACTTCATCTGTCTTGTATTTGGCAAAGTGGCCAAGGATCTGCGATGATATTTATGGGGCGGCACGCACATGATATCTGATGCCTATTTAAAAGCGCTTACCCCCACCTGTGATTTGATTCTGTTTTTGAGTATATAAGTACTATGGCTTTATCTAACTCTCACAGGAAACTAGAAAATGTGCATAAGTGGGTGGTTAAAAAATATAAAATAAAGCATTTATTTATAAAATAACTTGTCTTAATACATATCATAGAGGTTTTTAAAGAAAATATTGTAGAGTTGGCAAGTTGCCTTCCACTACCAGAGGCCGTTACCATCACTCAGCACGCTTCCCTTGACTTGTAAATAGCCCTTGTCTGCTGTCATTCTAAATAACTGTGCAGTGTACCTGTGTGTGTTGCATGAGCCCTTACCTGTGCAGTGTACCTGTGTGTGTTGCGTGAACCCTAACCTGTGCTGTGTACCTGTGTGTGTCGCATGAGCCCTTACCTGTGCTGTGTACCTGTGTGTGTCATGTTAGCCCTTACCTGTGCTGTGTACCTGTGTGTGTCATGTAAGCCCTTACCTGTGCTGTGTACCTGTGTGTGTCATGTAAGCCCTTACCTGTGCTGTGTACCTGTGTGTGTCATGTAAGCCCTTACCTGTGCTGTGTACCTGTGTGTGTCGCGTGAGCCCTAACCTGTGCTGTGTATAATCCTTGCCTTATCCTTGCATTTCACTTGGGTAATATGTAACCTCCCACTGTGTGTGTCGACTTGTAGTTTGTAATGGAACTTCCCCACGTTTCCCTGTGCTTTGAGTTTGTGTATGCTGCTGTGAAATAGCTGCCATTGTGTGAATCCTTTTACAAGCCGATAGTAAACAGCCAAGTGCTTGAAGATGCTCCCTTGCTTTTTACTCACTAATCCAGAGCCTGGGTCTGCTGGGCATTACACTTGTGTCAGAAGCTGGATGCCAACAACGGCCCCACTGTCACTACCTGGAACCTGGAGCCCGAAGTCTGGCCGAGAGGGTGAGTGAGCTGAGGGCATGACAGTGGTCGGCTAGCACTGCACTGCATCTCCCATCCAAGATCTGGCATTGCAGGCCTTGCGTTCCACTCTCCTCCCGGACCGCCAGCAGGAACCAGTGTGCTTCACGGCCCCGCACAGCATGAAGCAGGCACTAGCGGAAGCCAAAAGGATAAAAGCGATCCTGGGTGCGGCAGGGCAAGAGGGTGTGTCAGTGTGGTCGACGGTGCCCCAGCAAGGCTGCCCGGGACTATGTGCTCCGCAACCAGAAACTCATCTGTTGGCAGGAAGAGGGGCCACCAGGCACGCTTCTGACTGGAATCCATCATGGGGATGTCAGGAAGTGAGTGGGGAGCAGTGAGTCATTGATGTCTTCGGGTCTAGCTGAGTTTTGACTTGCCCCCATTCAGGATGACTACGTCGTGGGGATGGACATTGTTGCCACCTGGGGGGACGTTCTCGATCTCAGGCACAACAGCCAGGCCCTGCAAACAATCACGGTTCCCCTAGTTTCCACAGTGCACCCCAGCTCTGGGGAGTCACAGTCGCCCCACCCGGGCATTTTGGCCTACCAGCCTTCCAGTCCGCGGCCTAATACCATGTTGGAGACTGAGGAGGGTGGGAGCGCAGGGGACTCTGGCCACTTCCCTGCCAGAGAGAGGTTTCGGTGTTCCAGGTGCAGGGATCCATAGCACAACCAGCAGGAGGAGCAGGCCGAGGGGCGTTGGAGGGACAGCTGACCGCAAGCTTGACGTGGAGTGGGAGCGAAGCCAACAGGACCCGGATCAGCTGCGCGAGTTCAGTGCCGGACTGAAGCAGGAGCTCTACAAGCTGGAGAAGCAGCAGGAGCATTAGCAGGAGCATCAGCAGGAGAAACAGCCCGACAGCCAGCAGCGGGTCCCTCAAAGGCACGCAAGTCCAAGGGCAGACACCTGCAGTGCTAGTCCCCGCTAGCAGCTCAGAGTCCACCAGCCATCCTGTCTCCTCAGTCTCGCCAGCACCTGGCAGAAGCCCGGCTCCACCAACAGTCCCCAGCTTCCCAGCACTCATTAATGGCCACCTTTCACGGCCTTTGCTGGAGAGGGTGGACTAGCGACTGCCACCAGACCACTAGGACTTGATCCAGAGTTGAGGTGGGGACTGGTTGTAGTGGTTGCCAGAATAGTCGACTCTTGAGAGAGAGGCTGTGTAGCATCGGTGAGCCGGTGTTCGCTACATTTCCCAGCATGCTCTATGTGAACTGTAAATAGTCCTTGTCTGCTTGTCCTTGTAAATAACTGCACTGTGTGCCTAATTGTCATGTGACCCCTTTGCAGTGTTGCGTAACTCCCCGTTGCATGTGCGACTTGGATGACATGCAAGACCGAGTTTGTGATGGGACCTCCCATGTTTCTCGGTCCCGGGAGTCTTGGCGGTATTTGTGTATAGTGAAGTGTAATGGCTTCTGTTGTGTGAGCATTTTTAATGGTTGATAATGAACAAGCCAATGTTTTGAAGATGCCTCCTCACTTCGTGCTCACCGCTCCGGAGCCTGTGTCTGCTGGGTGTGACACAATCAGGTGAAATATCAGCTGAAGAATGATGGAGATGTTCCTCCTGATCTATCATTTTCATGGACTGATTAGTGAGAAAATCAACTCAGTTGTCGATATCTTACCTACCTAAACTTTCAGTTAAGACCATGCTAAATGTTTACATGACACAAATATTAGAACTTCAATTTTACCTAGATTTGAAAAATAAAATATTGTTTTATCAAATATCAAAAAATGTTTGGCCATGTAAATTAAAAGAATAAATGAAAAGGCAAATATATACAGGAATGTCAGTCACTATACTGTGAGTTAATTCCAACACAGTTAAGCATCCATTGTTATTTCCTTTTCCGCTAAACACTTTATTACCCCATGGAATGTTTATGAGTTATTGCAAGAAAGAAGTCTGAGCATCTACTTCTGGATGACAAACATGCAAACACAAGTGCACACATGCAGAGATACATATACTTTTGGAGCGAAAGTTAGGCTGCAAATCACCATTATAAACATGTTCTATCCGAAGAGCTGAAGGCCAAAGCGTTCTGGATGAATACACAACACGAATGAAATTTACCTTTGACCCATAAAATGTGCTTCTGTGCATGGTAACTATTTTCAAGAAACACTGCAAATTGCCAAAACATGTTCAGTTTAGGCTGAATGGAAGTTGTTCCATTTTAGTTAATCATTTATTAAAAGTCGCTTGAACACAGGCCTCAGAAGCAGTGAAGAAATTTCAGAACAGATACAGAAAGGATATTGTGTTCAAAGGGACCTTTAAATCATTGTTAATGGAGCATAAAAAGATTTTAAAAGAGGTCAGATCTGAAAGCAGAATCTTGTGAAACAGCAGTACATTTTCACATGTCTGCTTTAAAAACACAGATATTTTCATTTTAATGTTGCTGCGAATTTAAGAAATAAATGTATGGCATAATTACATTAACCAGAAGAATCTCTCTGATTCTGTCTGTTCCTCAACTTACATGTTATATTGCAAAGATAATGTTTATTATTACTGTAATCATTGACACATTGTTTATACTGAATAAAGCAGACTATAAACACTTGGTTTTTGACAAATATGCTGATTTTGTGCCCAAATCCTTCTGGGCTACTGGCATGGCTGGGAGAGACTGCAGACTTATCCACTCTGCATGGCGTTTCAGCCATAATTCACCTTTAAGATGGAAACAAATCTAGAACCAACTTTTGCTGTTTATTTCCATTGTTCAGCTGTATACTTAAAAAGTTGGAGAAATTTCATGGAAGTGGTATTAGATAGAGGCAATTTGTTCCCTGTCTGTAACCAGAAACCACCACGTGATCTTCCACATAGACCTATGTCTTGGAGCAGTTTTCCTTTGGGCAGAAATTCTACCTCTTAATTACAGAACATGGATTTTGGCCATTTGCCTTCCATTTTTATGACCATCTATATATACAGCAAGTTTCTGTTTTGCTTTTCAAGGCTCTGCCAGAAAACGTTGTTTACCCAAAATTAATTTTTATTTAATAATTATTCTTAATCTATAGTTTTACTATAGCAAAAACTTTTTTGATACACTTTGTCTGTTTTGTTATATGGTATTTTAAATTCATGATTGCACATGACATATGTAGGCATATCTTTCTACTTACGCAGTAACAATTCAATATTTATTGTGTTTTTAGGATTAGGTTTGCTAGAAAAATTTGACATAAACACTCATGCAAACGGTTCGCACACGTGGTCCCTTGAGCTTTCAGATTACGTTCTGCCAGCGAAAGTGGCCTTTACGTAGATGTGCTCTTAAATTTTTAAACGTTAGTGGCTTACTTTCACAATAATTCTTCCCCTTGCCTAAGCACACTAGCAGATGAGCCTGCATCAATGTGATTCTAGGGATTTGTCTGAAGTTCACTCTTCCCACTGGAGGCTTGGACCGAGCTACAGCTGATGTGTTCGACATGCCTGTGGATTTATCAGGTCACTTGAAAGTTGGTGTTTCCCTAAAGAGGGATGTGTTCCCATTGGAGGCAGTGTGTTGGGGCTTCCACGCAACTATTTCTTATATCCACAAAATGTCAATGATGTTAAAATGAAGACATGGAAAATACTTTTCATGGATGATCATCTGGAATGTGCAGCAATTACAATATGGAGATGGACAGTATGCAAATCCTTCAAACAGAGATAAATCAAAACAGAGATGAATCAAAGAGCTTAATTAAAATGTTACAGGTTCTTCAGAATGCATAAGCCTACTATATGAGGTAAAGACTCAATTAATGTATGCAGTTTACGTAAAAATACTTTAAAATTATTTGTTGTGCCACACACACTAAATTGCAAATGCAATGATCATGTGCTTTTGCTATACCTTGCAAAACATAAATTCCAAATTAGAATTGGAACAAATAAAAATATATAATATTTAAAAATATAGAAAATTGTCCAGTGCAGCTTTGCACCGTTGGTGTCACAGAATAGGCATCACCTTTTTTTTTTACAACCGCTTCTTCAAATGGTTGAATGGATTGATTAAGCAGCACTGCATGTTCCTGTGAAACACTGCCACACAGGCCCATTACGGCCCGAGAAACACACAGGCCCTCATTATCCATCTACTGCTCTGGTTGCTTGGTGTCGAATTTGATGGCTTATTTGAAAGGCAGCGGACCAACTGTCAGTTTATTTCAGGCAAGCTTAAGCCAAAAGAAATTCTTCTTTGTTGTTTAAATGAAATGCAGCAACGGTTGATGCATCTTTCATTACTGCTTAGAGACTGTGGAATAAGACAGACTCTGTGGTCCAGGAAGGACTTGGAATTCTTCTGGAAAAATATGCAGTGTATTTGTGTGTGTATGTGTGTTTGTAAAACTAATCCTTCAAATAACCTTAAAGCACCCTCTTCTCTGATCCACAGTTTTGTATAGACGTTTCTAATGTGCCAAAAGACACACAGTGCTGTCATTGAGGAGTAAAGCAGATCCAGTAACAGTAACATTCCAAGGCGCTCTTGCATGTCATCCAAGGTTACCACTTCTGAGTAGGTCTTGAATGATAGCTCATTCAATGCATCCTGATGACTGGCTACTTCTGCAAAACAGAGCATAACTCAGCTTCTTATTTAGGCCAGTTAGTTTAAGAAACTATCTAAAGTGATTTAAATGGTTGTAGTCAAGTGTTATACATTTATTTTGTGTCCTTTGTTCAAGTGGGTGAAAAATTAAAATATACAGTCATAAACATCCTACTACAATATGTAGTGCAGTGTCCCTTCGGTTTTTCCTACAATTACTTTATAATCTGTCTGTCTGTTTAATCTCTGACGCCACTTAAGCCCCTCATAAGATTCAATAATAAGTGTACATGATATATATGCAACATGAATACATCCATTTGTTGCAGGTCTGCATCTGCCTCTATACCTTTCCACTGCTGCCATTCCTCTTTCATAATGGTAGGGTTTTTTGATCTGCTGGTATAGGACAAAGATTTTAACTTTATTCTGAAAAAAGAAATATATTTTAGCTAATTAAAAAGAAAAATCGTTGGGCCGTTGTCAAACATGCGAGCAAGCCATTATTCCTGTTCATTTCCTTAATCAGTTTCAAATGAAATCATATTTTTTCAAAGATATATTAAAATATCTAAGTGAGCTTTCTAGCAATGATATGATCTGCAGATATCTAGGTCATGGGTGCATCAGAGGCATGAAGCAGTATTAATCCACATCAACCATCCATATTCCTTTGACTGATTCCTTTGACTTGATTCCTTTCACCCATCCAACAGACATGGCTACAACAGAACCTGTCTCAGGCTGCACAGCACTGAAGGCTGTGCTCCACCCGGGACTGGGTGCCAGTGCATCACAGTGCGCATGCACTAACACACCAATTAGCTGATCTGCCTGTGAGCTGCGGGAGGAAGCCATAATACACAGAGAATACCAACCTGAGAACATACAGGCACAGCCTTGGAGGTGTGAGCAACGTGCTGCCCAACAGGTACCATTAAATGATGAATAAATGTATAATAAGTATGAATGAACACATTTATAATCTGGCAAGAAAAAAATATATAATTACTGAATATTAATTGGTTTGCTCCCAAGCTATCATGCATATGTGAATTATTAACATTCCACTAGAACAAAATAACATGTGCTAAATAACAAAGGTCTTTGTACATCAACAACAGCCAATCTGTCTATAATAAAATATCTCAGGGTAAATCTTTCTACTTCTTTGACTTAATGTTATTGTAATAAGAACGATCTGGAATTTTTTATAGGGAGAAATGTTATTATGACCTTCATAGTATTTCCATAGTTCTGGAATCTGTTTCCAGGCGTTATTTGATAAGTTAAATTGGTACATCTGCATAATAAATGCAAGTTATATTAAAAGTGAGTTGGTTTGTGTTCGAATAAGTGTCTGGACATATTAGCATCAGAAAAGATAACTGGATATTCAGTTCATGACCAGCGTTGCAAGACCATCCTCTTAAATTTTTTTAGTATAATGTAAAACATGCTTTTGCAAATCATTCAAAATCAGTTAAAAGAACTGTGATGGTGTGTGTAAAATTACATGGCATATTATAAGTGAATATATATTTTATACCTGAACAAAGTAAAATTTGACAAATTTCAAACCATGAATTTTTTTTCTTTCATTTTGTTCAACAGATGTTTTTTCACCAATAAAAAAAAAATACAAAAACAAATCTGAAAATGTAAAAATCAATATACTGTAATCATAATTGTTTTGCCTCAAGAAATGAACAGTTTTGTATTGCCGATATGATTCCCTTAGCCGATGTTCTTTCACAGATCTATCATGAGATCAGCGCCTTTCACAGCACAGCTCCTGTGCTGCTTACGCTTGTACCTGGGCGTTCCCTGGAAGCTAGTAATCTATTACTCATACATTACTCCATCCATTGCTCCTTTATTAGCTTTTAAAGTTTTTCCTCAATGGCTTTGGAGCATTTCTCAAATAACAATTAACATTTGCAAAACAACAAGCGCAATCCCAACACCAGAATGTTACTTCTGTACTGCTAAGCCGTGGATTTTAAGAGGGTCTACCATATACTGCTGCGTGATGCCATCCATTTAACAACCAACAGGTTACCTGCATAACAGGAAAGAAGATGGAAGAAGCTGATCAAACTTCCTAACCACCTCCTCGTTTTGCGGTGTGCCCAATATGCTACCTTCACTATCCCCTTTTTTGAACAATAGTGCTGGTATCTACAACAATGGTGTAATTCACTAAAAACCTAGGGAACCCACATAGTGTGTATGTTGCTCTCTGCATCATGTTTTGAATGAACCTATTAACGTGTTTCTCCAGTCTGCCTGTGTGTGTTCCCATCTGGGCCTCTATCTTGCTTGCAGGTGGGGTGACTTTGTACAGGGACACCGGATGTTTTCGATTTTCTTGGCATGAGTCTAGGATCTCCACTCTCCAAAGAAAGATTGTCCAAGTCAGGCTCGGTTCATTTTCTGTACTCTGACTGGCCTGAGAATGGTTAGCGTCAGACCTGAAGTCCTTACTATCCAGCAGCTGCCCAAAGTCTGCCGCAATGGAATGTGGGCTTTCAGAAGATCTATCGAGACTGGATACCTCAGCTACCCAGCTTGCAGGTGCCCGGGTTGTGACTGCATTCTTGCAGCTGAATTCCGTGTCATTTAAAAATGATTCACCATTGTCTTCCATCTCAAAACAATAGAAATCAGCTAACAGGATATTTTAGATTTTTAAGAGGTTGTATTTTAGAATCTAAGATTTTGACTGTACTATGCATGGATGTACTAAAAAGTCTGATTCGTTTAGATTTGACCAATTCCGTGAAAATAATCTGAATGATTCTTAGTGCAAGTAGTGTTTCTCGATAAGACCGTATCATGGTGTAGTTCTTTTCTCTCTGACTGAAAATCATGCAAGTACAAATGCGGTTCTGCCTTGTATCTTGTATTGGACTTAGATCCTAATAGTATCAATCCCATTAGAATAGATTTGAATTGTCTCTGATGCTCCTTGGTTCACCTCAGTTGGTCTGTACAGCTGCAGATGATTCACATGTGCTGGGCAATATACTGTGGTATACTATACTATATTGTGGTATACTCATTTTGGCAGTAAAATATCGTACCACAAGAAAAGAAAGTCTTGCCAGATCTATAATCACTTGAAAGTCAGAATGATTTTTCGGAATGGTTTTTACAGTACAAAAATATACATAATTGAATATATCCAGGCACTATACACACACGGTTCTGTGCTGGCTCGTTTTCATTTGTTTTGGGCTTATATCATACCCTAGTAATAATACTGTGTTTTTACTCAGTTGTGAGGAGGAATTCGCCATAATACTAGGCACTGTCAGCTGTATTCCTTAAAAGATAGATGTAAATAACAATGAGAAAACAAAATTAACACAGTATTATCACTGTTTGTAATTTAAAGGTAGTTTTAGTGTGAGAAATGCTTTTTGATTTATTATGAACAGAGTGGTGCCAACGGTAACAAGAATCTGCTGAATAACTTTACTTGTTATGATAGACAGATTTGTGTTGTCTACTAAAGGAAATTCCAGAGAAAAAAACGTCTGAAAAACAGACCTTCCGCCTGTCATTTTAAGATAAAAGGTGCCCAGAGGAACTGTCAGCGTTCTTCTCGTGTATATTTACTTATGTGTATCAATGGACGACAAGCAACCATGTCAGTGATTTCTGGAGATTCGTTTACTTGGTTTAATCAAACTGACACAACTATGCTGAGGAGTCACAGTCAATCATGGAAGCAAAATATGCATGATAGAGAATTGGGACGAAGCCTTGTGTCTCGTAACACATCATAGGAGCATATACGTAGCATCCTTTACAAGTGAGTGTAAATAATTCTCTCTATAAAGCTAAAGTCTGCTTCTACAAAATTTGCAAATGAGCAGAATTGAGTGTTAGGGTTCTGATCAGATTTTTCATATTTCTACGGGCAAAGGACAATAATCAGTCTAAAATTTGCTCCTAATTGTATTCCACAGTTCTGTTACTGAATAAATAAATGCATAAAATACCGTATTTTTACGCATATAACGCGCACACGTGTATAAC
>JABFEB020000040.1:14218630-14249409 GCA_019775895.2 Stomatorhinus ivindoensis
GCAATAAACGTATTGCATAGTTTCTAAAATGGAGTCACTGCTGCTGTGATTCTAAAATCATTAGCTTTTCTAATTGGCTGTCTAAGGCTTACTGAGGCTATATACTGGATATGTCACAGGGGAAACATGCACATCAAGCACTATGGGGAATTTTATACAACCAGGGCAGGATCATGGTGAGGCCTGAAGTCCACACCAGGCTGCAGAGGACATGAAGCAGGAGCAGACACACAACATGGGAAGAACATCCAGATTTGTTGTTTTTGTTGTTGTTCTTGTTGTTGTTGTTGATTCCTGGGGTGGAACCCAAGTGAAAAAGATGCATTCTTCAGTATCATTAAAACTAAATATTCTGACTAGTATTCACACAGAGTCAGTGTCTGGATAGCAACACTGGAGGGATTTTTGCATTATATAATTTTTTCCCCTGCAAATCAAACTTTGCCTATGCTGAAAATATTTGCTGTTCTGGTGGGATCTGACTACCCCGTACTGAATACAAGGGCTTGATCTGCAAAGCACAAAAGAACATTGTACACATCCAGCAAAGAGCAATTATACCAACCACTGGATTGTGGTATGAATTACATGGATAGGTAAGGAGAATTCAATCCTTTAAGCCAATAACAAATATCTCGCAGGAGATCAGATGGTGTTTTTGAAGGTTTTGCAGAAATGTTAATACAATTATAATTCTGTGGTTTACTTACATCTTTGTATTTCAAAACTTCCTCTCTGACCGTCCATCAGTATATAGCAGTATAATTTACTGTAATTACAATTCATCATTCAACATATTCAATCAGATTTTCAAACTGTTAACTACAGTATATCAATATATATTTTCCCTCTGCTTACTAAACTGTTATATTTATGTATATAATAGTACTGTATTTATGTGATTAATAGCTTACATGCAAGTCATAATATGCAGTTTATGTTTTTCAGTAAGATTACAAAGATGTTTGGGGATAATATCAGCAAGTAACCTCTTATTACTGTAGAATTTCAAATTTGATTAAATGGTGCCTGTTATTTTAGAGTAAAACCAGACAAAATGTACAAATGCAAAACATCACTTTTGCCTCTGAGAAGGAAATAATAAGGTAATAATTGATAAAGCTATATCTATAGTTATGTGGTCTATCTTGCACTGCCTTTTTGAGACAACCAGACTTACTTATAGTGTCTTAATAAACACCTCGTATTAATAGATGGAGTGTAATACATTTGTGCAATTTATTGCACCCAATTTTTGACTGGCTTATTTGATAGATCTGGTTAGAGTAAAAGGTGGATTTTTTATTATTTGGTTTTCAGATAAAAGTACTAAAGGTCTGAGATATATGGTTTCTGAAACACATTAGATGTTACTATTCTTTTGCATTATCATCCCTTGTTCCAGCTGCAAGATTCCAGCAGACTTCAGTAAAATGACAATCAAGCAGTGCTTTTTTTTAACACAGCAGGACTTCGTATTACAACATAATATAATTCACTACCTGATTGGGGGTGTTAGAGTCAGGTCAATGAACTTCAGCAATCTTTCCAGTCTCTGTCCATCTGCTTTTTTTCATTTTATTTTGTTCTTTTTCTCAAAATGATTTTCTTTTCTTGCTTAAGTTTTTGCATGTAGATTCTTGGGTTTAAGGGTGGCATGCATTTCCCATGTTCTTGCATGATGTGGGACGTAATTAGTGTTCCCTAAATTGCAGGGATGGGTGTGTGTATTTGCCCCATGAAGGAGTGTCCTGAGCCATGGGCGTAAATTATGGGGGGATGGGGGGGTTGTAGCCAAAAATCAGCTAATACAACCCCCAATAATCCTGTTTCACCTGTAATGGGTAGAAACCTCAACTCTCCCAATGTTCCAGCCAAAGTGTCGCCCTTGTCCTGAGCCTGTCCTAAAACCACGGGCCCAAGGCAGGGAATAACCCAGGCTGGGATGGCAACCCATTATAAGGTATATACACCATTCACACTTATGAACAATCTGACAGCTCCAGTTCACCTCAGTATGCTTTCAGGCTATGTGCAGAAATGGGAGCACCCACAGGAACACAAGGAGAACAGGCAAACCATGAGCCCAGAGGTATGAGCCAACAGCACTATGCCAATGTGCTATCATGCCAGCCTCAGTTCTGTCACAAGTGGATCTAGATTCTACAGGAAAGGATAGTACACAGACCACTGAATAAAGCAAATTTTCTGTCCGTAGCCTTGTGTCGCATGATTTTGTTTACCATTCTGCGACGGTTTCATTCTGATAAACCTGGTTGGAAAACATCATTGTTTTTAAGTATAATTGTAGGTATAGTTTATTTACTTGTTAACCTGAGCACGTTGATTCTAAACTTGTACCTTACCTATAACAGTTTTTCTTGCACAAAACAACCCGTGATATCTTGGAATAGGCTTTTACTGACGAGAGCCCTGCCACCTCTCCCAAAATGGATGGATTGAAGTGAATGAGAAATGCAGTTAAACAAACACTACAGAGCCCACAATGAAGAAAACATGTGCTGCACATTTATATTGCAGGTTCATTTCTGTGTGTGGTGTGCACCTTCCTTTGGATGACAGTCCACGGAGGACTTTCGCATTTGTCTGTTGTACCATTTTATACACCCACATAACCAAGGGAGCAATAAGGAGGGTGCGCAGCCATGGAGTGACGGACCAGCTGACATAGAGTTGTGAATTTGCAAAGTGATCCTATGAAGCTGAGTACAGTAACAAGCAATTCATAACACTATAGAGCGTTTCAGAGTCCGGCTAGGAGCAATGAGGCTAAACATAGTATTTTATCTTTCTATTTTTGGCTGTTTCATTCTGTATTTAGGAAACGTGCCCAAGTGCTGATAGGGGTCTTTTCTGCCTTCCTCGAACTGCTTACCTTGGGTGGGGGGTCAATGCTGGCATTTAATAAAAGTCAGAATATCTGAAAGGATCCTCATTATAGGTCACGTGAGCAATTCCAGGGCATCTAGCTTAGGACAGCGGGGAATGCAGAACTGAGAAGGTGAGGCAGGTCTCAAAATTCTCATCGACTATGGTAAGAACATCATAATTACAGTCACTTATGATGCAGGATGATCCTGTTCCCTGGAAAAATTATGGCAGAAACTTGGCTTTAATGATGTGTCTGGAAATCAGTAAGTTGTACATTTCATTCCATGGGTCAAATGAATAGGTACTACTGGATAAATCCCTGCTTAGTCTGGCAAACTTTCTCGACATGATTTTTTCTTTTACCTCCTTACAAATATGCAATTTGAGAGGGTCCATTCCAACATGTTTCATGAAAACAGTCATTCAGGAGAAGCATTACACCCTGGAACAGGCCCAATATTTTGCCCCTGAAAGACTAGTCCGACAGCTGTGACGTCATATGGCACTGGTATAGCGTTAGAAGGCTAGCAACAATCAGAGCTTAATGGGTCCTTCTTGATGCACATTTCAACAGAAGGTCTCATGAAAGATCTATAGATATTAAGCAGAACTCATCTATACCCGTCTGCTTCTAATGACCGGCTCCATAATGCAAAATAAATTTCAGATGTGGATTCTGTTCTTTGAGAATTAGTATTGCAATTTTCAAAGACACCCATAAGAGAAGTCTGCCACAGCTTAATCATTTTATGGAATGATTATACAATCCGACGTACTTATAGCATTACAGAACAAAGCATACATTTCACAGGATTTTTTTTAAGTAGTCATCATAAGAAGTCATCTTCTACTGCTTACAGTATTGACAGTGAATAGGCAACTGAAAAATCTATTTAAAAAAGAGGCAGGTGCTATTACCATTATGCTTATTTATATTGCATGATGAAAACATTTCACAATGATAACGTGATGTGTTACAATGGGATTTTTGTCGCTATATTTCAATCTCTTGTTGATTTCAATGCATATGGCTTGACATGGAATTCTGATGTTAGTGCCAAAACAATACCTCTCAAAAGACAGATTGGAGTGGAAAATTCTTAATATCTTCCTTTAAACCACCAACCACAGTTCAATACTGATTTACCAAACAGGTAAATCAATTCAGTTACTATAATTGTCTAATGAAATGACTATTTAGATACTGGGTAGAATGCAAACCTGGGGTCTGTACTACGAAATGGGGTTATTGGCTTATCGGGGTAACTTGTCGGATTTAAGGTAGTCGGGGCAAAATGTAAGTGAACGAATATGAAGTCCATTTGAAGTGTGGTATCTTAAATCTGACAAGTTACCCCGTTAAGCCAGTAACTCCGCTTCGTAGTACAAGCCACTTGGAGCAGTGAATGGGGGGCGACGTGTAGCCAGCCAACTAAGTCTCTGTGCCTATGATGAGAAGGTCACTGAATTGCGCCCTCTCTACAGAACAGTCACATGTTCGTGGGTCCTTGAGCAAGGCCCATAACCTCCAGCTGCCTCGGCGCCCCAAGGCCACTGTACCTTTGCTGCAACCCCCAGGCTTGCTCTCACCTAGAGGGAGACCAAGATGGAGCAAAACAATAAGAGAATTTCCCACCAGGGATTAATAAACAATTCTATTCTATTAACCCGCCCATGTGATCAATGGGTTATCACTTTAATCATGTTTAATTGAATCACATTACAAATTGATAGTTCTTATTACACATTTTTACCTATAATCCATCGAAAGTAACGTTAAATGATAAAGCAATACTAAGCAAAAGTAACAGGACACAATTGCGTTAGTTAGTCACTTGACACTGAGCAATCTGAAGCCCTTCCAGAGGAGAACAGTTAAAAAAGTGAACCATCAAAGTGGAGTCAATAGATTGGAATAAACAGTAGGAAGTGAAAACAAAATGACTCTGTCATCTGGCAACAGTGAAACGGCACTTAGCGAGGGCTAACGCCAACTTTTGCCAGTACAGTAAATTCCTGTTACAGTGGACTTACTTATAACGGAATATCGTCTATAACGCACGAGGTCTGCTGGTCCCTGCCGTGCGCATTTAAGAACATGCAGAAAAGGCATCAGATATAGCGGACTCGCATATAACGGAATTTCGCTTATAACAGACAGACAATTTGGTCCCCAGCTGTAGTTTTGTTCGGCTGTAATGGAC
Source organism: Stomatorhinus ivindoensis (assembly GCA_019775895.2). Classification (NCBI taxonomy): domain Eukaryota; kingdom Metazoa; phylum Chordata; class Actinopteri; order Osteoglossiformes; family Mormyridae; genus Stomatorhinus; species Stomatorhinus ivindoensis. The sequence continues at coordinate 14,223,727 of JABFEB020000040.1, forward strand.
ATGCCGGTGATATCCAACTCAGATACAGTTGGGATTATACAGCACAACAAAGTCTTTGGTTCTTGAGCAGTGTTGGGTGTTACTTCCAAAAATTTGGGTGTCCAAAAATTTTTGTTTCTGCAAGAGACCTATCAACATTGTTTTGTACAGTCTGGGAATGTCCAGGCATGGAATCAGGCCAGGTTGGAAACTGTTCTGTGGAAGTTTGCAGCGCAGGCAAGCCTGGGTAGGCTGGAGCCAGATTAACACTGCCTCAGCAGGCTATAAAAGTGCTCAATGGGTTAATATAGACCTGATAGTGTGCATGTATTGTGTCAGAACATTGCAATGCCTCAGTAGCAATGTAACAAGTAAGCTAGATGCTATACTCATTTGCAGGATGATTGGTGTCAGTTGATGTCTTGTCAATGTCGTAACAGCCGCGATTCATTCTGCTATATTTGTGGCGAATATGCACTTGCGCCTCATAGACGCTCAATGACTGCTCTTGTGAAGAAATCATATCATCTGTACTTCTGCTGTAAAATTGGTGAACAAGACAAGGAATGGGCGCCTGACATTTCTTGTGCGATATGTGCTGTCTGTCTAAGAGCCTGGCTCAGAGGCACTCGAAAGACAATGCGGTTTGCTGTCCCGATGATATGGCGAGAACAGAAAGACCATGTAACGGACTGTTACTACTGTTTGACTAACGCGTCCAGTTTCTCTGCCAAAAACAAGAAGTCAGTTGAATACCCTAATCTACCTCCAGCAATGAGACCTGTGCCACATGACCAGTCTTCCAATTCCGAAACCACCAGAGGAATGGACCTTAGACGAGCCAGATGAAGAAACTGCAATGCAGGGAACTGGCAGTGACAATGACCCGAATTTTGACCCGTGCTCATTGGAGTGGTGGCTCTGAGGCTAGGGTTCTTTACCAATAATCAGAAGGTTGTGGGTTCAAATTCCATGAATGCCCTGACTGATTCTACTCTGTTGGACCATTGAGCAAGGCCCTTAACCCTGGGTATGATGTTAATCTACAAGGCCCTGCAAGGAGGTCCTCCAGCTTACAGGGAGTAACTTGGGGGTTGGTGGCAGGATTGGCACTCCAGTCTCCGGAAAAAACCACCCACTGGTCCATATCAACTAGCTGCACTCAGGTTCTCATCCCTGAGGTGGTCTGTCATGTGGTGGGTGTGACAGCGCACTGTAATCAGTGCATGCTCCTTACCTCCTCCTCCCTCATCAAGTGATCCACATGTCATAACACAGTCAGAATTAAACGATCTCTTCAGAGATTTGGGTCTGTCAAGAACAAAAGCTGAATTGCTGGGTTTGAGACTGCAAGAATAGTGTTTGCTGTCATCAGGTATGAAGGTGTCTGCTGATTACTGTTGGACACTGCAACATGATGCACTTGATATTGAATATAAATGAAAATCAAGAACAAAACACTTCTAATTATGTTCAACTTAATAGCATTTGAGTTATTGCCGGTAAACAGTTAAAACTCTATTTCTCAGAGTTCTTACGTGATGCAGAAAAACCAAAACTATATTTGTGCATACCCACCAGGTACCTGTCACAATCAGCAAAAACTTTTCAGGAAGCAAAACTTAAAAAAAAAAATGTTGTGCAGTGTTATAAATACTCACACATCTGGTAAGGTTAAGTTGGATTACTACTTGTACAATATAATAATCTATACCACAAGTGTGTCTGCTGGGGTGTGGCATGAGTAAATGGTGTCCTGTAGTTGTGTTCTGGCCATACAGCAACTCTGGATACAATGGACTGTTTTACCAGGTCCCTTGAAGTTCGTTATAACAGGATATTACTGCAAATCAAACTATATGCTAAACTGTACACTTCAAGAATGAGGATCACACAACAGCAACACTGCAAACTCGTCAAAAAAGTGAAGGTTTATGGGAAAGGCACATGGTACCACTGTATTTGTTAGTTAAATTACTGTCATTATGAAAAAGATTTCTGATTTGATTGTTACATTAGATTAATGTGTTGCTGTGTAAATGGGAAAATGCTACACATTTAATACTGTTTTCCTAACCTATGATTGCTCCAATATCAACAACTACAAAGCCATAAAGAAAATCCAGTATTATAAATGTTATTTTTCTTTTGGGAAATGGTTGCTGGTTTCCAGTATCGCAAACTTAAAAACACAGTATCGTATAAGATACTTAAAGAAAAAGATTTAAAGCATTTATAGCCTTATTCTGAGCCACAGAAAATCCCCCTGCTCTCTGAATTGCCGGTAGCGTGTGCCCTGCAACCCGATTCAGGATATGCTGCAGACTTATGGCATATCCTGCTTGGGATGGACCACCCTAGATAACCATACGGGTTTATGTCCTATAGCACGGAATATTACAAGAATTGTTGTGTTTAATAAAGTTTTTCAATTTTACAGCATGCTCATTAAATATTTGGGGGCCATAGGTAAAATAACAACATCCTCAACGGTATCTGCATAAACGTCCAGTGACATGAATTTAAAAAGATATACTGTTTGTTTCAGTCTTGTGTTTATAGGCTTGAAGCAAGAAGTTGCGCACTGCAGGAAATGGTCATTTAATGATTGATGGTGCCTTTTATAGTCCAGTTGTATCTATTCATTGTTGTAACGCCAGAATTTTCCTTTGGGATTATTAGAGTTTCTTTCGAAGTATCGCAATGAATAAATGAATGTATGAATGAATTGGACTGGATTGCTAAAGATTCTGTGTAGAGTTGAGGAAATGATTAATTGACAATAATTTAATCATGTGATCAGGTGATCAACTAATGGATTAGTTGGGCCAAAACACTGGGTTTAAAGAAAATGCTCAGATGGGGAATATATATGGTTTTGGGATCGATCCACCGCAACCTATTCCATAAAGAATAATCTGATAAGTGATTTGTGGGAGCTGCCATCGTTAATCTTCACTATTCATAGCCTGCTGACAGCAGCTGACAATAACAGCAACTGAATTGACAGAATGACAATGTTAAACAGTGGCCCCCAGTTACTGATCAAGGTACCTTATATGCATGCCGATATTCAGGTTATTCAGATTTTACATATTAGTTATACTTTGTTCACGACGATAGCCAGAATAGAGAAAAAAACACTTTACTACCCACTGTCATAATCTGTCCGTCAGAGCCTCATGTGTGCCACGCCCCCTCGCTCCCCGTGTTCAATCCTGATGGAAACCACCTGTTGTTCATCTGTCTGATTGTGATCATGCGTTTCCTGTTAGTTTCCTTTCTGTCTTTTGTATTTAGTCCGCGTCTGAGTTAGTCTCCCTAGTTCTGTCATTGTGATGTGTTGTGGCAATACCCCGTTTCGTCTTTGGATTAAACTCCGTATTTTGGACAATCCTGCCTTTCTGTCGTTTTGCCTGCTCCACGCCGCCTACATCCAGGCACGCTTCACCCATACAGCGTGACATATTATCATCAATGTACTAGCTATTTAGCATAATCATTCTCAAGTTGCATTAAAACAATAGTTACCTTAGTGAAAAAAAGAAAAATTAATGAATTTATGTATTTATTTGTATTTAAGGTTATTTTATTAAGTGTCTGGCTTGTGATTAGCAAAGTGCCTTATAGAGGTCATAGAGGGCCAAAAAAGTACCTTATAGAGGTCACAGAGGGCCAAAAAAGTGCCTTATAGAGGTCACAGAGGGCCAAAAAAGTACCTTATAGAGGTCACAGAGGGCCAAAAAAGTGCCTTATACAGATCACAGAGGACCAAAAAAGTGCCTTATAGAGGTCACAGAGGGCCAAAAAAAGTGCCTTATAGAGGTCATAGAGGGCCAAAAAAGTGCCTTAGAGAGGTCACAGAGGGCCAAAAAAGTGCCTTATAGAGGTCACAGAGGGCCAAAAAAGTGCCTTATAGAGGTCATAGAGGGCCAAAAAAGTGCCTTATAGAGCTCACAGAAGGCCAAAAAAATATCATAAGGGACAAAATTACTTGAGCTTCGGATGGGTCTGGCAAATAATACACACTGTACCAGATGCCGAACACATTATCCGAAAAGGACCTGTCTGATACTCACAGTCCATCAACAACCATCAGAATGTTGAAGTAGCTGTGAATTCTGGGATTTTCTGCAATGTTATGACTGAAGCTCTCAAGCTTTCACAACCAGGAAGGAATACTATAGGTTTCTATTCATTTTTATTAAAAATTGGACTCAATTATTAATGCAAAATAAAAGTATATAAAGGGTACTCTGTCATCCCATGACAAAAAACTGTCTGTGGTCCCTCCTGGGCTCTATCTGTGCCATTAGTGCATATGTTACAGTTCATAGTGTTGTGTTACAGAAAGTACTGGTCATAGTGAAAAATAAGTAGAATATAAATATTTAGATAAATATATGAATTATATAAATGACAGATTCTGCAAATTGGCATATAAATGAAATGTGCAATAAATAAATAGATATAGTTACATGTCACAACTTGGACTCACTGCATTCATGTAAAAACACTTTTATTGGCTTTCACATTTCCAGTTGATCCATCGAGTACTTCTAGAAATTGTACAGGTTGGTGAATGTATGAGGAGTAAGGACTAGATGGGAGAAGCAGACAAAACAACACTGTCACCCCCCTTTCTAGTTTAAAAACACAATGAGGTTCAGAAAGTGTAGAGACACTGTTTAAAATGACAAGAGCAAAGACCTGCTGTTTCGGCCATTTTTAAGTTGCTGATTAGTGTACTTTGCAATGTGGAATATGGTATTTTGATAGTATTTTCAAATTTTCAAAATACCTTGATGTACCATTTTACCATAATACTGCCCAAGTTTACCAATTGCACTACACTACTTGTACTGTACTTGCAGTACTTGTGTCGCAATACATCTGCCCTCTGCTGGTTAGGTTGAATATTATGTCTGTACATATGTGCCAAGCCGGCTGCATCTGTGGTCACAGACAAATGTAGCAAGTTCTGCAAAACTGTGAAATATGAACTAGGTACAGCACACCAGTGTTAATGCTGCAAGGTAACGATGTCATTAAACGCAAATTAAGCAACATACCGCGAAAAATGCAACCAATCGATGACATTTTTCTGCCATTTTTATTGCCAGTTATCAATGACATTGATTAGTTGTTGCAGCCCTAGTTATGTCAAGAGTCTAATGTACGTTTTAGAATTGAGCTAAATGCACCCTGCAGGAAAACATACCTAAGCGTGGACAAGTATACCTTTTGATAAAATGTAAGCTAACAGACAAAACGTGTTGGTCGATTACGATTAATGGGTCAGTAACCAGTTGTGATAGCGTGAATACCATTTATTTATCCTTAAGTTGCCATCATTAACAAAACTGCATACAGTGAAGTAAAGCGCAGTTGTTTTGCATAATGTACATACATTCGTTAGGACAGTAAGCCAGGCCATACTATAGTTGTTCATGGTTATCAAATACCATTGCATCATCATTGAAAAACTGTAATGTACCCATTTCAGAGACAGGAATTGTATTAAAGCATTAAATGGCTAAGAAAGACATGCGTCTTTCAAACCCCAAAGCCACGTGGACCGGTTAGACCGAAAAGGTTAGAGGCTTAAAATAACATCAGGGGAGTGCATGTGCTCAGATGAAATACAACACATAACTGCTGCACCAATTCATTTTAAGCAACATTAGAGATGGTGCACATTGGAACAGTAAGTTTTCTGGATTATAATGGCCCAAGCCAAGTAATATCTTAGATACCTGTAAGTAATTTATGAGCTAATTATTGCGCAAACTGACCTGTGTGCATGGGGCACTGTACTGTAAACAAGCAATGAGTGACCTGCATACAGCTGGAGAAACCAAACCCAGCTGGTAGTATAAGGTTAGTGGTAAGTCCTACCCATTCCGGCCGGCACCATCTAAGTCTCTTATGAGTCTTTGTACTTGAAATCTCTCCTATGTTGCACATCAGACAGCTCAAACCTCCATGCCAAAACCACCATGTTGTAAAATTAACCACAAACATAGCACAATTCAGTTCTTTCTTTACTTTCACATTTTGACTATAATGATTGTTACAATAATTATGCACAAGAAGATGAACGTAGCATGCAAATATCAACTGTACGAAAAAAAAAAATCCCTAGGGATGAACTGTATAGAAACAATTAAATATACTGTAACTATTGCATTGGTAAAATGGCATAATTTGATGGCAGTTTCAAAAAATATTAAAAGTAAAAAGGCCAAAAGGAAACGTTACTTGATACCCACACTGAGGAATATTATAGTGCAGTAATAATTTTAGTGTTTAAGATTATAGTGATTAATGCTTAAAGTTATCAATTTACTGTTATTTTGTTGCCTGACAACAAAAGCTAAGAAAGACAGACATACTCATAGCTAGTAAATGATAAAATGGGCACTAGATTTATTAGACCAATGATTTCACTGATAGCAAACTACTGTTTCTGAGGTTCAAGAAAACCAGTGTTTTAAATGTTTCAAATAAGACACTTAACAGCAAAATGGGAAAAAGTAACCACGTGATCATTATATTTTGAAAGCATTCTGTACGCACGCACACAAACGCTGAAACACACATATGCGTGTTGACAAATATGCTGACTAATCCTGGACAGGATTCAAATGCTGTTCAGCACCCACCATGATCTTGTATAGTGAAAATGTCATTCATTGGAAATAAGAAAAAATATAACACGAACAATTCTCTACAAGGGTAGATCTGTAAATATATATCTATATTTAAAAGACAAAATGACAAGACGTTTTGGGTTGTTTTGGTTGTGCAAGTTCTTACAATCAATAATCGGCAAAAAGCTGATTATTTGAAGACTGTCTCAAAAGCTGGACACTTGTGGTTTCTCATTTTCTTCATAGCCTTTTTGAACTCCTTGCTGGTTTTGTCCCATTTGTGAATACCAGTCAGCAAATACTGCTTGTCCACCTTACGGCCCATGATCAGGTAAGTATTATGTGGGTTATCCAACTGTTGGCAGGGGCAGTCGGCCCCATTCTTCAGGTAAAGCACCAGCTTCTTCAGGTCCTTCTTCTTCATGTTCCCCAGTTTAATTGTCCTCCTCTTCTTCTGCAGAATCACCTTACGATCTGAATTCTCCTTTTTTACTTCCTTGATCTTGGTCTTGATGGCTATAAAAATCAGAACCAGATACATAAATATTAGTTAATAGTGGCAAATGATCTGATTGAAGTTTCTGGGGAGTCATGTTCTCAAGTCTATTTTGTAATCCTGTAAATGTGATATCATTTTATGGTCCGTGTTATCAGTATGGTCATTAAGTATTATTAAGCATGAGAAATGATCTTGGCTTAATCAGGATTGCCTGGGTAAGTGTAGTGGTTTGTACACTCTAAAACATGAACTCAAAACTGTTGATGAAACAGATTACCTTAAATCATTCAAGTCTATAAATTTAAAAATGTCTGGGAAATGAATACAATTAACTCGTATTTATTGTTAAAGTTACTAAATTAAATACAGTTGAGCCCATTCGATCAATTGAACTAAAAATATTAAGTATTTTGCATGCATATGTGTACTTTATCTAAACTTATTTTAAAAATGTATAAGAATTACTTGCATTAACTTAAATACACTTTCTTTACACAAAATTTTCCATTAAGTTTCATTAACTCATGTAACATCCAATCTTTGCACTCCAATCTGTGAATGTTCAGAACTAATGACTGGATTACTGCTACACAATCTAAAAGTTTTTTTAAAAATCCCAAAGATTAAATTTATATATATATATATATGTGTGTGTGTGTGTGTGTGTTCGTTCTGTGAAGCATTTTGTTCATTTCTTTTATTTATATTATATGATGTAACTTAATTGTACTGTATCAAAGTAATTTTGGGTTTTTACATTTCATATAAAGACATAAATGGGTGACTGGCAAAGGTTAACTAAAATGATTTAGAGGAAAATAGCTTTAATTTGGAAAACCCATGGCAAGTATAGTAAAACTTAAAAAGGATTCCAGCAGTGTTGCACATTAAGAGTCACATCACAGACTTCCTATCCGCAAAACACAAGCCATATGCCAGACTATTGCCAGTATGCCACAATAATGATTATGAATATTTTTATTTTATAACCTGGCAGGGAACCATCAAAGTGTTATTCTTCAAGACGGTCTTAATTTCTCATGTTGTACTTTAATTGGAAACCACTTATCAGAATTTCCATTATTGGAAACAGGGTTTTCAAACCCTTGAGGTGCAAAACAGTGGTACTACCCATTGATCCATTCACTAAAGCACATTACAAGGATTATTTAGTTACTTGGCTGATTCCATTATCCATAACAATTGAAACAACTTGCCTCATGGGTGAAAGGCAGGCTCTATATTTTCTTTTTGTTTAAGTAAACCTTAATTATGCTTATTCATCGTAAAAACAGCACCAGCAAGCCTATCACTCAGTATGGTAAGGTTATCTTGGGCCATGCTAAGAAGCGAATTAAGTCACATAATCCTGAAAGGCAAAGGCCATATTCTGTCAGGAAAAACAACAAAGGGAGTTTGATTGCATGGGGTAATCAGTGGCAAAGCTGAGATGGACATGTTCACAAAAGACAGTGGAAAGATTATACTGGGGGGAACGCAGAGGGGAAAGTGGGGGGGGAGGCAGTATCCAGTACCCACTTTGTTTCTGGGTTGGTGTGGATCTGTACAACACAAGGCCCTCTGTAGAGAAATCGGACAAGGCTGTGGAGGAGGAAGAGGGATCTAGATAAGGACTCCTTGGAAAACCAATCTGCCAAGCTTCCTCGCTCTATTCCCAGCACAGGAATGCTCCAAATTGCTTCTGTCTGCACAGTGCATCTCCTGGGGTAACATGACCAGCTGTTTTCTCTTATAAGGCAATTAGAAAAGGATCAGTGGACTTCATTTGCCTTCATCTAAGTACTCTGATGGAAGACAAAGAAGATTATCTTATGAAACACCAGGGAGGGTTAAAATGTATTGTGTCCATTATTTTTTCCCATAAATTTCACTTTAATATATCCGATCTGCAGTTGATATATGCAATAAGGAGTATGAGCATTATAAAACAGATTTAAACAAAATTCACTTTCACTTTGTTTTTCTATACGTGACCAGATCTGTCCTCAGTTCCCTAATATAAACTGTAACCTTACTTTTACTTTCTCTTTAATCTGTTTCCAGATTTTACAGTCTCCCTCCAATTTGTCTTAATCTGCCTGGTCTTTCACTAAACTCTTTAACCTTATAATCTCTTTATTCTCTTGCCTTTCTTTGCCGAAATGGTGTGAAAGCTGACCCCACAGTCTTCAAAGTACTTTTCTGTAGACCATAACTCTCCATTAAGAGTCTGGTAAATCTCCACGTCTGATATGAATAAGTCAAGTAGTTCCTTGCTCTTACAACACTCCAGTAGTTCAGGGTACACATTATTGACCTTCTTGTGAACCAGAGCCATTTTCCACCTTCTAAGGAATTTCTCCTAATTACCAAGCAGATTAGAAAGTCTCTGGGACGACAATAGACACTGTAAATCAGATTTATTGACAATTATCCTTATTAAGCTTGATCAGCCTATATTTCTTGACTGCACACAGACTACAGTGCAACAAAATCCACTCTGTGCACCAATGAACTTTTGCTAATGACCTCTTAGGCAGGCAGAAACAGCAAGGGACTGCTCAGAGTTAAAATCTCCTTAAATTCTACGGTAGATGAAACAAAGTCCAAACTTCATTTTTGCTGACCTAAGTAGTTTCTTGTTCAGGCCAGTGAGGCACTTTTTGTCCTACCTCTGTAGAAAGAAATGGATCTTAAAGGAACTGCAGCATTTCTGCGCAGATCTAGCAACTTTGGGGACGATTCTCCCATTAAGCCAAAAACTAGCTTTTTTTGACTTGCACATATTCTCCCCTCATCAGCACAGTCATACACACCCAGCATAACTCGAAAAAGAAGGCATGGCCAAGCAATAAGTATAATTAATTCATTAAGTAACAAAAAGGGTGCTGTGCCCTCCATGATTCTGGCAACAAGCAAAACATGGAACATGGACTATTTCATTTATATTGTGAAGCCAAAAAGAAATCTGCAGTAACCATTTTATTGGAAAAATGAAAGCAAGGCAATAGCTTACTATGACTATATTTGGTCACTCACTTTTGTTGAAGAAGGATTCTCATTGGTAAAATGCAGTAAAATATAGTTTTTTTAATTTTGTGCAGAGCACATGACATTACCTTAGTTTTTAAGGTGTATTATGTAGTAGAACTCTGATTTAATGATTCCTCAACCATTTTCCCCAAAGACACACTGCCCTGAAGCTTTATCAAATAACACAAAGCTAGATGAAAGATCTACACACACACACACACACACACACCTATTCTTATCCATTATAAATGGTGTACATCTGCCATTCCTCTGTGGTTCTGCTGGTTTACTCTATGTGTTCCAGTTTTTCCACACAGCCGAAAAACACACTTGGGTGAACCGGGGTCTGTGGATGGCCCTTGTAGTGTGTGCGTGCGCATGTGTGTGTGTGTGTGTGTGTGTGTGTGTATGCTTGTGCTCTATGACGCAATGCATTCCCACTCTGGCTATTTCCTGTCACCTGCCTTGCACTTCCTGAGACCTGGATACACGTTACAGAAGACGGACAAATTGATGAGATGACAGCTCTGATCAAATTTCAATATGCAAACCTACACAGCCCAAATGATTCCCCAGGCTCAGCCCCCCAATCACTCAATGCCATGCAATATAAACGAAAATGAGAAATATGCAAAAATATATAGGCTCTGAAAAGGAAGGTGCAAAATATACCAAACGAGCAATAATGCAGCATCACCAAGTACTTAATTCCCCTGAGAGACCTGGTTCTGTACAGCTGGACCCAAAGTAGGCATTGCTCACATCTCAGGACAATTGGGCCCTGTTGTGTTTAGTGCCCAGATGAAAGGGGCCCTCCATGAAGCCTGGATTGGGGGGAGGGGCGTAAATTTTGGGTTTTCTGAACATGTAGTCATTCAAGCCCACAGCAAGTCATTGTGGGGACACACAGAGAACCTTCAGCTATTGTACGTCAGCTTGGCCACCAGCCCTCCTCAGTTCATGCCAGCTTAAGGAAAAGGGAAGTTTATACGCAGGAATGGGCAGACGTCAGCAACGGAAGTGCTGTCAACCGCTAGAGCCTAACAGCCTCACCACATCACCTATTGTTTCAGTGCTAATTACTCAAAGCTCTGTAATTCACATCTGGCAGAAATAATCTTTGCTTCTCATCAGGAGAGTGTTCGCTACTCCTGTGCAAAGAGCTTGCAAACCCTTTTTACTAGCTTCAGTCAACACATTCAGCATTTATTTAGCAGACAGTTTAATCCAAAATTACATCCTTTTTTGAGCAAGCAGAGTCATTCCCAGTGGCAGCTACGGGTTAAGAACATTGTTCAAGGATTTCAAACCAGCAACCCTGCGATCACGGGCACAGCGCACCAACCCTCCGAGCTGCAGCTGACATTCCCATTAAACATATCTGTGATATTTGAGATCTGACACACTTCATCGTATCACTTTATCATTTATTGTTTAAATTCCTGGTGCTCTAAGACAAGATCATGAAATACAAATCTTCTAGCAGAGCAAATGTATTAATGTGAAATGCATAATACTGGTTATATTAGAAGCATTTATAAATCTGTAGGAATAAACTACCTACTCAAAAATAAAATATCCTTTGTACTGCAATTGCTGAAAGCCAAAAATTGGTTTGATATTTTAGAAATGGAAAAAATGCTATATTATTAAGTGGTATTAACCCACATGGACAAAACAAGTTTTCAAAACTTTTTCAACTTATCCTTATACATTGTTAAAAGTTACCAGAATACAGCAGGACTTCCACACAATCTGAATAGTTGATAATTCAAGCATGTCATCGATTAACACTAACAAATATTTTGTTACATTCACGTGTTTCACCCACTTTTATGGAACAGTGTCCCACCCCCTTGCTCAGGAGCAATCTAACTATCAGTCACACCAGGTTAACTTAAAATTCTTCATAACATCTCCGTATAAGACAACTAACCTTGGAAATGATGTGTGCAGGATTGGATTCTTAAAAAGTCTCGCTGTAAAAGAGGTCTAAAATTATGCAGTTCCCCTACCAGCAGTTCTGAAGGCTGTCATAACAGCCACATTTAAACACCGGTTTCTGTAATGACCTACATCCTGTCTGAATCATCTCAAGTCACAAGTGTCAAAGAAGAGGAATGGCATCTACATTTAATGTTACTGCAACTATTAATGTGCCAAATGAAAACTCAGCAGGAGAAATGATCTTAAAGTCCTTAAAGCAAAAAGAAAAGTTTATTATACTCCTTAACAGCAAACATGTCCATGTCATTATATAGGCTTTAAAAATACATATATTGATATCAAATATAATTGTATTGCTTTATAAATCAATCACACTTTCTCATGGAATTAAATCTACAATTAGAGAAAAGAAGGATATTTCCAGATCATAATCATTAGCAAATTTCAACACACCATCTACAGGTAAGCCATGTTCTAATTGGCTAGAATGCTACCAATACCCTTGGCCAAGCAAATAAGGCTCACATATGGATAATATATCAAGTGAAGCTGAAGACATAGATGAATGAGGACATGAGCTCTGAACAAGGTTCTACAAGAGGTCAGCGATCTTTATTAGGCTGTCTCCTCTTCCAGCAGACTAGACAAGTGAACAAATACCAAATTTACAGCCCCTAATAGCTGCTCAATAAAAGGCTAAGTGCTTCTTGGAATGACACTTAATTCATTTGTCACAGGGCATTAGCTTTTCAAAAGGCAATAAGACCATGACATGGATTTAGCAGGTTAAAAAGTCTCAAAATTTGTTATTTTAGCAAGGTTATTGGTGCCTTTGTTGCTTTAACTGTCTAGTACTGAACAGCCCTAGAATATAATGCAACGTGGCCAGCATGGGTGTTCTATAAATGCTTTACCCAGAGATTTTTTACCATATGAATTCACTGTCTTGGAATTAACTCAAATATAAAAGCTTATGCAAGCTTGCATTTTCAGCCAGATAAAACTCACTTATCTTAGGTCCACTTCAATAGACATATAATCAAATAAAAGCTATTTAATCTTATTTAAGAAATTCAGGAAGATGGTGTAAATTAAATATCATAATGTGAAGTCTTACAAAGTCTTTGTTAATGAAAAGTAGATCCTGACTAACTATCTTACTAAAACAAAATAGGTTACCCAGTAACAAATTCTTTATTACTGTTATTTCAAAAAGTTGGAATTACCAAGTACCCCCAAAAGTAATTGCATATTATATTTATTCTTTGGATCATTTCTTATGTGAATTAATAAGGCATCTTTATTTTCCAATATCGCAGTGTAACTAGAGGATCAAGTTATAAGACTTAATAGGGAACCAGTTTTCAAGTACTGAACACCACATTAATATATTTTACTATGGTCATCCTTCTCGTGTGATTTTGAAAGGTAAATAAAATTCTAAAGGGGTAATCCTTCAATCTGTGCTATTATAAATGTGTGGAATATAACTTTTAAACTGATTTGTCATTTTAAGGTACTATGGCTGATGCTTCCACTGCTTATAGTCTTAGGTGAGTCAGTAAAGAGATTTCACAACATACTGTTTACTACTGTATTATGGGAACTGCAACACTGGTTGGAAACATTAAAAATGTGGAGCATTCTCACATTCTGGTCAAGTTAAAAAATAAGCTATTGTCCCACACGACAGGGATATACTGAAGGGAAGGTGGAGGTCCTTACCAAACTCACTGGCACACATATGCTCCAGAATAGCATCCGTTTTCAACTCATTGTCACATGGTGGGCAGATGGGCGAATCGCCTGTAACGAAGAAAATGATCAATCATTGTGCTAGTCTAATGTAGTGCTTGCTGAACAGAAAAATAATCAGCAAAGACATTGACCTGAAAAAAATCTTTTCCCAGTCAGAAGCAGATAATTAATGGTTTGAAATAATCATAATATGGTGTAAGAGCGAACTTATACTTCCATGTTAGATATTTTTAAATACACAAAATAGAAAAAAAGTTAAGCACAATGGAATATTTATTTAGCATGTAGCATTAATTTCAGGATTTCTAGCTGTAAACATTTTAAAAAGTACACATATTTCTAAAGTACTTTTTAAAGTAATCTTAATATTATCAGAGTGAAAAAATATAAAACATTAATTATTCTTCAAATCTTCATCACCCATAGGAGTGTGTTACATGCAAAAGATGCAGATCATATTTCTGAATGATGGATTGTGAACAGGCTCATTCTGAGGATTTTAAAGGCTTGGGATCACATACTGCTATCTCCAGCGCATGCATAAATGCAAGAGAGACAGGAATATTAGTGCAACACTAGTTTTTAACCATTGATGAAGCATGTAATGTACTCCATAAGTAACCAAAATAAAGGCATTCAATAACTAATAAGCTAATAACTAATAAAAGTTCAGGAAAGGTTTGATAGTAATAAGGAAATTGTTTTAAGTGTCACCCTGCCAAAAAGTATATAGTATGATTTGTTCTTATATCTACCTAGCCGGTTACGTTAATTACAAATTCTGAGTATAGTATAATCCATTAATGCAGATGTATGGGTTTAATATTGCTTTATGGTAGTAAATTTAATGCTTCTTTTTCGTATTTGACCAATTCTTTGAATAAAAGAATAAAATGCATATTAACACACTCAAAGAATAATGACATTTGACAGTGAAATTATAACGTGGTCTAAACCATTTTAACAATATTCTCATGCATACATTCTGTCATCTGAGAAATGAATAAAGTATGAAATCTCATAAGGCTGAGGTTAGAGTGATCTATGATTCTTTGGCTTATAGAAACAAATGTTTCTTGCGAAACCTTCCAAAGGAAACCAAAAACAAAAAAAGGGACAAAAGCTAAATATGAATTCATGCATTACAGCAGTTTCTAGGAATCCGCTGTCATAAGCCATTGTCACTCATTCTTCCAAATAACAGCAGTAATAGGAGCACGCTAAGACTGCATATTGTTTCTGCTGCACATGAAAGCAAAAGAGCTCTAGGCGTCATCCAACTGAATCTGTCTAAAAACATATTAGGATACAAAAAACAAAAAAACAAAAAAAAAAAAAAAGAAGAACAAATTTCAATCAAAATCTAAAACATTTGAAGAACAGCTTCTGCTTTCTCTTCTACTCTTTAACCATTAAAACCTATTTAAAATTCCCTTAGGAGTAATAATCTAATTATGAAACACATATTGTTTATTCAAATAATACATCTGCTGGACATCAGTGTATACATTCTTGAAGCCCTTTGTCTTTGTGACATAATCCCAGAATAATTAAGTTGGACCAGATATAACATTTACTACATTTTTAATAATAGTGTACAGAGCTGCCCAATCAGGTGTTAGCACTTTCAGCAATCCCAAAGCAATAATATTTCTTCCAGAGAATTGCCCATTAGTCGAAATTCACAATAAGGCAAACTTTATTTAATGCCAAGTCTCATTACTGGTAAATGATCGGATGACTTGACCTTGTGATGGAATTTCTTCTCTTTCATTTACAGCATGTCCTAATTAACACCAAGGCCTGCAGTAAAACACTGTTCCTTGTTGTTTTTGTGTAGTAGGAAAAGATTGGGGATAAGTAGCCTTATCTTTGACTCTGTGATACCAGCACATAAATGTAATTACTTTGAACTCCAAGTGCCAACAGTCACAAGCATATTTCACAGTAGAACATCTTCCCTAAACGGCAGGTTACAAATGACACTAATTATCCCATTTTACCTCTTTGTTTCTGTCTACTTAGTCAACTTATTTTTTTTAAATAGTAATCAACTAGCCTAACCACTGCACTTTATTGTTTACAATAGCACTGATTTTCATACATACAGTACTGCATACAGTAGACATGATGAGGGCTACAGATAAAGACTATATGCCTCATTAAAAGTAAATGTGGCAGGGTAAATAAGATTTGGGATTATTTTATAATCAAATTCACCACTTGCTGAATCACTTTAAAATGACACTGGAAACACAGGGAAATGTTTTAGTTCCTTTTAAAGTCCAGAAGAGGAGACAGATAAGATTTCTAGTCATCCCAAAGGGAAATTAAGCTCACCACGAGGCACCCAAGTCAGCAGACCTCTAAAACGGCACAGGCAAACGGCACAGGCAAACGGCACCGGCAAACGGCACCGGCAAACGGCACCGGCAAACGGCACCGGCAAACGGCACAGCTGGACCTTGACTGTCTTGCCAATGCATGATCTTGCTCCCCACACAGCTGTGAAGACGCACAGTATGGTTCCATCTGAACCTTTAAGCGGTGAAAGGGCCTGACCCCTTAATAGCCAATCACGGCTGTGGGCTTGCAGGGGTTTATGCCTGCAGGCACAGCAGCAGTTGTCCCTGCAGCCTCCCACTGGGACTGGGTAAGCTACCTTTTATCTGTGGCTCTACAGCTTTATTAGCAAGCTATTTTAAGAAGCTGTAGGGGGGGGGGGGGTTTCTAAAATCAGGCATTAATAAACAGCTGCCAAGGGGGCAGTTCTGACACTTCTTTAGGGAGATGCTACTGCAGTTTAATGCATGCCACAGGCCTTCTGAGGAGTCCAATAAGCACAGCTGTGCTTAAAAGACACCAAGACAGTGGCAAATGCTGGCTTCAGTAGAACATGAGCAACTAACATCAGGTGTCAAAGCAAGAAGTTTTGGAATGGCTGGGCAGGCTATACACTACAGTTATGACAACCAATCATGCATTTTCTGAAACTGCTCATCCTGCTCAGGGTTGCAGGGGCTTCGGACCCGATCCCGGAGGCTACAGGCGTAACAATCCAGGATGGGGCACCACCCCAATGCAGGGCACACACACACACACACAGGCAATTTGGAAACACAATTATTACAATTATCCTTAATGCTTATTCTGTTTACTAAATACCATGAAGAACCTGCTTATTCCACATGAAGTAAAAAGGAAAGTTCTTCTGATTAAATATGAAAAAGTAGGTTTACTAATTTGGCTATTAAGATGTCAGGATACTAATAAAAAACAGGCTTGTTAAGTACTCCACCTGTCCAGTTTTTTATAACACCGCAGACAAACAATAAATTCCCTTTTCCTGCCTCAGTGATACTTGAGCATGAGAATTCAGCCACAGAAGGTCCTGACCCCTCCCAAAACCATTCCTGTGGACAGTCTAGGAGAGCTGCCTGCCTCCTGCAACAATGGATTAGAGCCCAGTCAAATGGGGGGCTCAATCAGCTTTTGACGACTCCAAGGAAGGCATTGTCTGTGGGGCAATAAACTCATAATAGAACTGAGGTTTTAGGTCCACTTCAAACCTGCATTAATTAGGGAATTGGGGGCATGTCGGTGGGGGGGTGGGGGGAGTTGTTATACAAAGGCAAATTATTCACTTAAGCAGTAGGAAAGGTTAACTTCACATCTAAGAATGCAACAAGAGTTAAATACTCATTTTGTTCGTGTTGTACAACCACGGCCATCATAAAACTGCTATTACAATACATGCAATATGAAACAGTATGTGATCCTCAATTTCAGTTTTGTATGTGATCCTCACAAAGATAAACTATCAGCGATACCAGTGTAATTATTGGCAGAGTTGTGTAAGATGCTGCAAACGGAGCAGAGTAATAAATTATAATCAGATAAGTCAAGCACTTCATGCCTCAAAGAAGCATAGTAACCACCCACTTATAGGGGGGGGGGGGAACGACACCCAGAAGAGTGTGCATGCATAGGCCTACTCAATTAACTTTCAGCTGCCACGCAGAATGCACCTTTGGAATCATTAAAGCTTTGTTTTCTTTGCATCCTTGTACAGTTGTACTTCTCTTCCCATTTCCACTCCTCTGAAGAGCAAGGAGTGTTAGAATATGATACAAAACATTTTTCTAATAATTTTGGATTACTACTGCATTGAATGAATTTGGACATTTGTGAAAAAGAAACTAGGAAAGTAAATACACACACACACACACACACACACACATACATACATACATACATATTAAATAAAAAAGGTTATTCTTAAACAGTCATGTCCTGTTATACAACCTAAACCATGCTGGTGGCTTACTAAATATTGTAAGGATTTGTACATGAAACACAAATGTTTATTTTTTAAATAAAACAGGGGCAGGTGACTTTAGCTTGAAATCCATCCCTATAGCATACAATGAACTTGAAAAGGAATCATTTCAAAATGAAGACTTTGTCTTATCATACAGATTAACTGCTTAGCCACCAAATTAAATGGCTAGTCCTCTCTCTGTGTTTCTGCCATTATTTCATGCCATTTCGGTAGTCCTACCGTAAATTGACTGAATGAGTAATTCCATAACTGGGATAAATACATCAGCAAATATAATGCACTCTGCAAACACCTATCATACAGTTAATATGGCTAAATAAATTTTGGGTCAATAATTTTGTGTTTAAAGAAAGATTTTACTGGTGAATCATCATTTAGTGGCCAGATAAAATTCCACAACAAACTGAATAGAGAAATAAAGTACACCATGAGATGGCACTGAGGTTTGTCATACAAATATTGGTGACACAAGCATTGCTATAACAATACACATGTTTTTATATTGAGGTCACATTTTTTACAGTATTTCATTTTCACCACCAAAATCCCCTCCTTCATTCCATATGGCTAGATCTTCAATGAACAGGTTAACACCATAAAGCATTACAGCTTTTGGGTAGTGTCACCGATTAAGACTGTACCATCTCAGAATGTTAGTTAGACATTAATGGCCAGTTTCCCAGTCAAGGATTAAGCCTAAACCTAGACTAGCTTTGAGTTACAATGGTGAATCTCCATTGAAACGGCAATTTAGTCAAAGACTAGTCTTAATCCTTGTTTGAGAAAATTTTTAAATGGCTTACAAATGACAATACTTTACATGCATGATATGTGAATGATATATAAATATGCAAATTAATCCACAACGTTCCAAAAACTCCACTGTGATTTATTATTCAAATTTTTGGTCTGCATCTCTGGTACTTGAAGTTCTCCTTTTTTGCCAGCAGGACTAAAGGCATACATTTATACTTCTTTATAGGATGTATACAGAATGTTTGAATTAGCATGTATTTAGGTAACCATGAATTAGTTTGTTTTCTTTAAGCAACTTGGTCTGCAGAAGTACCAGTAACAACTCACCAACTGCGAGGCTACCATGCATAATTCTCGTAACAAACTGAATATACCTACTGAGAACTGATATCGCAATCCGACCAATCCAATGCAACAAAATGCATACATGTTAATTATAGTTTAAACTTACTTTACAATTTTGTCAACTTGAAATAAATTAAATGGAATAAATTGTCAACTTGAAGTATTCAATCTCCTTGTCAGAAAAAAATATATAAAGCAAGCTAACTGCTTTACTAATTTCATTTAAATATATAACAAAATGTTACTTGAATGTCATATGCAACATCAATTGAAGTAAAATATGCTGAAGCCAGAGATCTACTGACTTTAATGTTACTTAAGTGACAGGCAGCCTTCATAAGGTCAACAATGCATAATTGAATAGCTACATATAAATTGCGTTTTTCAAGCCTGTACATATATCCTGCTCCAAAAATGAAGCGCCAGTGACAACATCAATGTTGCATTTTCAGCTAAAATGTAATTAAGTAACCTTAAGTAAAACAAGTCTCAAGCTTTCAAAGAGCCTGTAGATTAGCGTCCCAACAGAACGGTTGAGATGTTCATCCAGGTAAAAATGTGGATACATAAAGCATTACATTTATTGATAACTTGCTACTCCTATATTTTGGGTGTATACGTTTCAGAATGTGCATGTGCCAGTAATTAAAAATCTCAACCATTCTAACTTCTGGCCATTCCCCAGAATTCGCCGACACTGCTCCTGGCGATAACAGATGGGATGTTGAGCCATCAGACGTGTGTGTGTAGTCTTGAGCTCCAAAATGAGTCCATCCTAAGCTGCCATGTAATAAGGACTCGCTGTTTGGGCAGCCCCCAGACAGTCTGGGGCTGTATTAATGTAGAGGTTGAAGTGCTTCAGAAAAGCTATACGCTACAACTCAGACCTGCTTGACCAACAGGCTTCATGCAGATTTTTAAAAAGAATCCAGTGTGTCTTGTTATAATAAAAGTAACAAACATCAAATAAAGATAATTATAGACGGCGTGCAGAAGAAAAACTTCTGCGCAAATAAAATCTCATCAAGATTCTGTTTATGACTAGCTGTCAATTCCTTTCATTTCTATGTAACCATGTTTTCCAATTTTTCCATAATAATGCTGTAATGAAATGCAAGAGTTGTGCAACATTGCTGGTCGCTAGTGAAGTAATGGATTTGAAGTTGGAAATTCCCTTGAATTTATGAGCAATTTAAACCAATGGGTTGTACTTTCCCTTGGGAGACTGGAACATCTTTATACAAGTTAGAAAGTGTCTTCAACAAACTGCTCACTTGCAGTGAGCAAACACAGCTCACAGCTTTTCAAAACACAGAACAGGTTACTTAGTGATCCCTTACGGCAAGATAAACTATGTTCTGTTCTCTCACTATGAAAATTTAATAACTGGCAGGTTATGGGTTCCAGTCGCTTTATACAGAGATAAAATATTCATGTTTAACATTCAAAGCTAAGATATAATATTGGGTCTAATCAATCATGTGCCCAATATCATTAGAAACTCGTTTTACACTGATTTACACAAAAGAGTAGTGGTGTTTACAGATGTAACACCACAAAATAATGGGAATTGCAGTGCTATGCTTCAGGAATTACTCAAGTTAAACCAGAAAAGATGACAATGCAGCAGCTGGAAATGTGAAGCCGTTTTGGATTTGCTGGACACATCTCCATTTTATCACCTTTTCTTTGACGTACCACATCAGTATAATGAGTTATAACACAATGAGTAATGAACACGTTATTTTTCACATACAAAACATTTCACTAAAAAAACCTTGGTCAAATTCCAAGCACTCTCAATGCTTAAACATTTTATGCAAGTATTTTACTGCTGTTCTGGTTTAAAAATAAAACCTTAATAAATCCTTTTGAAAAAGCAGTATTACTATACCCAATAACCCTTAACCAATACTGCAGTCAAAAGCAGAGGCACACTTATCTACAAATAGCCTTGGACAGATAAAATAATAATCTGTTAATTTGTTTGGTAAGACAGGATGTTAGACTTTATACTGATCATTTGGCTATCAGTATCCAGAGAGATAATAATAAAAGGTCATTCATTTTAAAACTTGACTATAAAATCCATTATGCCACAATGATATTTCATCGTTAAGACAAAGTATAATTTCAGCATGAAATGTACTTAAATTGTCTATTGCTGAAATTGAAGCACAACCCCAGATTTATGCAATGCTTTATACTTAATACTATAACGTGCGAGTCATTGGCAAATAACAACGCCCAAAAATAAGTCGTTTTAGGACAACTTTCCAATAAACCCCAAAAAACCGTATCATCATTTTACATCATATTATCACTTTAATAATAATAAATCTTAATAGTGAAATTATGGAAAGTTATTCGAAAGCTAACAATTCCCGCAACATGACTGAACGATACGTATTACGTATCAGAGAAGACCCTAGTCTTTCCTAATCTGGAATGTTGCTGGAGAAAGATGGACCGCGAAGAGGCAATGACAGCTCCCCTTACCTGCAGGCTTCATAGCCTCAGTCGCATTTGAGCTCATGGCAATGCACACTTCGTCCTGGGGAAACTTATCACAGGTGAGCATTTCTGGCCAGGGAAAACCAAATGCCAACATGATAGGGGCGCACCCATCCCGCACTGCCTCACACAGCCAGCGGCAGGGGTAAATGGGTCGTTCCAAGCACACAGGGGCGAACAGCGAGCACAGTAACAACTGAGTGCTAGGGTGACAGTTCTTGTGCACCAGGGGCACCCAGCTGCCTGCCTGCTGCCTGACCTCAGCCATGGTCTCGTGCTCCAGCAGGTTGGGCAGCAGCATCCGGTTGTAGCCCACGCCGTGGCAGAGTCTCAGGTCATCTGGGATGTCCACACACTGAGGCGGCTTGCCATAAATGCGGCCGCCCGTGTGGTAAATATCTGACTTCCAGCTCAAGTACTCATACTCAGAAGCATTGCTCACATAAACCAGCACTAAGACCACAGCCAGGTGAGAGAGCTGCTCCCGCACAGAGGGAAAGTACTTCATTATCAGTAACGTATGTTTACAAGACCAAACCAGCAAGGCTCTCTTTAAGAAGCCTCTGCATTCAAAAAATAACAATAAAATTCCTTAGTTCCAATATCTAAAGCTTGGGGTATTCCCGCACGAAAGCTTGGCGATGTAGGTGCACACCACGACGCTCCGCTCCGATTCCCGCAGCTTGCTCACACTACGACCCGCCTAGGTAACATAGCGGATAATACGACCGGCTCGGCAGCGGGAGAACGTTTCTGAAGCGCGCCTTAGCCAATGGGAGCGCGTCTCAGCCTTTTGGCAAGCAGATGTAAATGAGGAGGCTCAATTAGCCAATCGGAGATAAAGGGCTTAACTTTCCGCCCCACCCCCAGACCTCGTGCTCATATCTTCACTGAAACGTACCTGGCCTCAGCCCCGCGGTACGGCTTTACGCTTAGTCTGCGTAGATGCTGTTCGGATATGTGCTGCTACATCCGAGCAGCAGCCGTACGGGTGATTTCAGGAATTATTCTCGTTCTTTGTTAAGGTTTGAAACGAAAAGAAACATTTTCAATCAATTATGAATTGCTTAATCAATTACGTAACACGCAAAGTGCGTCAGTGAAAATAAAATGAGTTCTATTTGAGAGTATTCTACGCAAGTTCACTTTTCAGTTTCTCGAAAAATAATACGCCGTTCGTGAACATCTTACTGATGGGGGAGGGGGATTAAGTGGGTAGCTAATTTACGCGTCTAGTGGTCGAACCTACATTTCATTCCCGTTAGCAACAGCTGTAAATGTTTTTCCTTAACGCTCCCAATGTCAGACTGTAGAGCTTTGGTTTAGCCAAATACATCTGAACCGCTGATTTTACAGGACCCCCAGGAGATTTATTTTATAGGCTCTGCTTTGAATACTTTATGATTTATTTCGGCTGGTATGTGGCGAAGAAAAAGGAAATGACTTACCCTACTGCAACTTCTTGGAAAAGGCAGGTTCTGAGGAACCGTAATTATTTCCGTCCTTGAATGCGATGCGCTATATTTCCTGCTGTAGACGTGCGTGATATTAAGTGTTTGCTGGTGGTTATGCGTGATCATGACAATCCGAGATCACTGAAACCATGGTATTTCGGAAGGGGAATTACAAGGAAGTTAAATTTGTAAATGGATTTTCTGTTTTTTGTTTAGGATTATGTT
This sequence comes from Stomatorhinus ivindoensis, assembly GCA_019775895.2. Classification (NCBI taxonomy): domain Eukaryota; kingdom Metazoa; phylum Chordata; class Actinopteri; order Osteoglossiformes; family Mormyridae; genus Stomatorhinus; species Stomatorhinus ivindoensis. The sequence goes on from JABFEB020000040.1 coordinate 14,247,232, forward strand.
AAGTATGCCGATGTATATGCAATTTCGGACAGCGCAAAAGGGCTTAATAGCAGATAGTACATTCTTATGTTAATGCTCTTATACACTCGTTGTAAATGTACTTAAAGTTCTCGAAACGGCCAACGTATACATTATTCCGAACATCCTAATTTTTGTTCGAATGTCAGTAGAAGTCCACAAAAAATGAAAAAGTGCATAATTTCAAAGGCAACATATTTGTAATAGCGCCAGAAATCCGTCTCGGTGATTCACCAAAGCTGCTTCAAATGATCGTGACATGATTTGTGCTTTTTATTACTGTGCAGAGGCATACAACCGCAGCAAGTGCATCTGAAGCGAATAGCCGGTGACGTCTAATTAGCTGTCTACTGGCTCAAATGAAATATTAAGATAGGAGAGCGAAGTGTCACTTTAAAACTTTAAGTCGCAGTCGTGGAACGGCTGCTTGTGGAAAGAGCTCAAGGCAGGGATTAAACAATTATTAACCCCCCCAAACTGTAATGATAGAAGCCGCCCGTTCAAGGACAGTCGTGGTTTCCGATTCCCAAACCGTCTGAATTGGGTTTAAATTGATATAATTGGCAATAAGGATATAGAAATTTTTGCCTCCGTTCAGCCATTTCATGTTAATAGGGGATGATTCGAGTCGCAACGCTAAAACCTAAATTAGCATTGATTTGCGTGCCATTGTCTTGTTAACGCATTTAAACACATTTACAACTACTTCTGAAAAAGTACTGTTCGTACAGGATCAGGGCTGTATGAGCCAGCATACACAACAACCCCTATTCACAGCAGCAATGCTTAGTGAGTATGGCTGTTCAAAAGCTTTCTCTATTGCTTACACTGGAACAATTGACGAACTTTGCGAATAAGCGACCAAAACGTTTCTTAATTGTCCCTGGAACTGGAATATCTTCGAAATAAATGCCATTCGTCGTGTTTTAATGACTGTGAATACGGTACGTAGTCTATGATACAGTACTTGTAGAAATATTGTGTTAAAACGAGGAATAAAGCCTAGTAGATGTGGGATTTTTAAATAAAAAAAAAACCAATGCTCGTTTAATTTAAAAGACCATATGCATGGTTCACTTTCTCAGAGGAAACGTACTATGCTGCTGACATACTGCTTGTGACTGTCGGAGGTGAACCATAAAAGACTCAGTTATCTCAGAATTGTATAAAAATGCTTGAATTATTAAATACAGATGAAAATATTGTACATATACTTTAATTAATTACAGGAACATATATAAGAAACATGACTTGTGTCCTACATAAAATCGCAGCAGCTGTAATAGATGGCTTATAATGGCAGTCTTAAAATAACCAAAACAACATAATTTTCATACTGGTTTGCAGACGAGATGCTTTATCGGTAGATTTATTCATTCAATCTCCAATCTGGCAAATATAATTAAAATGACAGCAACCAGTCATACATCTCTATCAGGCAATAATAATACAACATACCTGAGAGAGAAGTTACTTTGGAAAGTCATAAAAAGCCAGTTCAATAATTTTGATGTAAAGTCTGACTTATGTGCGCCTATTAGGCAAAAAAAATGTTTAAATAACATAGAAGTGGGTGTCTAACAAGGGTACAATTTGGACATCTTTATGATGTGATGGCAACAAATAGTTAGCACAAAGATGGTTGCTAAAACTAAACTTTGAGATATTTAAAAGTGGTACAGCGGTAAAAAGGTTTTGGGCTTAGAGTGTTCAGTTAAGGTGCCTCATTTTTTTCACTTGGACAAGACAACTTTCTTTTTCAGTGATGTGCTTCTGTAAATATCTGTATAAAATGGCCAGCAACCATAATATTTTACATGGACTCACATGGCATGCAGCCAATACACACGGACAGTGAGAGGCAGTGAAGGCCCCCCTATACTTTCTAGTGCCATAAAATGACTTATCATACTAAAACAGCCATGTAATGGAGCCAAGGCAACAGTTCAGTCCAGTTGGTGACCAGAGATTGGACATTTGGCTGAGACCTTTTATTTATCCCTAACTGCACCAAATGAAAGAAACAGATGGTGATTAAGGTAGTTACTTCAAAGGCTCTTCATAAGGCATGAAAATAAACCCAAGACACTTGTTATGCATACTTGAAAATATTCCATTTCAATCAAATAAAGAATGGGTAAATGAAATAAATGAGAAACC
>JABFEB020000040.1:14256049-14271326 GCA_019775895.2 Stomatorhinus ivindoensis
TGTTCACCTATCCTACCCATGAATGTTCACCCATCATACCCATGAATGTTCACCCATCATACCCATGAATGTTCACCTATCCTACCCATGAACGTTCACCCAACATACCCATGAATGTTCACCCATCATACCCATGAATGTTCACCTATCCTACCCATGAATGTTCACCCATCATACCCATGAATGTTCACCCATCATACCCATGAATGTTCACCCATCATACCCATGAATGTTCACCTATCATACCCATGAATGTTCATCCATCATACCCATGAATGTTTACTCATCCTACCCATGAATGTTCACCTATCCTACCCATGAATGTTCACCCATCATACCCATGAATGTTTACTCATCCTACCCATGAATGTTCACCCATCATACCCATGAATGTTCACCCATCATACCCATGAATGTTTACTCATCGTACCCATGAATGTTCACTTTCATGTTGTCTTGCTTACTTTAATAACACTTCTGCAAAAATGTGAGCCTTCCGTGATGCTAAGTTCAGTACTAACCTCATATTTGATGTGTCTACAAATAGCATTATAATATACTGCTAATCGATTAAGTGTTTTACTTTAGCCATGTAATGAATTTTAAATTAAAGTTGAATGCTGACAAACTATATAATGATTTTAGTGCGAATTTGCTGTAAATTAATTTATATATATTATATATATTCACTTAGGTTACCAATATTCTTTTCATTTTCTCCTAGCACTGCCATCTTCAACATGCTAAAGCATCACAAAATTACTTTGTTATATTTATTTATTCAAGTTTGTAGATTCTTAAAACTAAAATGGCTGTAACATAATTTTTAAAACAAACGAGCCTCCTTGACAAACGGAGCTTATCAAATACTGGTAAAATGTTCTTCAGTCTCTATGAAATTTTATAGCTCTAGAAAGGCACATAAAAATGCATGTGTTTCCATTCAGAATAAAATAATGGATCTGTATTGAAAATTTTATTGAGTTGCTCATAAATTTAATATTATCCCTTTCCATTTCTCATACATCTTGCAATAAATCATTCCAAGATGTAAATTTAAATTGAATTTCCATCCAAAAGAAAGAGTGTTTTTCAGTTTGTCCTTGGTCAAGAACCTGAGTGTCAACACTGAAGTGTTTTAAATTTCATCAGTCTTGTTATTTATGCTTACTTTTTTGCCATAAAACTAGATTTTTTAATTGATGTACCCATGTTTTCAGTTTTTAATATCCATCCTCAGCTGTAATATAAAAGATATTCACTGCTAATTATTGTTGTAATAATTATAGTGACAGAGACCCATGAACTACTAGTTATTGATTGCTTTGTTAAGGGTAAATGAAAGAATAATTAATTTCTGACTACCTACCTCAGGAGGTCTATGAGCTTTCTCACTGTTGATTGTTACTGTTGGCTATAAATGGGGCACAATTCCTAGGCCAGGCCATTTGTCACAAGCCCTTTTTTCCCCATCTCTTCGGTTCTTAGCGTCTGGGTCTACTATGTGGACTAATATATCTGAGTGACAGTGACATTTCATGGGCATCATGTGATACCTTGCACAGTAAACATGGAACTGGTCGATGTTGTCGTGTTCTCTGTGTACCTGGGGGGGAAAAACGATTACTGCCGATTCAGTTCCAGGTGCATTAGTGGTATCGGGGTCTAGAACAGCAATCAAATCATATATGAGTGAGTGCATAATAGACAAGCATCCTGACTGTTTCTCGACCCATGGGGATGAAATGTTTTTTAAGGAGGGGCACTGACAAAAGAGAGATATAGAAAAATCCCCAACAGAAAGAAAGAGTCTGCCAGTGTTGCAAATGGCTACGAGGTCAGCAAGGAACGTGAGCCTGTTCCAATTCAATCTTTTTTTTCTCAGGATTGCCCAAAATTCAGGGTCAGACAGATCGTCTGACCTTTGACCTTCCAATTCACGTTTTTTCCGTAATTACCTTGAGGCAACAGCCCCCTGTCACTCCCAGTGAAAAGCAATGTAACAATTTGTCTTTTCAATTGTCTGTCAGTCACTCTCCCCTGCTTCTCTTCAGTGGGTGTGTATGGGTTCTTTTTCCATTTCTATGTATTTATATATTGTGCCTTGAGAGGGGGGGGGGGGGGTTGACTGGTCACGGTGAACCCCAAGAAAATGGTTTCTTTGTTAGCTATAGTTTCCCATTAAAATCACCGGTGTGCTTGTCCTCTCTCTGCTTTCACTCTGTCTCTCAGTGTTGAGGCTAATTATCTTTCACTTGTTTCCTTGAGTTTGAGGAGACAGGGTAATTGTATTGCATTGCATTGTTATTGTATAGCACATATTAATTAGCCTTTTAAATGCACTTGCTTAGCAGGTATGGATACCTATTTCTGGTGGCTTATTTATAGAACCTTGTTTGCGGTCTGAGGTGTTTCTTTGTGCACAAGAAGATATGAAGTTGCATTATGACATGTTACAAAATAACACTGTTTTCTGTAACAGAAAACTGCCAAGGTGATTATAAAAATCTCATCTTAACAGTGAAAACCTAAAGATGATTGCATTGGTTCACACAGGCCCAGCCAGGCCTCAAAATGTGTTTGTTTGTTTTGTTTGGTTGTTTGTTTATTTGAAGCAATTCTGGCTTTTACTCATTTCTAACACTTCAGATTAAGTCACATTGGACATCAGTACTGGCCAAATCTCATCCTTTGTGTGTGATTTTAAAAATCCTCCTGGTTCGACATTTAGTAAATTTACCCAGAATCATTTCAGAATAGAGCTGGAAAGATGTTTTTTTCCCCAGTAACAACCCAAGGGGTTTTTCAGGAAACAAAATGAATAGACTATGTGCCGGGTGTGGAAAGCAGAAGTTCTCACCCAATGAAATCTGCCAAGACCAGGAATCAACGTAATATTGTAGACATATGGCGAGTTCTTCCAAATTGAAATTAACTACATATTAATGTGCAGTGAATTCCAGAGTAATAGGGCATTTCAAAACGTTCATTATCCTGCTCCTATCTAAGTTGTGGTTCCAATTGTGGTTTCACATCTAAGACTTCGTTTTGACCTCTAAAGGACACAGCAGCTGTGAGAAAGGGCAGCAACAATTACCAACTTTTTACTTAGAAAATAACGGCATACAGACCATGCCCAAGATAATAAAGAATAGAAATTACGACTGCTAGGCAAGTCAAAATTATACTAAAAACAGATTCACAACACATAAAAACATACAGTTTTATTAGTTTTTCTCACACTCATATGGTCAGTTGAGCCTACACCAGGTGACTGTAGATGAAAGGTCACTTTATAAGTATGTGAGATACAAAAATGGATGGTATTTGAGAGATACCAAGGTGTATTGCCAGGTTTGAAGAAATCTTAAAAACGTAATGAAACCCCTCTTCTCTGTTTAGAGATGCAGTCCTTCATGTAATGAAATAGTCAATTATTCTGTGTAACAGGTTGGCAGGCAGGCTGACCAGTAAGTACAGCAGGGTGCATGTTCATGAATGCCCAACCGCCTCACAAATATTGTCAGCTTATTCGGTTAGAATTCCTGTAAAATCCCCATCCATCATCTTGATTGATGTGTTGTTATTAGTGTTAGAGTAAAAAAAACATATATGCCATAGGTTTTGTTGATATTATGAGGAGAATTTTGGTGATGAGCCAGTGATGTGGTGTGGAAACAGCTCCTCCATTCTCCTTCTGTTCTCCTAGACTTTGGGTGGACATGAAACACACATACTAATTTTAGAGCAGAGTGTAAGTGAACTGAGCCTGCAACAGATCATAATGGCAGTAGCTGGCCACTTAATCTAACAGGTCATCTGTTAATCGCAGGATCTACTGAAAAGTGCAGGTTCTATAAATTTTATCCAGACCCATGCTTTTAACCGTAAAGGGGGCTTCTAAAACAAAAGGGAAAAGCATGTTTCTCATAGTGGCGCAGGACTATGGTTTAGGGCAATGGTTTTCTCTTTAAAAATCCCATTTCTGACTAATTGCTCCTGTAAGAATTGTCTGTGCTTCCTAATTCTGGTTCATTGCCTGAACTGGTGTTTTTCAGTGACATACTGGCTGCCCTGCTGTCCTGAAAAGTACATTTCTAGCTATGCTTACATTGTAGTTCATTGTATCTGCGCAAGTCAATGAATTGAATTGAAACTACGATGCAAAACACAATATATTGTATTTTGCAACTATTTAGTTATATTCCAGACCACTACTCTTGTTTAAAATTTCAGTTGTCGCCTCTATTCTACATAGTAAAAAGTAAATATTGCAATTTGTTTCACAACTGACAGCTAATGTACAAACTGTGAAGTCTTTCAGACTTATGGAGGTGCAGTTATGAGCTATAATAAATTAATGACATAGAAGTTTTTTAAAATAAAACCTTTGACGTTTTTCTTGTATGACGTTTTGGTGTTACCCAAGGCTAACAACAATTTGTTGCTAATATAGGAATGTCTCTAGACTAAGCTCTAAAAGCACTTTCTTTACTAACAACCACAGAGGGAAAACAACAGCAATATGTTTGTAAGTCTAAACAAACGGAATGTCAGTGCTCCCTAGAAATCTGAAGACCTTTCAAGCATTTTGAAAGACAGCGCTCATGTTTAAAACAGTGGAATCATATGGACTCGAAAAGGAAGAGGTTAGACTATGAAAGAATGATTTAGCTTTGAAGGGACACGGTATTGCACAACTAAGGAAGTGCATAAGGTCATTGTGCCTTCACGTCACAGTGATTTATCGTGGTTTGGGACAAAAACAAGCTACCCCTAAGCCAGATACAGATATTTGTTAAAATGAGGTTTGGGGATCATAAGTGCAACATGGATTTTTAAATTCAGAATGCAATTACACTACATTAAATCTTACAAAGGACATATTACAATACAACTGCATGACCACATTAAACATAAAAGAACAATACATTTCTTAATAAAAATCAGAACAGAGAAACAATGGTTCACATTTGAATTGTTTAATTTTAGGTGGTTTGGGCGGAATAAATAGTGAGATGATTCCACTTTGTTTAATTTGTTTAAGCTATTTATTTTCATTACCATCAATTTTGTTTGTGTCCTCCAGATTCACAAATAAGCATTTGACAGGATTATCAGTGTGGTTTTGTTTTGATCAGTCCATTTCTCACAGAACCAAAGCAAGGCTACCGGTTCCTTGAGAAATGCTGCATAGACTAACCCTAATGCCAGTCCAAAACAGATATGCCATGTTTATTGATGACAAACTTATAGCCCTATAAAACATTAAAAATGTAACTCACTGTAGATCCACAAACATCAGCAATTGTACTATAAATACTGAGTAACCATCCATTGAAAATATTGAGAGAATAATAATTTTCCGCAACTGCTTTTGCAATACACGGTCATGATGAAACTTAGAGCCTCGTCCAGGAATTACATGGTACATGACACAGAGTATCATGAATGATAATGGTTGGAACACATTTGGATGGTTTAGTTCAAAACATTGCAATTGGAAGAAAGGCTTTTAAAAAAAAGCTTTCAAAACAGATGTTCTACACATGATCAATGAAAATCTCTACAAATTGCAAGATAGAAAACTGTGTATATATTATCATTGCAAGATACAAAACAAGTGTATATCTAATTAATAACAATTGTTATAAAATAAGTTTTATAACTAGATAAAACAATATACTGTATGTGTTATGAATGATTGATAGTTTAATGTTTTATCATGCCTGTAAATCTGTAGGCCATGTGTGACACCACCACGGAGGTCTGGAACCTGCTGAGGTCTTCTGCCCGTCTTAGGTCCTACACTGCCCGGGATGAGCCGCTTAACACCATCCTCTGTTGAATAAGTATGAATAAGGTATGATGGCTTGAAAAATACTTTCAAATTTTGTTATCATTGGAGTACATGACTATAAACATACATGACTGCATTTGCGTTACATGAATATAAATGGAGGGATAAGAAATGAAAACACATGCTAAGAAAATTACTTTATATTACTATGCAAATTCCTTGAAGAAAATGCAAAAATGCACATAAATTTGCAGACACATACATGCGATATCTGGAATACATTCACGGAAACATGATACCTTTGAACAGTAAGCCTCCAGCACTGAAAGCAAACAGACATAGGTTACAGATACGTCGACACGAGCGATCATTCACTTTCCATACCACTTAGCCTCTACAGCACTGATACCTAACATGGTCCTTGGGGACCTGCAGGCGGTCCACGTTTTTGCTGCCTGTCTGGCAGGGAGCTGGAAGGGAGCAAAAACATTGAGTGTTTCTGGGTTCCTGAGGACTGGGCTGGGAAACACTGCTATACAGGGTGGTGGGGATACAGAGCATATCCTGGAAACAACGAGCGTAAGGCAGGGAATAACTTAGGATGGGGCGCCAAACCATTCACACACACAGACATGCGTTTCTACTGTGGGGGGAAACCCCACGACAGCACCACAGAACATGCAAATCACATACATGGATTTTAAACCAGTATGGATTATAAGCTAAGATAACTTCAAGATTTAATGTTTTGTTTTTTTGTTTGTTTGTTTTTTTATTATTGTTGTGTACATGTGTTTCGTGGGTTTGGAAAAGGGGGTCCTCTGGGGGGTGCTCCAGGAGTATGAAGTACAGGGTCTGTTGCTGCGGGCTATCAACAGAGTGAGAGATTGGTTTGCATTGCCAGCACTAAGTTTTGTTTTTTTGTTTGTTTGTTTTTTATTTTGATTGTCTACATGTGTTTTGTGGACTTGGAAATGGGGGTCCTGTGGAGGGTGCTCCAGGAGTATGAGGTACACGGTCTGTTGCTGTGGGCTATCAACAAACAGAGCGAGAGATTGGTTTGCATTGCCAGCAGTAAGTCAAACTCACTCCTAGTGTGTTGGCCTCCTTTGGGGCTGCACTTTGTCATCGATTCTGTTCGTGACTTTTGTAGAGAGAATTTCTGGGTGTAGCCAAGGGGTGGAGGGGATCTGCTTCAGGGACCTCAGGATCACATCTTTGACAGATGCTTGGCATCATTGGGCTGTGACCTGCGGCATGCACTGGGGCAGTTTGCAGCTGGGTGTGAGGTGGCTGGGATGAAGATCAGCACCTCCATGTCTGAGGCCATGGTTCTCGAGCAGAAATGGGTGGACTGCCCTCTCCTGGTGGGGGATGGGTTGTTGCCTCAAGAGGAGGAGTTTAAGTATCTCGGGGTCTCATTCACAAGTGAGGGAAGAAGGAAGCATGAGATCGACAGACGGATTGGTGCAGCGTCGGCAGTAATGTGGAGCTGGAGGAGGTGACTGGTGAGATGGAGGTCTGGGCATCCCTGCTGACTGCTGCCCCTATGACCAGACCCCGGATAAGAGGAAGAAAATGTGTGGATGGATGGATGGATGCAAGGATGGAAGGATGGAAGGATGGGTTTCCATTGTTCACTGAAACTCTTACAGGCATCTTGCAGGTCATAGTGCTGATGCATTACGCTTTTCCAATTATTATTATTAGTTATTATTGTAATATTTTTAGTAGTAGTATCTTGTTACAAAATGCATATATTTGCAGTATAAATATTTATTACAGTTTTTATAAATATTATTGCTATCATATTTACATGCCAAGTAAATTAACTTCATGTGTACACCCTTACTGAATTAAATAAACATTGCGTACTAAATTTAAACATCTTCTGCTGTCACAGTAAAGAAGTTTCATGAAACAAACATGATGAAATAATGAAAACACTACCATAAGCTACACAAAGTAATGGTATATGTGGTAATTGAATATTTTTAGACATTCCACTGTCCTAGCTATGGTCATAACAACGAACAGCTCAGAACTATGGAAAAAAACGTACTTGTCCTGATTATTTGCATTTGTTTCCTTTCATTACTTTAACCTTGCAGTGTGTTTCATGGGGAATACAAAGAAAAAATAATACTGATAAACACAACAGGTTACAATATAGGTACAGATTACCACTCATTTACTTTTGGGTGGGATATCAGTGAGACAGCGTAGGTTTGGTATATGGGCTTGAGTTACATCCCCCGGTATCCCTACACCCACTTGCAGACTATTGGTAATATAGTGGTTAGCATACCTACTATCAAAGCTGTTGATCGAGGTTTGATTTCTGGCCAACACAGCTTTTTTTACAGTGCAATTGTAGCATGTTTGTCTCCAAATCCAAAGGCTGCATGTTAGAATCACATCAGAGTCACGCAAAATTTGGAGGCTTTAAGCTTCAATACTGCATGTGACTCTGTTGGTTAAGTGTCCTTAGTGTCCTTGAATGGAAATGGCACCGGTTCCAATCACATCACCAGTAGATTGATCACACCACTCCTAGGCCCATAACCTTGAAAAATGCTCCAGGGTTGCAGGATCGGTAGCTGACCCTGCAAGCTTTGTTCTCACCTGTATATGTGTGTATGCCTCATAGGAGAGACGGGATACGTGAAAAACAAAGAACTTCCATGTACTTTTGATTATACAATGGCGAGTAAAGTATCATTATCACTAAATAGGAAGGAAATGACTAAGTGAAGTAAAGGCCAAATTATTTATTGTACACCTTTTTAATATTAGTTTATTTATGAGTCTAGTGATTTTCTGGTTACGCTATGTGCTCTGAACACAGAATCTAAAACAATCATTAGTTCTTCCGTAGCTATAAACATAGTTTAAAAATAATGATGTGTTACAGTGTGCTAAAGCAGGGAGTTTACTTTTCCAAATAACAAATCACGGGATCACTGTACTCAGGGGGCTAAATTTTGCAGTTGTGGTATAATTAAATCCATTATTGCACTGACCAGCTGTATAATCAAATATGTGAAGCCAAAATATAATAATAATGAAATATAGGAGTACACATATTCCATTGATTTTGAATAAACCCCAAACAATGAATGACTATTAGTAGTTTAAATGGTATAAGGTTACTTAGCAAATCTGGAAAACCCATATAATGAGAACAAAACAAGGGAAAAAAGATGAAAGAAGGTCATAATGAAGCTGAGAAGAAAAGAACGAACTGAGAGAAACGGAAGTAAAAGAACTGAAGCTCCAGTGACTTTGTTGTGGTCAAATGATCCTACAATTCAGGATTTTTTCAAGCCCTTACAAAGAGCACTCCACTCGCATGTAACTTTAAACCAATTAAAACATCGTTATTGCTGTGATGATTCTTCATTTGAAAGACTACATATGGTGTAATATTACTGCTCTATTACTGTGCTGGGTATGGAAACTGGCATTAGCAATACAACAATGTGTGTATACACGGGCCCATTTCTTTGAATAATTTGATGCAAGAGGAACTTCCATATTCCAGTTGCAGGATTAAGGATTTGTTTGAGGTATTTCTGTTGTACAGTTCTACGTGCCGTGCAATAGTGTGAAATGATGACAGTGTCCAAATCTCTATAGAGACGATATATCCTCTAGGTCTGGAATTTATTTTTCTTGGTCTGAGGTGCATAAAAGCTAAAAGATGATCCCATATAGCCTAATGTCAAACACAATTAGTGCTTGTTTACCCCAGTTACACTAATTACTCCCTTAAAGCTACAGAAAATTGATGCAAAACTGAAAAGGAAATTTGCATCTGTATTTTACTGTGTTTTCTATTGCTGTAAATGTAAATGTAATGTTAGCTGCCAAGCGAACAGGACCTGCCTGTCTGTAGTTTAAGAGACACATATCTTTTACCCTAGATTTTACAGACAAGTCAGTGAATGCTATATTATCACTAAATTTAATATTCTTCTGCTTCCTAAGATAGCCAGTGCAAAATGACATCAGCCCAGTATCCCAGTATAGCTGGAAGTACTGGGAAATACCCCATTCTTTTAGTAAATGTTGCTAAAGAGGATATTAAAAAGCTAATAAACATTTAACAGGAAGAAATGCTACTCTTTATATATTTACCAGGCTGCCAAAAACCATTGGCCCTACAGATTATGTGCAGATTTATGCAGTGATGTGGAATTAAGAACATTTTCCCTGTTTTTATTGAATTCATTTATTATATGATAGAACAAACATAAATAAAGATTCCTTGTAATTCACCGCAATTGTTTTAGACTTGTTTAGTACTATGTGATGTATTTAGATCTGATGTATTTTAGATAAATCAAGTCTAACAGTTAAATCCTGTACTTATTAGTCTGAACCGTTTGTCAGTGCTTCTGAACCCAGTGTCAATAATGCAACATCAAGTTCATTTTGTGTGATTTTGTAACATCAATGATCCCCTGCTGAGTAACTGGTCATGGGCTGATCTGGTCTCATTTTGTTTGGCATTAAATGAATTTAAAAGGATCATTTATTTCAACCTAAGTCCATCATATGGCTTTCCTGTTATGGTTTTGCTGTAAGCTCTTCTACTTCCTACGCCCATATTGCTTAGAATCCATTGCACTTTATATAACAGTTGGCAAGCCAAACCCTTGCAGCTTAACTCATCTGGTCATATTGCCATCCAGTCATGCTTGTGTCATATACTAATCCCCTCATTCTTCTTAATCGTGGTGCTTCTCCAAGTAGTCCTAAGGGATCGTCAACTCCAGAACATAGATTTTTTTTTTTCTATTGTTTGGAGACGAGAGAGATTAAAGTGTTCAGAGTGGTTTGAGGATATACAGCTTAATTGTGTAACTATTTAAACACTAAAACAGTTTAGATACATAATGCCATCACAACCTCGACATCATATTTGGGGTTACTGGGTAGCAAGCTAAAAAACATGCTGCTGTGTCCAGAGGATGGACCTGAGCTAACCAATTTGCTAACTCCAGCCCAGAACACATTGCAATAGAAATACAGTTTCATGACTTGAATGTGGATCTGCAGTTGGACTGCATTAAATGCCACAGGAGTTTTCACACACCATTATTTTGACTGTGTACCTTCCCCTCACCCCACCCCCCACCATTGCCAGACTGCACTCCCAAAGGAGATCATATATTCTGTGGTCTGCAAACTCTCCATCAATAATCCCAGTGTTTTTATTGCAATTCCTGGGAATTTCAGTCACGTGTCACTCTCCATCACCCTTAACAGTTCTTGTCAGTTTGTCGAGTGTACCATATGAAAAATCGGACCTTGGACCCGTTATATGCCAATGCTGAAGTTGCTACACCACCCTAGACCACATCTTTCCATAATCTGGTACTCCTTTCACCCACAAACAAGCCCATATTTCACTCACTGCCTTTTACCACCAGTACTGTGCTGAAGTAGAAGAACAAGGAGACTCTGCGTGATGACTTAGGAGAGTCAGACTGCAACATTCTGTTAGTCATGTGGGGGGGGGGACAAGGAGGAGATTATGCAGGTGCAGAAAGAGTAGAAGAAGGTGCTCTGTGAGATGGAAAAACCACTTCAGGGTCATCCTTGAGTGCAAGTTATAGCACATCAGTGTGATGGTGCTGTGGAGTTAGGTGAAGATAGGCACCAGCTACCAGTAGACTGGAAATATCGTGGTGAAGAGGAACACAGGCAAAGCCAATGAGTTGAATCTACTCTTCAACAAGTTTAACTCTCACTTTGCAGTCCAGTAGGCCAGCTGACGGGGCTTCTCACTGCCCCTATCCTCTCCACTACCTTCAAACCTTCCTGCAACTTCTTCACTGCAGACGCCACACCTGAAGTCTCCACTCTGACTCTACTTCTCGCGTCATTGCTGGTCAGGGGAGGAGAGAGCTAGGGAAGTTGCACCGGCACGGCTAATGGAATCAGCCTCAGGCTTCTGAAGATGCGTCAGCCAGCTCTGTGGGCTTCTTTGGTGCCAATTCTCTTGCTGAGAAAGGGGGTGTCCAGCATTCTTAAGGACTTTCAATCGCTCTTAAATTGCTCTTAATTTATATATGAACACCTCCGAGAGGCTGGCCCAGAAACAACAAGCCCTAATCGCAGACCACCTGGATCCGCTACAGTCTGCCTGCCAGGCACACATACATGTGAACAGTGGTCTGATTCCACAGGGCTTCCACCTGGACATCAATCCCTCCTCCACTGGCAGGTGATAGAGGATTAGTGAAGAATCACTTGCAGCTCATCATCAACAAGACAAAGGAGTTGCGGGTGATTTTCGACTCCGTTGGGGGGCCAGCTGGTAGGATATGGGTGTGGTGACATACTACAAGCACTCTCCAGCTCATGGTGACAGCAGGTCAGACTGGGTGGATAATACAGCAGGGCTGGCCAGGACTCCAGACTATCTTGTCCAGTGGTAGCACCGCTGCCACCAGCTTTCCCAGTTGGTCGCACCAGCAGACGACAGTGACTCAAGACTTGAGTACTGTACACTTTGCATATCAAGTTACTTTGTCATTTTCTATTACGACATTATTATATAATGTACAAACCATCACAATTATGCCCCTGTATGTACAAAGTGAATACTGTACGCAATGGGGGCACTATGTTTTGTAATCATTATTAAATATTTCAAATTCACATCAATGAAAAGTTTAAAAGTTACTGAGAGAAACATGAGATTCCAGGGTCATTTATATGAGTGAGGCTGGTTACCGAGACAAAAATGCATGGCGTACCCAAGCCATGATTTTTAGTATGCACTTGAACAAATGTTACGTATTACTAATATTTATTTTAGGGTTACTATAATTGGTGAAACAAAGAAGAAGATGTGTCCAGGAATCAGAATATTCATGAGTTTTCTGGTTCACTGACCAATCGGGTAGCACATTTCTCATGAATATTAAGGAGCTTTCCCTAACCACCCAATAAAACAAAAGTTTGCATCTGTGAAAAGCAGGCCATATAGTAAACATACAGTTAACTCTCATTTTACAGTCTAAACACAATTGACACAAAATCCATGTGTACAAGTCTTTATTTTTTTTTAAAAGATACAGAACAATAAGTTTGTTAAACATCAAGCATCTCATGCGATTCGCTATTCACATGAAAACAGAGATAAAGTGTCAAAGTGGCCAATGGTTTCTGCAAATTGATGCCACTCGTGAGCAGCGAGACATGTTGGGATGTGCATGTAATTTAATTTTTAAAGTAAATGTGTACATGAGCTGTGCATGGGCTGTGTGATGATACTGAGTGGCAGCCACATATTGCAAGTTGGTGTTTTTTCCTTCTATTTGTGCTCCACTGTAACTTAGGGTCATACGGGTTGCACTGCTAAACCTGGACAAACCCTCAATTTCTGAAAATCCACCCAGATGCCTGGGCAGTGGGCCAAACAGAGGATGTGTCCAGGGAAACCTGGATGTATGGCAACCCGAATTTATATTTTACATGATTTTGTGACACAAATCATTTTCGGTATTGCTTTTGGCTTACGCATCGTTTGAGTTTCTCCAAAAATATTCCATTTAATTGTCCATGGCCAACTCGCGAATGGCCGAATCCACGAACGTGAAGGAGGTAAATGTTACTGTTCTCCCCAAATATTTCAATCTGAACATTAGCTTTTAGCTCTGATCGTCACTTGTGTCTGCCGCGGGCGGGACTTCCCTTTGGCTCTCCCTCTCCCCCAGCCTGCTCTACTTTCTCTGTATTTTGTTTGTTTTAAAATGATCACCTTTCTTAGCACCATGGTTTTGCACTTTTAACCAGCAGAGCATGTTAATGTTTGTACTCCCGGGTGCAGGGAAGGAAAGACCAATTCAGCACAAAAAAAAAAAAAGACATTAAACTAGGAAAAAAGAATAAATAAAAAACTTTTGATCACAATTTGTTAACGCAATACCCGTGCAGGAGCAAAACATCTTAATGACTGTCATACACTGGCACAGATGCGGCCATGTGAATTTTTAACTCGCACACTCTCAATTAAAGTTTGCATATGTGACCATTTTGATTGCAGTGTGCAAGACAGGCCAGAACATGCTTTACTTTCTGAGGAAGCTGCTGGAGAAGGTGTACTAGTCCAAGTTGGACAGTATAATTCTCTATGACTTGATCGCCGCAGGGGATCCTTCCTTCCTACCTGCTACTATCTGACTACAATGACTCCCCTTTCAGTGGCCATAACACATCAGCCATGTGTTATGTCTCATTGTGTAAGACTAAATTTATATGATGTCAGCATGATCATACATGACATTCGGCCAATTACTTATGTAAATTTTGCTTTTCTTCATCAATGGACAGTTACAGTATGTCAACAACATTAGCTGCAGTTTCTGCCATGTTGCCAAAGCTATTAGCTCAGCTTAAACACACACACAGCTAATTAGCAAGCTAATTACCAGACTAGTCTACTAAAAATCACTGAACCTCTAAATTAAACAATGAAACTCAAAACTCACATGGGCATCATTAGATCTGATCACTCAGGGCTATAGCCCCGAGTATGTTACATCTAGTCCTCAGTATTTTAGCCCTGATGTCAAGCTTCCTTCAAAAAGTCAATCCCCAGGTAAACTCGACATAGTCTTTTCCATAGCTAGAAACTCCCCTGATTTACCACATTTACAAATGGTGTAAGATGACATGTGAAACAATAAACAGTCACTCTGGGTTTCAAGAAAATGCATCCGTGTCCCTTAATGCAACAGAATCAGTAAGTACTGTAAACCAACACAATGGATAGCATGTGAAACAGGTCAGTCATGAGCATTACTGTATTAATTTTATTGGTAGTTTTTCCTGAGAAGTTTGGCTTTGAGGCAGGTCTAGAATGTCTGATTGCAAGTCTATCTGTCCAGTGAATGCTGCCCAGGCAAAAAACTAATCATGAGACTCCCAGTGAATCCCAGACTCCGAAAAAAACGTAATTAGAGCACATTCACCAATAAGGTTTTCTATAATTAATATTTGGAAAAAGCGTACACAAGTCTCTCATAGACTTCTACGGAAGTATGGTGTATGAGGTGTATTTATCCTGGTTTCAAAGGGAAAATTAATGTACAGGTCCTCGTCGACTTACGACCATGATTGGTTACGATTGACTGGTCATAACACGATTTGGTCGTAAGTCGCATATGTATAGCCTACTGTACAGTAATGTATTGTTATAAAAATCTTTGTCATACCTTATCATAATTCTTGCTTTATCCTTCAAAATCGTCGATACAGTAGAGTGTGATAACTTCATATCACGCGTGATCACGTTCACTTTCTTTCCTCCTCCATACTGTTTAATCACTGTCATTTTTGTGTCGAGATCAATGGCCTTTCTTTCCTTCTTGGCAGGCTGAGCCATAGATAGAGACAATTTCCTCTTGGCAGACATCTTAGGAGGGGGTCTGAATAAAAGTATCTAAGACACAAACGGCA
>JABFEB020000040.1:14307548-14318650 GCA_019775895.2 Stomatorhinus ivindoensis
CCAGGATAGGGCACCCAGCCCACCCCAGGGCAGGGACTAACCCAGGAAAGGGCACCCAGCCCACCCCAGGGCAGGGACTAACCCAGGATAGGGCACCAGTCCATTGCAAAATTTAAATCTCAATTTATGATAAGCCTAGAAGATTTGAGCATTAACTGCTTTAAAAAGACATGGAAAATATACACAATTTTTTTCCACCTAAAAAATTTAAATCTGACAAACCTTTCAGTCAATAAAATTGAAGGTATTTTTTTATGTGAAGGGTATGGATATATTGTGAAAAGGTGTTGCTGGAGTGCATCCAAACGCCAATAAAATGATTCAAGAATTATGCTTCTGGAACTGAACCTAACGTGTTTTAAACAATGCAGAGAGGTTTATTGTTGAGGTTTGGATATTGGTCGGACTTAAGCGCTTGGCAGAAAAGTTTTTTTTTTATTTGAGACAGTCAAATGATGAAACCTTGTAAATATTTTAGATAGACATTGTGTTTGCCGTTTTATCAGTATTGTACTTTTTAATCTTTTTGTTGTCTTTTTCTTCCAAGTATTCATTTTCAAGCAAGCTTTGATCAGTGCACCGACAATCTATGGTTGGTTTTATAATTTGCATAATTTAGCTTGAAACTACCTAGAATGAGCTCGACATTAAAAGGAATCGGTTGCTGCAAAGTTTCTCTTGGTTTGATACATATTTCCCTAATGATCTCTGCCAGACTACACTAGTCTTCCATATCTCTTCCCTGGGCTGATACAAATGTGTCTGATTTACTTACTGTATTTATGCTGTGAATACCTTTGAAATGCAAAGATATGTAGAATTACATCCTTATCTGTCATTGAAAAGAATTATTTCCCAATTTTTTTGCTTGAATGCAAGCCAGAACTAGTAACCAGTATTATTATCTCATAGTCTCATCAAGCAAGATCAAAACTGAATGAGAACCAAACTGGGTTTGCTTTTTTCCTTGAAAGAGGAATCTTGACCACATCATTGACTGTAAGGGGGAGACACAGTAAAAAGTGATAGTTGCAGTGCTATTTTAGTTAAAATTATTACTTGCAGTAGCACTGCCGTGTAGCAACCAAAAGTAAAATGGAGAAAAAAGCTCCTAAGGAAAGAATATGCGCAAATACTGTCTGGAATCAAAAATGCTCTAACGTGCCCTCTCTCTTGCCCTATTTACCTTAAAAGGCACTTTGAATTTTTTTATTATTATATAGTATATAACACAGCTGGTTAGGGATCCATCATCCACAAACATGAAATACTTTTCATTTTGGAATGGTGATTGTAGGTCTCAGTAGAGAAAATCACAGCTGAAAGATATAAATTCTTGGATTTGTGCAATTGTTTTTCCATTATTTTGCATTTAAATCTTCTAAGGAGTAAAAATACATATTAAAAACAGCACTGTGTAAAACATTCTTTTCTATGACTTGACTCCACAGGGACACATTGTTAGAATGTCAAAGCGCCCATTTGTTTTTGCTAAAGAGCAGGTTTGAAACCATTAGTTTGTCACAATTTGTCCTATTCAACAATGAAAACACAAACCATGGTGTGGCTTGTTAATGCAAAACTGACAAAACAGACTGAAGTCATTAATAGGAGCCTGCTGATATTGTGTTTGAGTAGAAACTTATTAGTCCACCAATCTAACACCATTTAAACAAAAACAGCTAATTCCTCTATATATTAATGTGTAATAAAATACACATCTAATAAGGTATTAACCTTCAGGCCTAGAAAATGAAAGTAGTTACTTACAAATAGTGGTACAGCAATGTCCAGACTTACTCAGATTCTACTGACCTCTATAAATTAGACCCACAATTAACCATAACCCAGTGTTTTTTTTGTTTTTTAGAAATATATACATTTTTCGGATTAAAAAAATACAACCAAAAGGTTGAAAAGGTGAAATGTTAAAAAAAACAATCTTCAAGGTCTGTTGTGTGTCTGTCGTCCGGTGTACATCAAAGGTTGACGTGGTCTGCAATAGCTTCAGCATATCGTTAGTGAGCCGGGGTCCCGTGCATGCAGGTGTTACGCACCTGGAAGGCGTGGCTGGCAAATCCCAGGCCTAGCTGCCGGCATACAACCATGGCCTCCATGGTGCCCCAGCCCTCACCGCACACCGTGCCCCACACCAAGGAGCCATTCCTCTCTGCCAGGACCTCCACCCGCCCCTCAAATGGATTCCGTCCTCCGCTGAGGCGCAGCTGCGGAGAACATGGCAATCGGGGAAGTTACCCCACAGACCTCTGTGATGAGACTGCCCTCAGTTCATTTTTTCATTTTTTGCAGAGTGACTAAGGAACATTTGAATTATGATTGTCTAGGACATAAGAAGGTTGAATTCATACCATCTGAATGTCATAAAGGTGCACTAATAAATTTCATTACCTGAATGTAGAATATATTTAAATAAAAGCATATTGAAGCAAAGTGCGGCCTCTTTTTATAAACCTGATTGTTTCCTTTGTTGTGGTCCAGCACTGACAATTACAGAACTAGGTTGAAGCCTGTTCTTCTATGCTATATATATTTAAATAAGAAATTTAGAAATGCAGCATGTATTGAAAGATAACCAAATTCACATTGGTTTAATATAATGCACACATAGTGTGCTTCTTGTGTGCCAATCGGAAGTTAATGAACACCATTCGTAGCAAGTATATATTGAAACGTTTTGACATGATTTTGATGGTTTGTCTGAAGTCTGAAGACTTCCTAGCAGATCTGCTAAGCTGCCGGCTGCATGAGGTAATCGCACGAATGTGGTGTTTGTGATATTGCCAAAGGGTCTCAACCCATGAAAAGCAGCTGTGTTATGGTGACAGGAAACACTTTTAACAAGGCCACATGATGACTTGCTAAAGGGCAGTGCTGATCTAGGCCTCCTCACCCGCTGCTGGAAGCCCATCGCTGGGACGTTACACCTCACGCCCGCGTCCTCCTCATGGCTGCAGCCGAGCGACTCCTTGTTGAACGAGCACTCGGTGATGGACTTCTCAAATCCAGAACACTCCACCTCATTCATATGCACTGGGCCCATTCCTGAAGACCACAAAGACCCATTATGATGTCAACTTTCACAGATTTCCATTACAATTAAAATACAAAGCATTCCTCTGACTTGTACTGTTGCTCCTGAGCAATTGTAGTTATGCATTACTAACTATACTGTACCAATGAAAGATTTAAAAACAAGCAAAGATTTAATGAAAGATTTAAAAACAAGCAATCTGATAATGGGAAATAAAAGATTTTGAGTGGTGCTCAATAATGCTAATTTAAACCTGAGAAGCAGGCTTCAATTTTCATTGACTGTCATATTTTATGGCACGCATGGATGCATGATATTTGCATTAGTCTGCCTCAAATGATTACCATTAAGATACTGGATGTTAACCACACTGATTTATTGGGTCAGAAGAACGTGTGAGGTGTTTTATATATATATTTTTTTTTCTATTCATGAGATGTAGCAATCTTAACTTGCACCTGCCGAACCAATGACATGCAGGTGCCATATTGTCAGTTTAATAATAACGTCTTTTCTGCAGTCTCACTTACTCAACTGTCCTCCTGCATTCTTTTCCTGCACTCAGCGTACCATTATTCTGGAATTTACAACCTTAGCTCCCATCTCAGGGCTGAGGCCTCATTGTGGATTTTACGTTGATTAATGTGGTCATACCCATAATGGGAACAAGCAGCATTCATTTACTTTTACTGTCATTTGGTCATGGTGGGAAACACTGAGAGATGTTCCTGTTACACAGAAAACATGTTGATAATACTTTACTTAAAGCAGTCAGCATAATGCATTGCAATGCATTCATAAAATATAATAAACACGGCTATAAAAAGGCACAACACATTATAGCCATGTTTATTATGCATTATGAATGTGCTACGAATCTATCATCTATAAAGCACTATAAATACCTGCATAATGCATTACAAAGCACCCTTAGTTCTTATATTGACCAGTACAATGCATTATGCAGGTCTTTATAAAAGAATATCTGAAAAATATTTTTTGGGCTGAAGAAAAAAGTGAAACATTGAAAACAAAGGAGGGATCAGTACTGTGGAACCATAGAACCCCCCCCCCCCACACAGACACAGACACACACAGTAATCGACTGAGCACAAGATTATAACAGGACTGCACTATATAGCTATACACCTCTATCAGAACTTGAATTCCTGCCAACGTACCTCAAACCAGACATATTCTGTGCTTCACCATGATATTCTGCTGCACATACATCATGCTACCCTGCACCCCACCCATTTAGTATGATTCAGCATTTGTGCGCTCACCCTGTCTCGCATTCTTTTATAGGGAAAATGTTGCTGAATTGGCTCTTCTACATGCATCACTGTGACCTCCACATAAAAAGCCTTATCATTTCACTGTAGGGAGCTTACGTATGGTAAAATGGCAACGGAATTGAACTGAACTTCATGTCTACGTCCCATGCATGTCTTACAAAATCATTGTCTACACAAGAGCAAAAGGAAGACTTTTTTATTTACAGGTTTTCAAAGAGCACATGCTCCTGGACTTACAGCAATGAGTGATGGTTCTAGTCGATGAATGTTTGTACTTCTGGTTTTAGTTTGACAATTCCTCGTGAAATCTCACAGCAGCCTCTAAAATGAGTAACACTAGAATGATCTAAAGCAGGGGTTCATCCCCAGGGACCTCAGATGAAAACTGAGCATAGCTATCACTAACGTGTGATCAGATAATGAACAGCTAAGGGCCGGGACGAGGGCTTTAATATTTCTTGCTCCGGGGGGGGCAGGTTGAAAGTGTTAAAAATGTCAATGACAGGATTTTGAGTCAGACTTCACAAGAATACCAGCAGATAAAACTTCAAAACAAATCCAAACAAGATGTAATAAAACTGTACAATATATCCTAACCATGTGTACCATAATTTTAATCAAAGTAATTCCAAATGCAAGACATTTACTTGGATAGTGTTCCCTGTAAATTTTTTTTTAAATGCACAGAAATATACATATTTGAAAAATTCTGATCTTGTTAAAGGTGATATAAAAATGTAAGCTTGTGCATCCCCAGAGGAAATTTTTGCTGATCTTAACAGTCTATCTCATCAGAAATAATGAGTAAAAGAATAAATCAGTTTGAGGACAGAAGAAACACCAGATAACAGCAGTTATTTTACTGTGTTCATATATTTCTCAGAATTCAAAAACAGAGAGAAAGAGTTAAAGCTTGAATTTGATAAGTGACAAATTTCTGATGTCATGCAGGTTCAGTTACAAGCCAAGTCAAGTTTTTGTTGGATCTCAAGGGCTTATTATTTCAGACAAAGTTCAGTGCAGTGAGAGAAAAAAGAGCATTTTAAGATCTTAAATAGGCTATTTCTCCGGAGCTGACCAAGTATGACCAAATGATAAAAATGTTTTATTGATACTATATTGAACTCAGTTAATAGGCTGGACAAAGCAGAGATCTTATTTTGAATTTTCTTTGGGTCGCTGCTTGTTAGATTCTGTATTAGGGTTATCACACAAAGCCTGACAGCTTGAAGAACATTACGGAAAAACACAACAGCACAATAAGTACTGAGAAATCATATTACAGTTACACGCAGGGTTTTGCCATTCTAAGGTACATTTCTGAAAGAAGTAAAAGAAAGCGACAGTAAGTTAGGGACTTTTTTCCATGCTGGATTTCATGCTGGAACAAAAGGGCTAGAATGGAAACCTTGATCCCCATGTCAGGCGGCTCTGCAAGGCATTACCTTGGCCCAGGCGGCCGCCGGTCAGGAATTCTTTGGCAGTGCCGAAGCCCAGCTCTCTGCACACGACCGTGGCAGAGATGAGGTTCCAGTTGTCGTCGCAGATGGTGCCCCACTCGCCGTTCTTCAGCACCTCCACACGGCCCTCTCCCACTATGGCTCCACCCCTGAGACGGACCAGAGGCTGCTGTGGAGGTGAGAGCAGCAACGATAGTCAGACAGTTTCAGGTTCCTCTCCTTTACAATGTCATCCGTGTTGGGACAGACCACTTCTTTTTGGACACATGCATACGCACAATATATGATTATGAATATATATTTTCACATTTACACATTTATTTTTGCATTTCTTGTTAAAGACTAATTAATGCACTCTTCATTTACTATTGAAAAATCAGATACATTTGATGGAAGAATTTATCATTTATGTAAATTTTAACTTTACTCCCATTGCATGACAACAGGAACAAAATCTTCTCAGGAATCTTCTCAACTGTTAATGAAACATGGATTTTTAATAGTTAAAAAAAGAACAAAGGAAATCATTTAAAAAGTTAACATTCTGAATTCCAAAGCTGTTTCATCAGTTTATGAATTGCAAAAAATGCACTTGAAGCAAAGTAGGATTCTTTCAACACTTTTGCAAGCTTGACTTTTGCAAGACTTTGCTTCCAGTTTCATCACAACAGGTCAAAAGTTATGCAGTGATATTTACTGTTAATGAAAACAATTTATACATTCCATACAAACAAGCAGCCACAACCGTCTTGGATGTAACGACATGTTCCGAATGATCTAAACAAATCACCTAACAGATATAAGCCAATGCCTAAGCTTACTTACTGAGGTATTCTTTCTCAGACCTTCTGATACACTTGTGCTGGACCTTTTTTCCCAACTATACAGAGCAACACATTCCACATATGAAAAGTACTATGTGCATGTTGATACGTTTGGAGATGAGTGCTGAACGTAACTACATTTAGTGAGAAGGAAGTTTAACAGTAACATATCAATGTAATATGCATGTGTGTGAGTTAGAAGACTCAAAATTTGGATGAATAGAATTGGTGTTGAGGAAACCTGACCTGTGGAAGATGCCAGAATGCCCTCAGTTTCTGTGATGTTTGATTCAGAGATGGGATGATGAGATCATTGTGACAGAGGACTCTTGACAATATGTGTTTTCAGTATGTTTCTTTTGGATTCCATCTATTCTTTCCGATTTTCCCTGATCTAGAGGTGATGATCATGATCATTTGCGATGATCCACTTAACAGTGCAGGTATTTGAGGCCGAGTTTAACAAACAGACTACGCTGAATAGATATCACAAATATACCAGCCTGATTATCATTTCAAAAATGTAATTTTGTATATCACATGTATGACCCAGGGCATTCAATCTGAGAAAGGCTTGTGGAAATAATAAACTTCAAACTGCAATCATCAAAAACAAATCTGACTAGATGTTCAGTTAAACTTCAAAGAATACAGCATGCTAAAATTGATGTATGCTACTCTGCATAATGCTTTACTAAACCGTTTTTCCTGCAAATCTTGAAGGACACACGTTGCCATACATGTAACCTAGGCCCAAAAAGTTCTATTCTGTTTATATAAGTTTATTGTGGAAAACAAATAAAATGGGGGCTGACCTTAACTACGGCACCTATATGCTAAAATAACGCAATAAGGAAGTAGATGTTTATTTTATTGTAAGTGAGTTCATTATATATGCCCCATATGACAACAATGACACTACTTGAGGTACACGCATTGACTGGTTCCCCATGCTGAGCAAAATCAGCCCCAGCAAATTAGATTAATATACTGTACAACTGGGCCTTTTAAAAGGCCTTCTATAGTGAATCATTCAAAGACATTGCATGACCCAACACATTCTGTTGCTATGGTGATGCTTTCTCTTGTTGATCCATTTCCAAATGGTTCTCATCCAACATTCCATTGGCCATCGCATTATTATAGAGTATAAAAGTATACAATAATTACTATTTATTGTGGTTTTACAAGACCAAGTGGGTCCCAATTTAATACAAACAAAAAGACAAACTGTTTGTATCTCAGTAATTTATTATAATAGCCTTGGATTTCTTTTTTACTAATACCCAGTGTAAGCTATTGTTAACCTTCCTTAATAAATTGCTGCTAAGTTGCAAGCAAATTATTCATCTTCTCCCAGAATTCCACACATTTTCTTGGTAAGCCCCTGATTTACACTCTTTTAGGGTTTTTAGGGTTAGTGTTCATGCATCCTTCAAATTTACTCACAAGGTTTCAGGGCAGCCGATTAGCATGTAAAAACACCGAAATGTTGCACGTACTCCATAAAACAGAAGCTAAATAAACAGCGGTTTAGAAGCTGACAAAGACCGTCTTTTAATGGAAGACCAACCTCTTGCCTGAAAGCTTTTCTGAAGCCAGCCATGGGTGTGGAGGCGAATGACCGTCCTGGGACACAGCTCACCACCACTGGTATGCCTTCTACACAGCTGCCATTCATTTTTTCCGCCTCATTGCGCCCAAGTTTACAGCTGGACAGGTGGGACTCGGTTCCTGTGCAGTTCACAGAGTAATCCCAGTAGGTGTGTTTCCGCCTACGTGCGAACATCCTGTGAGTTTACAGGGACAAACAACAGCTGCATCATTCATCTGTTTTTTAGCTGACCGGTCCTTCCACACCATTCCAGTATCAGGTTGTACATGCTCCCTGAATATGCCAGTCACATATATAACTGATTACCTAATCCCAGTGTTTTCATACGTGACATAATCAAACCAAATGTTTTCAGTTTGGACAGTGGAAAATGTGTTTTGGATCTAATATTGAACTCCTGCCAGGCCTGAAACAAAGACTGCCCCTAGCCTGTTTTAATTAAATGCCGCTATACAGTGGAATCTGTGACTATTGACTCCCATAAGCCGTACATTTAAAAGCTACAGAAATATGACAACATGAAAATCCAAAGTGAATATAAAAATAAAATTCAGCAACATTTTGGTGGTATATATCATGCTTATGAGACCAAGCTGCACATCTGTGGAAATTAAGCTTTCAAAGACTTAAGTGCTTTCTCCGAAGCAGTGGGATTTTGAAGAGAGCACAGAACATAAAATAAATCACACACTTTTGCATGATCTTAAAATATATCATACATATTTACAATGATCCCGTTTTCTTTTTATCCATGAATTTTCCAGAGCTTGAAGTAACCAAGAGGTTGAGACAATTGTGCTTGAGTAACAAATCCTTCACAAAGCTCTGCACTGGGAGATCTGGCCCACAAAAATGTTCCGCAATCTCTGAGTGAGTGTGACTCGGCACGTACCTCAGTTGGGCTCCTGCTGCCGCTCTAACTGTCTGTCTCAGATACATTTATCCATACACAAGCACAAAGCCAAGACCAATATGGTTTACACATGTATGCTTATGGGTCAGGAAAGGCAGAATTTCAGTACCAAATAACAGTTTATTTGGGTATATTGAAGTACACACCAAAAGTATATCACATTCTGGGTAATTTTGTAACCCTTTTTCTTATATGAACAATTTTAAGCTTCAGTTTGAGATTTCTAGCTAAACTCTTTTACACGGGTTTCCACTATTAAATAAACTATTCATGTTTTTTTCCCCCCAGTTTGTGGGCATTACAGCTACCTAATGGTATGTGCCGGTTTCGGAAAAGAGAAGGTAGCAGGGGAACAGACATAAGGAATGGTATGCGAGGTTATATCGAATGGTACTAAAACTAATTTATGAGGAGTCACGTGAAGCGTTGTGGTAATGCGAACAGAACTGGAGGAAATGTCTCCGCTGGACATGATCAAATGACGGCCCCCAACAAATAAATTCGTATGACACCGCTCTGATGCAGTGTTGAGGCCACTGAGGCCCCGAAGTCACCCCAGTGAATCACACAGAGGTTATGGCCCTCAATATTTTACTAATAGCCCTGAATTTCAGTAGATGTTTTCTTTTTTCCTGCGCTAACAGTACAGTGTAATACGTAGTCCTTCATTAGGTTATTTTTCTACCGATTGCATATAATTTTGTTTAATCTATTTCAGCAGAAAAGACATGCCCATAAAATTTGTTCACATTACAATAAGCTGGGCAACCAGATGTCGAGTTAATTTGTGGAGGAGAAATTTGCCAGGCTAATTTTTAGTTATATGATCGCTTCTTTCTTGGAATGAACTGGACTAAATCCAGTGGAATGCCAATGATCTGATATTTTAGTTTTCCTTGTACCTTAAGATCAAAACAGACTTGCGAAAATTCTGAGAGATTAACCTTACGTTTAGCGGTTCCTACATAAAAAAATGTGACAAGACTCCTCAGCATATCTCTGTGTCAAAAGTTCTTGCCACAATGAGAAGTATGGAAGTGGCGGAGGGATAAGGACATCACACTTTTTCATGGTGTCATTCTGTGCTGCCTGTGACTTTCACATGTGCCTTATACTCACTTGTAGACTCGAGCATTGTATCTCCTCTCACCAGGGAAGCCAAACATGCCACAAATGACATGGCTGTTCATCGGGGTCCAGTCCGCATCACAGAGCTGTTTCCATCTGCCCTCGTCCTTCACCTCCACGTAGCCCTCTGTGACCGGAATGCGCTTGCGGTAAGATGCCAGGATTGCACGGATGCGAACATCCTCCACGTGGATGTTCAAACTCTGTGGAGAAGCGCGGCAGTGTTCAGGAACCAAGAGATTCATTCATTTTCAGATTGTGGAAAAGCAGACACAGAATATGTGAATTACGGTCATTTTCAACATATTTCATCAAACAAATACTACACGTGCGTGACTATGGACCCCTGAGACCTTTCAGATGGGGTTGTGAATTCCTTGCGCCCATGCTGCATTTCTCTGACTGAGGCTTACTTTAAAACTACACACATTTTATTATATAAATGTATATATTTCAATGGGTAAAAAAATAGTTGGAATAAAACCATTATATTATCCAACTACCCATCTATTTTATAACTACTCATCCTGGTCAAGACTGTGGTGGGGGGGGGAGGGGGCCTTCCACCCTATGCGGGACAGCACAGGGCTCCCGACTGGGAAACACCCTGTATGGGATGCCAGTCCAGCACAGGGCTCCCAACTGGGAAACACCCTGTATGGGATGCCAGTCCAGCACAGGGCTCCCAACTGGGAAACACCCTGTATGGGATGCCAGTCCAGCACAGGGCTCCCAACTGGGAAACACCCTGTATGGGATGCCAGTCCAGCACAGGGCTCCCAACTGGGAAACACCCTGTATGGGATGCCAGT
>JABFEB020000040.1:14318750-14332326 GCA_019775895.2 Stomatorhinus ivindoensis
CCTGCATGGGATGCCAGTCCAGCACAGGGCTCCCGACTGGGAAACACCCTGCATGGGATGCCAGTCCAGCACAGGGCTCCCGACTGGGAAACACCCTGCATGGGATGCCAGTCCAGCACAGGGCATATGCACACACATATAATCATACTATACTTTGCCATTAAGAGACACCAATTAGCCCAACTGCATGCCTTTGGACTTCAGGCTAAAAAAAAAAAACCTTGAGGAAATTCCTGCAACATCGCCCTCTCCTGGTGAGGAATGGGTTCCTACCTCAAGTGGAGGAGTTTACGGTTCTCAAGGTCTTGTTCAAGAGTGAAGGAAGAAGGGAGTGGAAGGTCAACAGACAGATCGGTGCAGCATTAGCAGTAATGTGGACACTGTACTGTTCTGTCGTGGTGAAGAGGGAGCTGAGCTGAAAGGTGAAGCTTCTGATATGCTAGTCCATCTACGTTCCTACCCTCACCTATGGTCATGAGTTCTGGGTAGTGACCGAAAGAATGAGATCACAGATATAAGCGGCAGAAATGAGTTTCCTCCGCAGGGTGTCTGGGCTCAGCCCAGGGTGAGGAGCTCAGATATTTGAGAGGGATGCAAAGTAGAACCTCTGCTCCTCCACATAGAAAGGAGCCAGTTGAGGGGGTTTGACCATCTATCTAGGATACCTCCTGGATGGCTCCCTGAGGAGGTGTTTCAGGCATGTCCAACTGGGAGAAGACCCCGGGGCAGAACCAGGACACACTGGATATTATCTCTCAGATAGCCTTGGTATTCCCCTGGTGGAGTTGGAGGAGGAGGCTGGTGAGACGGAGGTCTGGACATCCCTGCTTAGACTGCACCCTAACCCTAACCCCACAACCTGACCCCGGATAAGCAGAAGATGGATGGATAGAAGGATGGTGAAAATCATCCCATAACCCTTTTAGTTTTTTTATACAAACTGCCAAAATACACACAGTGTCCAATGTACCTTGTATGTAGTAACTGGGCAGGGTCCATTTGTATCACGAGACCTACTTTGAGGGGTGTCAAATCTGTTCAGAGAAGCCCTCTTGCACCCTTGAGGTTTTCCATTCTCTTCTGACCTCTTACCAAGATGTTTTCAGCCACAGAACAGATGCTAACTGGTGTTTTTTTTTGGTAATAGCACCATTCCCTGCAAACTCTGGACACTGTAGTGCATGAAAATCCTGGGACCTGCAAGATGTCCCATGGGCTGTATGTATTCAATTGTAGCCATATGATCGGCCGTCTGGAAGAGCAGGCTGTTTGTGTTAACGAGCAGGTGTAGCTAGAGAAGCCTTTACTGCCTCTGCTTTCTCCATCTTCAGGGCAAAAAACAAGCCCATATATCTGTGCTGTGTGACTTTGGTTGGTGTAGTATGTACATCTTCGTAGCGAGAGACCAGGGGGGTCATTATCTAAAGTAATCATCTCATTTCCAGAGCCTAATATAAACAGTGCTGCTATAAAAACTGCTTGGCTTTTGGTCACTTTTTAGATGAGGTGAGATGAGATGAGAAGATGATACCCTATTGATCCTCGTAGGGGAATTCTCCTTTTCCTACCCCATCTTGCTCTCCATGACACAGACCCATGTAGGTGAGAGCGAGCTTCGCAGTGGCAGGCAGCCACCCGTAGCAGCACTCATGGAGTTGGGGGTTAAGGGCCTCGCTCAAGACCCCACAGATATGACCCTTCTGCTGAGGCCGAGCTCAAACCAGCAACCTTCCGGGCACAGGTGCAGAGGCCCAGCCCACTGCGCCTCAGTCTGCCCCCCATTTTACCCTTATTAAACAGCAACAGTATCTTGTTTTTTGCCCGATAAATTAGCCAACTTAACTTCTGGTTTGTTACTCCACCCCACCCTTCTTCATGCCATGATGCCCATATTTACTCCATGCCCCCCTCTGTCCCTAAAGTTACACACTACACTGTCCACAGTAAGGTTCCATTTTTCTTCGTCTGTCCCAGAATTCCTCACTTCACCCTTTGCCCAAGAGAAAACTTGCAATGTTATGCTTTGCTCAGCAGCAGAACTCCAAAAGCACGTCCACTGCGCTCAAGAGTAAACGCTAGCAAAAGATCATAGCTCCTTGTAATTATTAGTGGCTTCCTAGAATTTCCCAGTACTCCTAGGAATGCACAGATGCCACGATACTAAACACAACACAAATCTGCAATGAAAAGCGCTGCATTCTAAAGGCTGTATAAATGGGGATGAGGGAAATGAGAAGGCGATAATGGAATCTGGCAATAACAGAGCAATAAAAATGGGTGCGGTAGAGGGATTGATATTGTTATGTAGATCTTACTGGGAACTGAGGATGGCTGCAATTGCATAAGAATTGTTGTCTCAGAAAATCAGATGCATGTCAGGTGCTTGCTGGTTACAGCTCAACTCCTATGATCACAGACCTGAAATGACACGTGTTGATATTAATGAATATTCTACTGAAAGTATTCTACTTGAAAGTCATGTCAAGCGTCCTGCTTATGGACTCTCTGGGGACGTTAACCAAGACCTTAAGAGACAAAATCGTTAAACTGGTAGGCTAGCCGCTGACCAGGATGATGTAGAACATATAAAAGTCTTTGTTGACAAATAAATTACATTCCTGAATATTGCAAATGACCTAAACAATTTCCATCATTACTTCTTCAGATGACCGTGGAATGAAAGGAGAGATCCATAGATGTCAATAGTGATATGCTGGATGCACGTAATTTAAGAGATTAACCACCTGTTAAAACCACTTGCCTTATACAGTGGTACATATGAGCACCCTGAAGGATTCGATTACATTTTCTAGCATGACATGGCAGGAAAAATCCTTTACTGCACAAATCTTTATGTGCAAAACAATGGTATACAATTGAAAAATTTTAGGGCAACAGAGGAACTTAACTGTATGACGTATGTATGATATCAGTGCAGCGTCTTTATGCAAGCTGTCGTGCAGGAAGAGATACATCCAACATACAAGACAATCATAAGCCAGAGGCACTAGGAAACAACTACAGTGAACAAATATTTCTCCTTTATAGTTTCTGAATTTGCAGAGTGGAGATGTAAAAATTCATAGATATTCCAGACATACGTCCCACGGATAAAACATGCGGCTTTGCGGTCTGATGTGCAAGACAATAATAGCTTGGCCAGAAGGATAAGAAAAAAAATGTTCTGCTTTTGTGCATTAAGTCATAATAGGAAAACTGACATAAACAGGTGATCGTGGGGGGTAATCTGTCTCCTGTTTGGGGTTTGTTTCCAAACACCAGAAACCTGTGCTGATAAAGATGCTGTTATTGGAGATCATAAGAGAGGTGGTATCCTTCTGTCATCTTCATGACTCAACGGCTTGGGTTTGAACTCTAGGGAGGGATGTGAGGCAACTGGAATAGTTATGTGCAGGGATGGGTCAGAGAGGCCTGGGATAAAGCTCTGGAAAAAGCCTGTGTCTAAAGCCTCCTTCCTGCTTTACATAACTGTGATTTTATTGCCAGCAGAAACCAGTTCATTTTGTAAATATTCAGAATCAGATTCTTTTAAAGCATCTGCCTGTTCAAGCTTACAGGCAAGTTCCAATTTTATAAAGTTTAAAAAAATCAAGTTTGTAACCATACTACTACTACTCCTATTACTCCTATTACTACTACTCATATTACTCATACTCCTACTACTCCTATTACTACTACTACTACTACATGATTACAATAGCAGCAACCCCCCATCCATTCTCCAGCCACTTATCCTGGTCATAGAGGACATCATTAGACATCATAAAGCTTAATATGGTTGGGCATGTCACTACGGTCAAAAGGACACAGAACACTGCTTTATTCCTGACAGCACCACAAGCTACACGCTAACAAAGCATGCTTGTGTATTATAAAGCACACACAGCTGATGGAGACATGTGTTGTCTGTTACAGAATGCTTAATGTCCAACATAATAGAAATTCAATTCAATTCGATTCAATTTTACATACTAAGTGGTTCATGATACAGGGATAAAAAGAAAGAAAATGCCAGAAAAGAAGCACAGCGCTGCTACCCAAAGTGCCTCAGCTGTCTTCCTGTGTTCCCACTGAAAATCCCTTCCACATGTCTGACCTAATGCCACACAGCTTGATACGGCACAGTTCATAATGAAATCTCAGTGTGTGCTACTCATTTAATTGCATTTACTTATTCATAAACCATTTTGTCTCTCTCAACCAAAAGGCTCTATCCTGGAGTATCATTTTAAGCAGGCATTTAAACCGCGACTGGAATTTTTTTTCCTCCACAAATTTCTTCAACAAACAGACAAAAATAGAATAAATAAGCGAGCTTAGCAGGCAATTTCCCGGGGTAAGAACAGCCCCCCTGGTTAACTGCGAAAATCACTTACCGTGTCAGCTTTGAAAACCTTGTTATAACTGCACACAAACATGATAGATCTGAAATCTTGATATTTTATTCTTCTAGCATTGTAAAAAGATTTATATGCATGAAAGATTTTGTGGCTGAATGATCAGTGTCAGGGTTTTAAATGCTACTATTTATTGTTACATTTCCTCTGGTTAAAAAATTTGGAGTATCATTATAAGAATGTACGTAAAAATAAAAAACAGCCTGTTTCTTGGTGCCAAGGTAAAGAGTTAAAAAATATTTGAGACAAAAAAGGTTTTAACTATAAAATCTTCACAAAATAATTTTCTTGTTTTGTTGGTTATTTGGTAATTCTGTACAAAGAAACATTCTGAATCTCAGAATTTTTCACATATGTACTGTATGCATCGTGAATAAATATATGAGATTTGTCTCGAAGATTTGCAATAAACGTCTGGAATATTAGCATAGTTCTAGGAAGAATAATGGTCAAAATCAGCCATCTTCTGGCACACCAAAAATGACAGATACATGCATCTACTTACATCTGCTGGCAAGATATCATTCAAGTCTGATAAATTTACAAATAGAAGAGCTGAAGATCATCATTAGTGCTAGCAGTGGTGTTTCAGAAAAATGTGAATGGAGTTACAGTGAGTGGGGGAAATTTCGACGTGTGCGGCTATTTATAATGTGCTCCTGCCAAATGAAGCCTCAATCGAAAATAAATCTCTCCAGCTGAGCCCACTTCCAGCTTCAATGTGAAAGCTAAGGGTTCATCAGGCGAGATATTCTCGGGAAATGCCAAAGTGTTAAGTTGAGCAACGTGATGCAAATATTGATTTTAGTTGCAAAAAAATTCTAACGAATCTCAGCTATAGCTAACTTAGAAAGGAAAGCTTTGTAAAAAATATTCTGACTATCCCTTAAATCATGACTGTTTGAAAAGGGAGTTCCTGTCTATACTTATAGGAAGTTCCACTTGTTTGTTTGTCATGGTAAAATATACACAAACTTTACTGGCGTTTATTGCACCTGTTTTCTTGTGACAGAATCCTACTATAATTACCATAACCTTTGAGTGCACTGACACAAGCCTTACTATTTGGAAATGAATTGTATGAATGTGAGCCACACCTTTTACAATAGATATAGTGAAATATTCTCAGTGCACCTCATTTATGAGGTACAGAACTGAATTCCATCTCTCCTTAAGTGCATTATTTTGTGAATTGCAAAAAAGCTGGTGGATTCATCTTACATGCCACATGGTACTCCCACAGGTTGTCTTTCCAAGTACCAAGCAAACACCAAGGTTAAAAAAAAAGGTTTACAAAAAAAAATATCTGTGACCAAATGATTGTCTTTAAATACCTGAATTGAAATTCTTGGTGTGACTGGGCATAATGAATGTATAAACTGCACAGCTTCCATAAACTCAAATATATCATAAGTCAATGTAAAAAGATTGCTGTACAAGCATCTTATCTTCTACCATTGACAACATCTTCTTGGAAAGCATTGCAATCTTTCTGTTAGACTATAATGAAAATGTCCTGTCATTCGTGCCATTGGACTGCTGGATCAGTGACTCATGTTATTAACATTCCTAGAGGATGTGTACGTAGGCAGATCTGGTGGACCCCTCTGTGTTTATGGAATCAAGCGCAGCTCATGTCGTTTCTCAGCTTTGGAAAATTTGAGTCTAATCTTTCGCAATGATTACTCCATATGTGGCTGCGAGATGTAGAATTCGTCTAGACTTCCACAAGTTTATTTTTTGTGTGTGATGGGGGACTGTTTCTTCCCCAAATTCACCTCTATTAAACCTCAAATAGCTGTCAAACTAGTGTCAGTCTTTCATAATTTTATTTCTAATTCTAGGAATCAGCATGTTTCAAATGCCATTACATT
The DNA here is from genome assembly GCA_019775895.2 of Stomatorhinus ivindoensis. Classification (NCBI taxonomy): domain Eukaryota; kingdom Metazoa; phylum Chordata; class Actinopteri; order Osteoglossiformes; family Mormyridae; genus Stomatorhinus; species Stomatorhinus ivindoensis. Next base: position 14,325,043 of record JABFEB020000040.1, read on the forward strand.
TCTTGGCTTTTACACGCTGAGAGAATCCTTATCTTGTTTTTGACTGCTGAGTGAGGCTGCCGTAACAGGAAAACCAGACATGTCTTCAGGGATTCCATGTCTGAAAATCCAGGAACACATACTGTTTGAGTTTCAGTCAAGTGAAACGGAGGGTTGGGATCCAGCGCAAATGCATCCTGACTTTCGGACATAGCCGTATACTGCTGGCCAGTTCATGACCTCTGTTTGAAGAACATTTTGTGCTTATATAGCGGAATCACCATGTGATCAACTGACCCAGCAACAAAGACTGTGAGTAACTGTCACGTTTAGATCCCACAGTGGAAAAACTGACAAAAAAACGCAAGTGAGGGAAATGTTATATATTGTTTCCTTTCGTTGGCTGAGGAAGACATCTGCACCCAATAGTATTCATTTCTATTACAATATGGGTTATATTCTTTCCTAACGAATATCAACATTGGAATTTTTTGGTGGACCTTCTGAGAGTAAATAGTGGAATATAAGCTTTTTATTTTTTTATTAAACAAATGTATGTATCACAACCTTCACCAGGAGAAAAGGTGGGAAAATGACATTCATGATGATATGTATTTCTGTTGAATATGTTAAAATCGGCACATGAATAAAAATATATACCTAAAAACAAAATTTTTCCTTGGAATAAACATTTATTTAATAAGCATATTGGTCATTTTTGGCAGATCTATCAAAATTCTGCCTATATTTTTCTCAAACTGAGGCTAACCTAGTACATAAAGCCAGCCTCCATAAACACTTGTCCAGCACTGGGTCATAGGGGGCCAGGAGTCTGTCCCAGTAAACAGAACAGAAGGCAGGAGACAGCCAGGGCTGGATGCCAGTCCATAACAGGGCACACACTCTCACATAATCACAGACTATGAGTGAATGTAGTCACCAGTTCCACAAGCTGCACAAACAAGGTCATCCAAACTCCAGACAAAGGAGGTGGGATAGTAACCTGGGGTGTTGGTACAGGTTTGGGCCCTTTTTTTGGGATTGCCTACCTGTCAATCAGAGGCACCTGAAATCATTCTAACTTCCCCCATAACCACCCCCCCCCCCCTTATGGCACCCCTAATTTTAACCCCCAACCCAAGAGGTACAAAGCCTCATTGCTAACCATTAAGCCACCATGCCATCCTCATAATTATAGTCACATGTTAATTTTAAAATGCCTGAGGCTTCTGTCTGTAAAAATCCAGCCACTGTACTGATGTTTACAAACAATAGGTGTAATACAAGAGCTATTTCTCCAAGATATATTTACCTCAATGTTGTTGGTGAGGGTATTGACGAACTTAAAGCCGGGAATCCTCTTGTCACTACACAGCACTCCTACGTCTTCTGTATGCTTGCAGTCGGACACCCCAATTCCATTAGAAGAACACTGGGCCAGGGTCTTCTCCTTGCCAGTGCAGTGCACATTGTCAAACCAGATGCGCCCTGATTAGCAAAAGAGCATATCTTCAAAACACTATTCAGTATTCGGAACAGATTCAATTATTGAGTCTTTTCAAATTATAATTTTTATAGAGTCAGCTAGGTGGCTCTCCCTGAAGCAGTGTTACAGGAGATCAAGACAGAGCATCAAGTAATAGGAGCAGAGCTCTGCAGCAACCCTTAAGGAGGCCACCAGAAAAAGCAGTAGTTCAATCTGCAACGGGAAGTTCCTGCTGGAGGGGACTCTAGTGAGAGACACACAAATATGCAAACCAGTGCAGATGGTACTAATATGAAGTCTGGGCACCAGTCTGCTGCCAGAACTACCCAGTAGCTGGATGTGATACAGGACCAGCAGTGGGACGTCCAGCAGACTGTCAGCACAGCCCAGAACTCCAGAAAGCCCTGCGTCCCTGTGAGCTGTGAGCAAGGAGAAGCTTCAGTCCTGCACCGCAATTTAAAGGATCAAGTGGGTAGATTTAACGTCAGATTAGACTAAAAGGCATTCTACTGAAAGGCATTTCACCTATTTTTAGTCTTTGGAAAAAATTGTAAGTGTTCCTGCACCTTTGATCCATGTTGTGGCTTGTTGCGTTCAACCAGAACCAAACGGCTATGGTTTTACATTTATATTTTGCCATAACTATAAAATAAATATGTATTACCTTATTTCTTAGCTAGTACTTTTAACTAAAATGACTTTGACTTGGACTTTGTGTCCACATTTACACTACCAGTCAAAACATTTTGCACACCACAGGTCTTTACCACTTTTCCACTATTTCATAAACTGCAGATTTTTTATTTGTTAAGCTTTGGAAACCGAGTGAACAACTAGAAATGAATAAGAAAGTCAACTTGTTTAATTTTCCTTTATAACATGGAAAGAGTATGTAATAGTACAGGTCTGTATCCTATTCACTGGTTGTGTGGTGATTTCAGTGTCAAATACTAGGCTGTCCTTTAAATTTAAATGCACTATTGAACCGATTCATCCCACTCGCCGGCAATTAATAGCTCTTTAAATATCTAACACTGCTCTAATGATCCACATTATATTAGGTGGCTTTTTGTAGGTCAGTATAGTGAGACATTTTGTGTGTCTGAAACATTGATTACGGATGGCAGATATCAGCTAGCAGACAAAAGACAAGCAATTGTCACTCTGAGAGGAGAATGGTATAGTTACAGAGTACTAGTCAAGAAATTGAAAATTCCTTTCCGCAGTTGCTTATACATTGAAGAGACACCAACAAACTGGATCTAAGCTGGACAAGAGGGCTGGTAACAAACAAGTTCATAAGAGTGACAAGTTAACGTAACAGAAGGTTAAGTGCACCAGAAATCAAAGCACAACTGAATGAATGCCATGGCACCAAAATGTCAGCTTCAACTGTGTGCAGAAAACTGAGGAAGGCAGAGCTGAAGGGTTGCGTTTCAGTCAGAAAGCCACTTTTGAGGGTGCTTAACAAAAGGAAAAGGTTTGCATGGGCGGAAGAACAGAGAAACTGGTGTGTAGAAGGCTGGTGTAAGGTGCTGTCGACTGATGAATCGAAGTCTGAAATCTATGGTTCCTCAAGGTGTTATGTGCGCCGGCGCACTGGGGAGGGGATGCTACCACAGAAGCATTGTGATGGTTTAGGGGCACTTTGCTGAATCAAAAATTGGAAATCAGCATAGGACTCTCAATTTGAATCAGAAAGGCTACTATAGCGTCCTGCACCAACGTGCCATTCCTGCAGGCAGGAGGTTCATGAGTCAGTCGTACTTTCTGCAACCAGGCAATGTCCCCAAACAAGCCTTCAAATCGTGTCACAACTATTTTAAAAGGAAAGAAGAAGAAGGAAGGCTGAAACTCATGGCCTGGCCATAGTCACCTAACCTGAACCTGATAGAGCTAGTTTGGGATGAACTGGACAGAAAGGTCAACTGGTGCATCATACCTGTGGACAATGCTCCAGGAGAGGAGTGCTGGAATGTGCTTACAGGGAAGTATTTAATGATTTAATGTCCCTTGTAGAAAGAATGCCTTGAATTTGCTCTGCTAGAGGGGGTCACTTTGATGAATCAAAGATATTACATTTTCCTGCTAATAAAGCTACTCAAACGGTGAAAATACCGTAAATTATTAGCATATAAGTCAGTTTTTAGTAAATATTAAGCAAGTCATGGACAAACGTAGAGAATCAATGTGTGCCTTGACTGGGCCTGTATACAGCTAGAAATTACACTAAAACTTAACTGCATGTACTAGGAATTTGTTTTGGCAGTATTTGTGTTTACATTCACAGATAACATAGAAAAACAAAGAACATAAATTAAGAAAAATAGATAAGTAGAAATAACAGAACAGACACAACCTCATTTATTTAATGGATGTTTGTACAGTGTAGCAGGAAAACTGCACATTACCACACTCCATTTAGTGACAAACTGAACAGCTTGGACAGCCAAGGAAATGTTGAGTCATTACCGAGGTAGGTTAATTACAGTATTACAGTGCTGGGAATGATGTGGCTTTCATTAAAAGCTACTTCAAAGCTTACTCCCATGTTCCAGTATGACATTTACGGATTAAAGGAAAGAGCTGATTAAATCAACTTTCGTTTTTCTTTATAAATTTTACATCTTGCAATTCGTTTTCAGCAGCATCTGTATGATGAACGTAAGCTTAACGTCTAATACACAAAATTGCTAAATTTCCATTTTACTTACTTAGCAGACAGTTTCACTGACAGCAGAGTTAAACAATCCCTGGGGGCTGTTGGGATTGTGGGTCTTGCTCAAGGGCATGATGGTGACATCACTCTACCGACCTTGAGGTTTCAAACCGCAACCTTTCGATCAGGGGCACAATTCCAGTCCTAATCTATGATGCATGTGCCTTAATAATACACTGCATATTTGCTTGTTTGCATAATTTTTCTGAATGAACAGGGGGAAGCGCCTAAGGATTCGTTTTGAAACACAATACGCATCATTCTCACAAACTCACATTATACTAACCCAAATATATATGAACACTTGTCCCAGTTTTAGTTAATTGGCTGCGAAAGTAAAACAAAATTCAAAACACTGTATTTCGCTGTAACATTTTGGTTTTTTTCCATCGAAGGAATCTCATGTCATGACAATGACCGTACCAGAATATCACCATGCATCCATTTTCAAAATAAAGTGTTTCTGTGGGTTTCAAATAGGTTCACAGTGTAAATGAAGTAATCCATGTTCCACTTTTAGCTTCTTGCCAAAATCATCATTATCACGGTCGTAACCCCGCTTCCTGCTTGATGAATTAATTATACGTCTTGCATGGCCACGCCATCTTTTTCAGGTTACGCGCGGTGGAAATGTCCACAGTTCTGAGGGGAGAATACATTTTTGGGCGTATCATTCTAAAAAATTCTTTTTGTTATGTAATTGCTTGACAGGAGAATCAACCCCCGTGTTCAGTGTTTCCCATCCCAGTCCACAGGGACCTATAAACAGTCAACATTTTTTCTCCATCCCACCTCCCGACACTTGAAAGCCACGGCAGGTTAAAGGATTATGAACTGGAGTTAAACTGCCTGGTTCATGCCGCCTAGTCCTAAACGATTCACGCAAAACAAACCATCATGGAACTGTATACAATAGCTAGCCTACCTTCTCCTTTGCCGTATTTCGAACTTGGGTACCATGACACGGCCTCCGTGTAGCCCAGCTCCCTGCACACCACATGGGCAGCGTGAATGGTGAAGTCATCGTCGCAGACGGTGCCCCACTCGCCATCATAGAAGACCTCCACGCGACCCTCATTGTGCTTGCGCTTTTCCCCTGCCAGACGCAACTGAATCTTCGGGGTGTCAGGGGGAAGCTGTGGGGCAGTGTGGTGCTCCTGCTCAGCCTCACCGTAGCTTTCCGGATAGCCCCATGCCTCATACTGGGCTGCGCACGGCATCCATAGGCACAGCAAGGCCATGAGGCAACATGCATGGGAGCTGCAGCCAGGCATGATAATATTAACTCCACAATGACAGGGGTACCTGAAGGCAAAAAGTCAGAGGAAATTATTCAACTTAACTCCAGAGCTGTCATCCCATTAGGAAAGCAAACTAATCGCAAATCATAACCACAGCGTGAGGTACTGAAAAATGTATCACTTTAGTATTTGCAGAGGGGTCGATGCCCATGTCGACAGTCCTCTTAAGGTCTGTATTAAGTCCCGCGCCCCTACATGGCCAAACGTAATATTGCAGTTTTCAGAAGCAGAACACGTAACAAAACTAATCTTTGCTAACATGCAGCATACACTTAGAAACAAATGTGACAGTAGAAAAAGCTATGTGAATAAATCTAATTTTGTACGCATTATACTGTATAACGCAATGATTCAAGTGACATCTGCCTTTTCATCACGCCTAGCAGGTCAATCAATTAGGCTATACGTCTGTCGATTATTTCAATTAAAAGGAGCTTAAAAATGAGTTCAGAAGAAGTAGCGTGTCCTCGCAATCCCTGGCCGTAGCGAGTGGACTTGCACGTCTGCAAGACTGGTAAGGACGGAAGCACCATAGTATTCAGGTACTTCAACTGACCGACGCTGAATGCATCGCATGTTCCCGGGTGGATCGTGAAACGTTCAGTGTTGAATTCTGATTCGTTGTATTAAGCTGACGTCATTTTCCAAACGAAAACGAGACGGCGGGAATTTGTACCGGAAAACGAACAGTAACATGCATCAATAAATGTTTAAAGCTAAGTTTCTTTTACATGTTTTCGGTTCATACAAACCAAGACAAATAAACCGGAAAGCTTTACTAAAAGCCATCAATCTAAAGAACTTCAATTACTGTAGTGCAAGAATGGGCATGTTCTGAGATGGGCAGTATTTGAATTAAATGTATTTAAAATACGTATTTATTTACTTCTGAGTATTTTGTAATTTGTATTTTGCTGGATCTAAACAATAATCACATATAATTTGTAATGAAATTGTTTGAGAGGTTGTATTTTATGTATTTTAAATATTTTAAATACCTAATAAAATGCTATTTTAATAAGCTTCTTCAACAGGGTCACAGAATTTTAAATATAGCATATCGCCATCCTCGGCAGTACAGTACCTGTTACAGTGGACTCGCTGGTAGCGGAATACCGTCTATAACGGACGAGGTCCGCTGGTCCCGGCCGTGTGCCTTTATGAACATGCAGAAAAAGTATCAGATATAGCGTACTCGCATATAACGGAATTTCGCATATTACGAACAAACAATTTGGTGCCCATGGCCGCTTTTTGCTGTAGTTTTGTTTGGCTATAACGGACATGCAGCTCCGCCAACAAGGCGCCTGACGTGCCGGTGATATCCAGCGCAGATACGTAGTCGGGATTATTAGTACTTCCACATGTGGTCAGGTGAAGTTGGATTACTACATGTGCAATATAATCTATACCACAAGTGTGTCTCCTGGGGTGTGGCATGAGTAAATGGTGTCCTGTAGTTGTGTTTTGGGCATACAGCAACTCAGGATATAACGGACTGTTTTGCTAGGTCCCTTGAAGTCCGTTATAACGGGATTTTACTGTATTGCAAGGAAAGAAGCCGCTTTGGCGATCCGTGCAAATTGCCTTAACATTACATATGCAGTAAAACAGCATGTTGCTGACTGAATGTTAGTATAAACCAGAAAAATAGCGGTGCTGTGCTCAGTAGTGATGTGTCGTTCGCGAACGAGCTGGCTCTAAGAGCTGATTCTTTGTAGCGAACGAGAAGAGCCGACTCCCGTCGGGGAGAGCCGAATCTTCTGTCGGAAGTAGGGGCGGGGCTTCATTTGGGAACA
>JABFEB020000040.1:14355391-14369678 GCA_019775895.2 Stomatorhinus ivindoensis
GTTTAAATACTAGAACTCGTGGCCATAAGTGGAAATTAGTGGGAGAACATTTTAAAATGAACTTGAGGAAACACTTCCCCTTGACACATACAAACCTTTGAATTGTTTACAGTGTTTCTCGATGTATCCATTGCAACACTTTACTTACAATGTTATGTTTATGTAGTAATTAACCTTGACCATAATGTCCTTGGGATTACATATGGTGCATGCTTGTGCCTTAATCAGGTGATCCAATTTCTACCTTTTTTGTCTTGCATTTGAAACAAGTGCTGAGACGCCATGGTGGAATACGCACCACTGACCACTTCCATTAGGTACGCCTGATTGACTGGCTCATTGAAGCAGATATCTGATCAGCCAATCATACTGTATGTCAAGCAGCACAGTGTATAATATCATCCAGATACAGGTCAGGAGCTTCAGTTAATGTGCACATCAAACATCAGAATGGGGAAGAAAGGTGATTTAAATGACTTTGAACGTTGCATGGTTGTTGGTGCCAGACAAGCTGGTATGAGTATTTCAGAAACTGCTGTACTACTGAGATTTTCATGCACATCTCTAGGGTTTACAAAAAAATAACCTAAAAATAAAAAACATCTTGTGAGGTTCTCATGGCGAAAACGCCTTGTTGATGGCGTAGGTCAGAAGAATGGCCAGACTGGTTCAATTAATAGAAAGGCAATAGTATAACAAATGACCACTCATTACAAACAAACTATGCAGAAGAGCATCTCTGAATGCACAACACGTCAGCCTTGATGCGGTATGGCTACAGCAGCGGATGACCGCACTGGGTGCCACTCCTGTCAGCTAAGAACCAGAAACTGAGGCCATGGGACAGTGGTGGCCTAATGGTTAGGGGAGTGTATGCGTGATTGAAAGATGGCTGGTTTGGATCTTTGACCTGCAAGAAAATGCTCCCAGGCACTGATCCTCGGGCGCTGAATTAGCTATCCTCTGCTGTGCGACATACGAGATAAATGCAGAGGACAGGTTTTGTTGTTGTGGTGTGTTGACAATGACAATTAGTTGCTTTCTTTCGTTTCACAGACATTGGACACAGGATCACCAAAATTGGACAGTGTAAGATTTGAAAAACATTATCTGGTCAGAGGAGTCTCAATCTCTGCTGTGACATTCAGATGGGAGGGTCAGAATTTGGCATAAACAGGGTAAAAACATGGATACATCCTGCCGAGTATCAACAACTCAGTCTGGTGTTGGTGGTATAATGGCGTGAGGCATATTTTTCGTCACATTTTGAGCCCCTTAATACCAACTGACCATAGTTTAAATACCACAGTCTGCTTGAATATTGTTGCTTACCATATCCATCCCTTTATGAGCATGGTGTTCCCAGCTTCTAATGGCTACTTCCAGCAGGACAACATGCCATGTCACAATGCTCATATTACCGTTCACATGTGTCAAACACCTCAGTGAGCACCTTTCACTTGAAGATCTGGGAATGATGCTTACTGAGTGTCTGGTGCTTCTGTACCTGTATATATCTGTAACTATCCAGACACAAACACTGACACGAAAAAAGCATAGTAATCGAGGTGAAAACCAAAAAACTTTATCAAAAAACTTACAGACTTAAGAGAAATTTCAAATAAATAGCACCAACAAAACAGTAAAAAAATATTTGTGAAATTATTCAAGACCAAATAACTATCACAGTCAAAGAAATAGCAGAATCAAAAACATTTAAGGAAGAAGCACTCTTTTTGCAATGTTTGCACTTTTTGCACACTTGCACTTCATGTAGTCCTGTGTCGATGAGGTGTTATATGTATTACCATGGTTCTGGAGGACCGCTGTCTCGTTTCACTATGTACCGTATCACTGTATATGGTTGAAATGACAATAAAAAGCCACTTGACTTGACTTGAGTGAAGAAAATGCTATGGGAAGCTGAAGAGAAACCCCAAGATGAAACAGCACCATCTGGTGGTGAAACTACGGAAGTAGCTACACAAACCGAAATGGAAACTGAAACGCTTGTACGCTACTCCAACCCGAAGCAGACAGCAAAAACCCACCCGCTGAAGGTAAAAGAGGAGGAACAGAATGAACAGCGTGAAGAGAATGCCACACCTATCGAAGCGGAAGCTGAAGAAAGACTCCAGAATGAAACAACATTACCTGCTGGGAAAAATGAGGGTGATGTGACAATGAGTGAAACTGAACCAAAACACCTCACCCTGCATCTCCCATCTCCTTCCAAGTCTTTTGATGAGGAAGAAAAGATGAAGCATTTTTATTTCGTTGATGGCAAGATGAAACTTTCAAACTATTGTGTAGCTCCTAGTTATACCTTTAATGGTATGTAACTGAAACTAGAAGCTGTAAACTGGATGGAGTTAAATAACAAAACTGTTGAAGAGGCATGGGATTTTTTTTAAAGCATATTATTGCAAGTGCAAGAGGAATGTTTCTAGCAAAACTAAATCTTGGAAACTGCAACCAAATTGGTTTATTACTGAAATTAAGAATAAAGTCAGGAGGAAAAGGGCTCTGTTCCACAAATGGAAAATAACTAATGATGTCAGAATAAAGCAGGAGTATCTAAGTCTATATGTTGAGCTAAAAAATAATGTTAAAAGTAACGTTGAAAGGTTGCATTAGAGGCTAAGAACAACATGAAAAGTTTCTTCCAATATTTTAAGTCCAAAAGAGCCCTAAAAGCTGAAATCACCAATCTGTAGGATAGTAAGGGTCTTATAATTGAAAATGAAATGTAAATACTGTAATTAATGAGCTTAATGATTGTTTTGCATTGGCATTCATTATAGAGGACACAAAAAACATGAATTCATTCCTAATCCAGGTTCATCTATGAACAATATCTGTATAACTGAAGCAGATGTGAAGCCTAGCTAAGTGGAAATAAATAAATCTCAGGGTCCTGATGGTATCTTATCTATAGTTTTAAAAGAGATGAGGGATGTTATTTGTCCACTTTACTATTTCAGAAATCCTTATCTGCTGGTGTGGAACCTTTGGATTGAAAGAATGCTAATATAACGGCCATATTGAAAAAAGGGGACAAACGTAGGGGGCAGTGCAGCGGTGCTGTGGGTAGTGCTGCTGCCTCACAGCAAGAAGGTCCTGGGTTCTGTGCCTGGGTCCTTTATGTGTGGAGCTTACACACTCTCCCCATGTTCACAGGGGCTCTGGTTTCCTCCCAAAGTGTGCAGGATAGGTTGATTGGTGAGTCTAAATTGCACCCTGCAGTGTGTTGGTGACTGCCACCACCCATTGGTGACTGCCCAGGGTTGGTTCCTGCCACCACCCATTGGTGACTGCCCAGGGTTGGTTCCTGCCACCACCCATTGTTCCCAAGATAGACTCCAGTCCACCCACAATCTTAATCCAGTTGGGATTAAGCAGTTTCATAAAGATGGATGTTATAGAAGTAATTCAGCAAACAATAGGCCAATTAGTTTAACATAACTGGATAAGTAATGGAAGCTATAATCCAAGTGAAAATGGTTGATCACCTGGATTCAAATAACATCCTGAGGGACAGCCAACATGGATTTAGGAGACTTAGATTCTGTTTAACTAATCTACTTGAGTTCTTTGAGGAAGCTACAAGAGAAATTGATCACAAAGTGGCCTATGATGTGATCTACTTTGATTTCCAGAAGGCCTTTGATCTTGTCCCCCACAAACAGCTCCTGTTTAAGGTATAAGCAGCAAGGATTTTAGGATACTGTAGCAGCTTGGATTGAAAACTGCGTAACAGACAGGAAGCAGTGGGTAGTTATTAGAGGCACAATATCAAAGTGGGCCTGCGTTCATTGTGGGGTACCGCAGGGTTCAGTTTTAGGGCCACTGTTATTCCTACTTTACACTAATGATCTCGACACCAAAATACACAGTAAACTGGTTAAATCTGCAGATGACACCAAGGTGGGTGGTGTGGCTGATACTGAACTAGGGGCACAGATGCTACAGCGAGATCTTGATTTAATTAGCGACTGGGCTGAAACCTGGCATATGAAATTTAACGTAGATAAATGTAAGGTAATCCATGCAGGGAGCAGAAATATAAAGTACAGATATTTTATGGGCTCCACTGAAATAAAGGTAGCTGATTATGAGAAAGACATCGGTGTTTATGTTGATGCTTCCATGTCCCGCTCTCGCCAGTGTGGGGAAGCAATAAAAAAGCCAATAGGATGTTGGGTTTCATCTCTAGGTGTGTGGAGTTTAAGTCAAGGGAGGTGAAGCTAAGATTATACAATTTCTTGGTAACCTTGGCAGGTTTGGTCACTTTACCTTAAAAAGGACATTGCTGCCTTAGAAAGGCTTCAACGTAGGGCTACAAGAATGATTCCTGGTCTTAAAGGAATGTCTAAGTTTCACAACAGCTGTGTCTGAATTTAGGGGCTGCATCCTTAAGGTTGCATTTGAAGACTGTATGCATGACAGTGGTGCAACAAGGCTGCCCCATTTCTAAGGGTGTTTCTCAATATGCATGCTTGACCATACTTGTATTCTTGTTTACATCATCTTCCATTGCTGAAGACTAGTTCCAATACTCAAAAACAAAGTACAGAGGCTGGAAAAAATCCTTGGGTATCATTCTTCTTAGCAAAGACATCAGTCATCACGCTGAGCAAAAGCTAAATACAAATAATACAAGTTAAATATAGTGTTTGAAGCATGGTGGTTTGAGGCTGCTTTGCTGCCTAAGGGTCTAGCTAACTTGCTATTAAAGAATCATCCAAGATTTCTACGTTGGATAAGAGAATACTTTGGGAGAATGTGGTTATTTGTCAAAAAAGCAGAGGCTGATCCATAAATGGATTTTACATGCCAATGGCTCTAATCACTCAAGCAAATCTCTAAAGATTTACTCAAGAGGAGAGTGTGGAGTAACAGCTGTTATATTTAAGACACACGCACACACAAACACGTATGAAACAGCAGCCATTTTATTTGATACAGCTTGTCCATATATTACTTCTGCAGACGACTTCAATATGTACTCAAATACCAATTTACAAATGCAATTTAATTCTACAAGAAATATATACAATAACTAAATGACATCAAGTATAAAATACATTATACAAAGGAATAAAAAAATAGATCTCTGATCAAATAAAACAAAACTCTTCACATGGATGAACTGTATTACAAAAATTTAAGGTAAAATCTACTTTCATGTTTGTTCTAAATATTGATAAACATCACTGGTGTCCAACGTTTACTGGAGAGTGAGAGCCACTTTTACAAAGCTACTGAATTGCGACTGGGGGGTGCCCTGGGGGGGTGCCCCTCCAGGATGTTTTGCCGATAGACTAAAAACGTCTTTGCAATCGACTGGTTGGCGACCACTGATATACATCTTTATAGAGGCAACTTTCAAAAACACAAAACAATTTGTTATGATTTAATTCATGATGCATGGAGTCCATGAAGTTTATGAAGCATGGAATGTATCGGGTGAAGCTGTTCATCTTATTCATGAAATATATCAGTATGGAATGAATCTAAGAGAAAATAACCTATACCAGGTTATTGGATGATAAACAAGCAATCATGAGAATTGCAATGGCAAGTATTTTCCAAGGTAAAACACAGACTGGCATAAATAAATCCATAAAAAAATTCAGAAGTTTGCATTTATATAAATTTAATTTACCATAATAAAATACATTCCTGCTGATTTTATTTTTAGTGCATTCTTAGTATAAACACATACAGCTGTTCAAAAATAAATCAATCTTTCATACTGCATATCCAATACAGGGTGATAAAAGGAAATATTTAACAAAAATACTTTTAATCTTTGTAAACACCCAGAGGTAAATCAAGTATACTCAGGACGAACAGCAGTGAGTGCATAATGTTGTCATCACACAATATGCTGCAATAATTAAAGTTCATACGCTCTTTATGGTGTCATAAAGAATCAGAAACAGCAATAGCAAGTAAATCAATCGTCTTCATACATAAAATCCCCATTCTTAATGGCTTTATCAATGATATTTTCAGCAGTGAGTTTTTGATCCAAACTCAGTAATGCTTCAAGAAGGTGATTGATATCTGCTTTCAGACCCTCTTTTTCCATCCATATTCGAAGCAGATCATACACTCTATCTGCATGAGGTAAGTGATCCACACTTTGGATCTTATTATCACTTAACCCAATTCTTCTGAAGAATCTCTTATGATAGCTACTATCCAGTTCTCCAAAAAGGTCAAGACATCTCTTCAGTGATTCTTGCCCTAAAATAAAAAAAAAAGTTATACATTTATAAAATATATAAATTACCCCAAGTACATTATAGTGGTAAATGTACTCTACTATGACTGCGAACTGCTAAGGAGTATTGATGATTATTATTATGGTCATTATTATTATTATTATTATAATAATAATTATTATTATTACTGAATCTTTTTTTCTGGATTCTTACCATCTAATGGAATAAGCCGTCTGCACTGGACACCTCCCTGAAAATATACAGATGATGATTTACCACTTTATTTGAGGAGGCACAAATAATTTAGTAGTATACTCTTGCTAATTAACCAATTAATCAGAAAATGTAGTAGTTGCATACTGATCCCATATTTGTTCATCATTAATCAATCATAACGGTTCATGTATTTTATGCAGTTATGATGCTTGTTTATGATTTTTACGTGGGTAGCTTGGTAGCTAAGTTACTTGTGTCCCTTGAAGTAAAGTGTTACTGGTGATGTTATAGGGCTGGTTTTTTCTTTATCATGCAATGCAAATGGAAGTCCACCAGATTATTGCTGTGATTTGGAAGTATAGTACATGTCTGTTGACTGAAATTACTGCATACTAAGGTAGGAGGGTGACGAGAACCATGTAAGATGGAATGAATGGATGAAGAAACTTTAATTCGGAACAGCAGTGGAGGTGATACTGAAAGTGTGATAAAGAAAAATATACTGATAATTGTAATGAGTAAATATGCTCATCACCAGACTTCACCTAGCCCGACATTTTTATTTAATCTGAACTTTATATTCAATTTAACTTTTGGGGGAAAAATGCTAATTTGATCATATAAGCATTTTAAAACATACGAATTGAACAGAGACAGCTATGGGCACAGACTGTTCAGCAAAGACCCGCCCCTTATAATAGCCTTCATTAGACAAGCACCATAGATGTACCTGCAACGGGTCTGGCTGGAATGGATCCATCTCATCTGTAACCCGCAGGACACCCTGGAAGATATATATTCAGATCAACTAGAAACACCTCAACTGCTTAAATACCATTTTCATTAAATGTATGTGTACTTGTCATCCTCTGTAATATCACTGAATATATTATATGACAAGTATGACCTCTGACTTGGATGGTCTTATAATGCATTTTGAGATGGATCATGTATTTCCAGTTAAATCCTTAGCCGATGATTTATATTTTTATATGAAGGGCATTGGAGAGGCGAAAAATATTCCATATTCTCAAAAAAATAACTTTCATGCAGTAAAAAATGCATGAGTCTTCTATTCAATAGTACTGTATTTTGATTTGTTCAAAGTACAAAGGTGCCTTGGGATTTCTAATGTTTCACCATGCGACTTTTAATAAAAAAGGACAAAATTCCTTCTGGTGATAACTCACCATGTTGGACTTGAAAATCTCACCCGCTTTGCATGAAATCCCTGTAATATGAAGGACAGGAACTGCTGTCAGATTATAATAACTGTCAGAGAAACATGTGATTATAACCAACATTCAGCTGTTTTAATGTACATTGCCCTGCAGAATCATTAGCACTCTTGGTCACAAGAAGGTGAAAAGGTTATGACAAATGTTTTTGGTGAATGACCCCAACTTTTAATTGAATTTAACTTCTTGGAATAAAAAAAAGAACCAATATTTTTTTTGAATAAAACCACACATACCAGTGCTTTATTGGCACATGTGCTATTAATTATTGGCAACCCCTAGAAATGTTTATGAGCAAAATGTTATTGAAGAACGTTCCCACTTTTGTTTCAGTTTGCTGAGCTCACTTGAGTGTTTCGGAACTCTTAGGTGACCATTCATGCTTCCTGTTTCATTCATCTCATAAGTATGAGATGTCATAGAGGCCCAATTTAATTTGTCATTCATCGCTATGAGAAAGTAGAGGAAATACAAATGAAATGAGAAGTGTGCTCACCTTCAAAACTTCATTACTTCATTTAAGGTTCAATTTCTCTAAATTTTTCAGTGTTTCATAACATTTCCTTTTTATCGACGATAAATATATATGTCCCTTGGGGAACGCATACTGCACACCAAAGAACATGGAAGTTCGCTGGAAATACGTGGATACTGAAATAGTTCCACAGATGATTATTTCCACTTGTACTACAAAACTGCTGAATTCTCAAATCTAAAGGGTGTTGATTGATTTTCATTAACCACACAAAATGTGCTGGCCAGGCGAGTCACAGTAGGAACTCAAAGTGTGATTGTAGTCTTTAATTCTAACTAAATTTACTTAATGGAAACTAGAAAATCAAATAAATTGCTAATAATCACTTAGAAAGCAGCATTGTTTCAGGATGATTCACTGATGCCATGCACTTTGCAATTAAACTTTACAGTCCTGCCTAAACAAGATGGTACACAAGTCTGGTTTTTACTAATTAGTTAGCACTGAATAAATCAGGTTTTATCCATAATACAGCTGAATGCCAGGAGGTACATAAAGCTATATTAATAAAACAATGTCTGAGTATATAAAGCCACGGAAAAAATTAAGGGACCACAGCATAATTTTTTTCCTCTCATTTCTCAATTTATGGGTGTGCATCTGTGAATTATGTTGCTTTTTTTCTTTTGTAAACTGCAGCCTGGTTCCTCCCTCATTGATAAAGGGCTACATCCTTACTTTATGGACCTTTACTATACTACTATCTTAGAAATTTTGAACCTTTAAGCATCTTGATGTTCAGCGTAGCCTTCTACCAGCAAAATCAGAATTAAACTGGGATTTAAGAATGCACATTTATTTAAAAATATAGAGTAGGCTCCTTTTTTCAGTGGCTGTGTGTATATTATATATATTTACATGTCTTTCCCTACACTGTCATGCATGTAACACTGTATAATGCACTGTTTGGAGTACATTAACCCAGCTTATACCATGGTTACTACACATTTGGCTTACAAGTTTGTCCACAGCAAGGTTTTTCCAGAAACGTTGGGATGTTTTCAAAAATGCAATAAAGACAAAAATCTGTGATATGTTAATTTATGTGAACCTTTGACTGACAACAGTTGTACTGACTAGCAATTGTATTTTGGAAATATACACAAAGCTATAATTTGATGGCTGCAACACTGTGAACAAAAGTTGGGACAGAATTAAAATAAGATTGAAAAGTGCACTAAATATTCCAGTAACACCTGTTTAGATGACTCCATATTAAGCAGACTAACTGGTTGAAGGTGAGGTGTCATAATTAGGTATATAAATAGCATCCAACAAAAGCTGTCTTTGCAAGCAAGGATGGGTAATGGCTCACCCCTTTGTGCCAAAATGCGAGAGAATTGCTAGTCAGTTCAACATCCTCAACACAAGATTGCAGAGAATTAGGTCTTGCAAAATGTACAGTACATAGTACTTTGAAAAGATTCAGACAATGTAGAGACATCTCAGTGTGTCAAAGGCAAGGTGGGAAACCACTGCTGAATGTGTATGATCTTCTAGCCCTCAGGCAGCACTGCCCAAGAAACCGTCAAGCTACTGTGACAATTATAGCCACCTGGGCTTGGAAGTACTTTGTAAAACCATTGTCACTTAACACAGTCCGTCGTTACATCCAGAAATGCAACTTGAAACTGAATTGCACAAATAGAAAGCTATACATCAACTCAATGCAGAAACGCCATCTCTGGGCGCGAGTTATTCTCAGATGGATCAAAAGACTGTCACACTCTGTGCCAAAGATGAAACCGACCATCCAGATTGCCATTAGCTAAAGGTGCAAAAGTCAACACATGTGACGGTACGGGGGTGCATCAGTGCTCACGGCATGGATGAGTTGCATGATATAATTTCAAGTTTATAATTGTGCATCTTCAATTTGGTGTTATACTTAATTTGTAGATTAAATTGTAAATGAAATCAGTTACATGTTTTCCATCCTTTAGACAGTTATTGGAGGTGTTTGCTGTTTTGTCAGATGACTTTGGGACCAGTACCCGTCATGTCAGTCCTCAACAGCACACAAAAGTTAAGGGAGTCTTTTTTTTCCCAGTCTTGATCTCGTCTCAACTTTGTCTTGGTCTTGATACCCTCTGGTCTTGGTGGTATCTTGGTCTTGGTTTAGGTGGTCTTCATTACAAGTCTACCATGTTGCCATTATACCAAAATAGACTTGTACTCTACTTATAAATGCATTTTAAATTCAAAATAGAGTAGTTAGGATTACTCAATTAAATTTAAATACTTGATTATTTAAAAGCATTAATTAAAATTTTCCTTCTCAATAACTTGCCAATATGGCAAAATGAAGACGGAGCATAGCAGATGAGGGTCCAAATCGAGAGCAAAAGCTGTGTGGAGGCACTTCACATTAAGACGAATGAAAACGCAGTGGAATGTCAGTATTGTGCAAAGCAGAACTTAAATATTACCGTAGCACAACTGCAATGCAAATGCATCTTAAAAGGAGACATTGTGGTTTGACGTACTGAGCCAATAATGCGAGGTCAGCCATAGACGCATGCTATTTGCCCTCTCGGAGTCGCCTAACCTGTGTGCTAATCTTGACTTAAAATATTTTGCTTAATTTACTTTCTATGATTCTTGCTTGTCAAAATAATCTCTGGTAAAACAAAGTCTATCTCCGTCACTTAGCCCCATCATCTTACATTATACAATACATAATAACCATATAATATTAATCATTTGGAAACAGTGCGTTTTGGGCTGACTGATATTGGAAAAAGTTCAGATTGTGATATTTGAAGTTTCTGAGGTATTTAGGAGTTGAAAATGAACTATATAGACACTTATATGAGTGACTTATTACATACCAGTAGAGTCTGTCAAAAAAGTCGACGTAAAATCAGCGGTAGTAAACTGGAGACTGATTTCTTTTAACACATATTAGATAATGTAAAGGAACCATCATTAAAATTGTTAAGCTTGCTAAGTTCTGTTTCCTATGACAGATATAAACAATTACTCATTGAACGTCAGATTAATTAAAGGGAAAATAAGTACCAACAAATAAGCCAAATGTGCGGTACAAGTGAGTTAATGCACTCTGCAGCCTTGCCTTTAAAAATACATAATGCTCAGCTTGTCGTGCATTAACCCTTACATAGAGTTCACTTTAACTCACCTGTTTCTTTGTTGAAAACTCCCCTTTTCCAGCAGATGAAACAGATGACCAGGGTGACAAAGATACATAATACTACGACAAAAGCAATCACCCCTATTAAAAAAAGAGGGGAAAAAAATCAACCATTGTTTTCCATCCAGTTTCAGAAAGCACAAGATATAAAAGATATAAAAAATAAATAAAAGCACAGTATGGAAGGCTACGCTGCAATCTAAAACGTCTAATACACATTTCAAAGTGCCATGCTTTTAAATGCATGAAGCCACTGCATTAACAGGGGACTTAAAACCCGTTATACGAAATGGAAGGAGCACATTATGCAGATACAGTGTCTTTTGTATCTGGCTGAGACCTACCTGAGACGCTGAATGAAGAGGACTTCATTTTGCAGACAGTATTGGAGGTAGAGGTGCAGTTTTTCACTTCCTCTTCACCCGGTTTGCATCTGAAACAGTAAATAAAAAGGTTAATATTAGGTGAAATTTAGAAGTTACCAAACCAGTGTCAAGTCATCCCAACCACTTAAAAAATTATTAATGATGATGGTACTCAATCTTTTTCAACCAATCATCATCTATAGCCAACACAACATCAGCACCGAAAAGTTGCTAAGCAAGATCCATCCACAAGCAGTTACAAAACAGTTAAAAGATACATTAGATTATTTGTGTTCAGAGATAAAACCTACTGTAATAGTAGCTATAGACAGACTTGAAATCTTAAGGTCAATGCCACCAGCCCAAGGTGGATTCCTGCTATACTTCCCTTCCTCAAGGGACTTAGTCCGAATTCTTCAAGTAAAATAGCTAAAAACTATTTTCTATGAATAATAGCAGCCAATGAATTTATGCAGAGCGCCAATCTGTCAAGACTGCCGAAATGGTATTGTTTTTCCTGACATGGTTAATGTAAGTTATGTGATCATCTAAAATGTATTTCATAAACACACAACTTGTTAATAGACAATGAATGACCACTTGACAAGCTACACCTATACAGGAACCCCCTCCGTTTCCACGGGGTGATACGTTCTAAGTTCTAAGACCTACCACTGGGGACTGAACCTGTGGATAATGGCACCCAATCCATGGACCCCATATACAGTATAATGAGATTTTCCTGTACATACATACAAAGTTTATTTGATAAATTATGCACAGAACGTCATTGACATTAAATACCTTGATAATATAGTAAACTGTATAATATTATACAGCATAATACTTAAATTAAGGAATTCTGTTTTAGCCTAACTCTCAAAGGGATGATAGAGCAATGAAAAAATACAGTGTATCAAACGATGATGGGGAAGGAAAATTATGCTTTTTGTAACTTTTTTATTCATAGACACTGTGATAACGTAGCAATGAATGTAATCACGAGAATACTAGAGGCAGACTGGATGAGAGTTCTGCAGGGAACCATGAATATGGTGAGAAACGGTGGTGAGTCACATGTACTTGGCACAACTGGGTTGGCAGATTTCACCAAGTTACTGCCTGTACTCACTTGGCTCACGGTTTGAAACTTACGAACTGCTAATTCTGGAATTTTCAGATTTTCTTTTTCTGACCACTATAAACCACATATAACTAAAACTGCAGTAACTGAAGCCATAGATACAGCAGTCCCACTGCCATTACTTACTATGTCTTTATTCCTATTTGTTCATAAGGCAAAAGGGATAGGAACAAATAGGAATAAAGTAATGGAGTATAATTGTGAAAACCATGCTGCTTATTTCCCATTGTTGGGGAAAATCAATTGCAGATGACCTGCAGCTTGAATAGCTTGTTACATCTCAATACTCAATTGAATTAGGACCTAGTGACTAGAAAGGAAAACATCAGGAATCATTGCTGGACAATCCTAGCTTTGTGTTCTGCCAAAATAACCCACATGCAGACAGAATTGCTGCTTCCATAATAGAACGCTTAGAAAAAAAATATCCTGTTGCATTTGTCCATCCATTTCCTATACCCACTTATCCAATGCAAAGTCATTGTGAGCCTGAAGTCTGCCCCAAAAGCACATGGCAAGGTGCACTGACACCAGACAATCGATGGACTATGGGAATGGTGTGAATTTCATGCACACTTTCGCAAAATGCGTCAGTTCAGCCATTTCAAAACCTCCTAAAATCAAGTATTTGCAGAAACCATCCAATACACTAATGTTTTTTTTGACTACTACTCCACCTTCTTTGGCTAATCAATAAATCACTGAGTTATTTAACTAATTTAATTTATCTAGTGAGCTGGTGGTAAGAAGTGGTTTGGAAATGATGTTCATCTTGCTATCCAACAAGATATCACAAATGAGAAATTTAGATTTATTTTTATTGTTTTACTACATATTCTAATAATAAATAGTGTTTTTTCCCCCAAGAAAATATACACTTACTACCCAGATATCTATCCCTAAACATTCTGCCTAAGGCTTTTCCACAGTACTGCATCTGTGTCAACAATCTAACCTATGACCAGAGTGCTTGTCCCTGAGTCATATAACGAGTCATCAGTGTGTGCAGTAAAGAAAACCCAGAGCACCAGACTGTCATTCATAGGGAATTCGTAATCACATATCTAAATGGTTCATACACTACCAGTCAAAACATAAGAAATTTACAAATGAGAGGAGGCCATTTGGTCCATCAAGCTTGTTTAGGGAGAACTTGACTAATAGCTTAAAATCTTATCTAGCTCTGATTTAAAATCACCCAGGGTTTTAGCTTGCACTGCACTAGCAGGAAGACTATTCCATAGTCCAACTAAACGCTGTGTAAAGAAGTGCTTCCTCAAATCCATTTTAAAATGTTCTCCTGCTAAGTTCCACTTATGGCCATGAGTAGGGGAGACCGGGGATGGTTGTCACACTTTTTACTTAAATTTAGTTTCTTCCAAAATAGTGTATGGTAAGAATT
>JABFEB020000040.1:14377267-14388377 GCA_019775895.2 Stomatorhinus ivindoensis
TTAGTGACCTAATTAGAGAGTTGCAGTGAAAACCTGCATACACACCGGCCCTTTGCGGATAAGATTGCCTACCCCTGCTCTACTGAGATGCTAGTTCGTTTTGAATGCTTCTCACTCTGGTGTTAAGTTGACTGGTGAACTGTTCCAGATAAACATTGGACATGGTTGAGGTTAGCATTTTACTTTAAAAGACATGATTCTTTAACCTATGTTCTTATTTTCACTAGCAACTGATTGAAGTGAATTTAACATTTTAAATAACTTTTGAAAGAGTGATTATAGCCTTTACCTGGATTCTCATGGTCAAGGAAAAAACTGTTTTTTTATGTGCTCACTGTACATAATACTGTTATAATGAGGTCAAACGAATTGCTGTAGCTAAGTGTGTAGTTTTTTTAAAATGGGGGTAAAGATAATAATCATCACTTTTTTAAATCCCCATGGGGAAATTGTCTTTTTTCACACCTCCCTCAACAGCAAGCTGTCCACAAAGGGCAGTCACTCTTGGCAGCACCCAGGGAGTTTGGGTTGAGGGTCTTACTCAAGGACCCACAGACAGGCTGAGGCTGGGTTTGAACCTGCAATCTTGTGATTACAAGCATACAGGCTTAGTCCACTGAGCCACACAATGTAATAGAATATTGCATAATTAAATAATGTTGAAGAACAACCACAAATAAATTAAATGCATTTAAATAAAATTAACAAATGTCTCTGTACACTCTCAAATAAATTTCTTACAAGTTTGTCTTAAAATTTTTATAAATTTTGAGAATTTAATGTGCTGTTATCCACATTGTTCTATGCCAATTATGAATATTTTGCTGGCTTTTATAATAATACTTGATATTTAATTATGCAATATTTCAGTCTATATTAAGCTGGTATGGAAAATGGATGGATATATACATCAATGGGTGGATGAATGGATAGATTTTAAGATTTTGGAACATCCATCCATCCATTCATCTATTTTCCAACTGCTCATTTTGGTCAGGGTCACGGGTTTTTGTTAAAATTTCTTAATACTGATATAGCGTAATAATAATTTTAAAGAACCAAATTAAGGAACTTAAGTTTTTCAGTTATAAATTGATTTATGCTTCTTTACAGCAACTTCTTGCAACATTTGTGGAAAAAAATCCCTATCACGCGGAATGCAATATTTATCAGAGTTTGAAAACCCTTTGCAATGTGTGTCTGTTAGAGTCTATCTAACAAAGCAGTTGTCTGCAGGCCTGCGATATCTAGTGTTGCATTGCTGCTGACTCACTGTTCATGAACAGTTAAAAATAGGAAGGAGGATTCCTGATCTTATTTACTGGTCATGACTCAGCTTGTTATTTCTCATTTCATTTAAGCGGTAATATCATTGGCCTGCTTTTTGCCCCTCTTGTAACACCCTTTAGTGTCAAGAATAACAGCACTGCTGTGGGCACCTCGTATTCAGCTAGTTTATGGATATTCTTGCTCTGTTCCTACTTATTCCTCTTTTTTTTGCAGCTAATGAAACTATGTTCAGTTTGAGAAAGGCATATATGTTCTTATGACCTCGGGGCATTTTGACTGAATCTGGAAAGACATTCATGTTTCAGAATCAAGCAAAAACTTTTGAGAAATGTTAAGGCTGTTCTTTCCTTTTAATAAAGCAAGACTCTTTCAAATGCGACGCATTGAAGACCCCTAGTTATTAACAATAGCTAACAAAGATACTTTAAAGGAACATCTCATTTTAGTTCCATGCCATTTTTATTCGCTGGATGTGATGATTTACGAGATGTTTCAATAATGATTTCATACAACACGAAGGTCCGGCAAAAACTGAACCAAAAATGAGTTATTTCACTGGGCGCAAATTTCAGGACTTAGCTAAATTGTTTATCATGCGAATTGGATCATTACATTACAACTGAGGCCACAGTTTGAAAAGACAGGGTGTAGGGCTGTATCTGAAGCCTTACTGTGTACACCCCACAGTTTGAAAAGACAGGGTATAGGGCTGTATCTGAAGCCTTACTGTGTACACCCCACTGTGCACATTCTTTCCTGCTATGTCATTTCTTGGCACACTTCTTCCTGTGGGAGTTTGGGATAGCTGGAATAGCACAGTGGTATGATGCTTGGCATCAGTGTTTCCATTGCTATTTACTGGCTTTGTGTTTGGAGTTCAAATACAAAAAAGTATACAAATAAACTGCATATAAAAGTATGTCAATTTTTCATCTTTAGGCATAGAACACGTCATTGGGAATGTTCATGTCACCCATTGGTAGGTGAAGGACAAGTCAGCAGTGTGTGAAAGCATTTATCCCTGTTATATGTGGGAAAATAGTCATTTCTACAGCATGAGTTTAACACTCAACCTTTAAAAGACACAATTAGCTGAAGGGATTCCCTTCACCTTTCACCACTGAGAAGCAAAACAACTTTTTCTAAAGCAGAGGGTGAGCTCTAACAGTTCCCGGGAACTTGTCTTATCATTCGCCACCACAATTGGCCGTGTGTATCTGTTCAGCACATGAGCTTCCTGTTTATTTTGTCATGGACTGAATAACATGTAAAAGTGGGAGGTTGGCCACTCAATGATAACTCACCAAAGACTGCATTACTATTAGTTGAGAGACTATTAATGGTGCAAAATCAGTGACATTCAACAAATCTTACAACAGGCTAACATATTAAAAAAACTAGTTTCAAATTGCAGATCATGCAAAATCTGGGATATACTTAAAATGTAATAAGGTAAGACTAGTTTAAATATTGCATTTAAAGGCTATGAAGGAAATTAAGTTACTAGAGAACTTCGATAATTTATCATTTGTACAGAGTGGCAAACTTTAAATCATGATGTTCTTTCAGCAGTAACATTTCATAAACTGTAGATAATGTCACACAATACCCTCTATGGTATAATTTAATATTTATTATTTAAATTATAATCTAAATTAATATATATATATACATACATTTCTATAATTTAAATTAATATATTGAAGGCTGTTTTAAAGGGTACATTGCACACTCTAAAATAAACTACCTCACATGGCGACAGGGCCAAATATCCGTTCTAACTTCTAATTACGTTCTAATTTTTATGTACTGTTACGGTCAAAATATTCTGATGGCTCATTAGCGCCATCATGTGTAAACTTGCAAAACAAAATGTTTTTGTGTGCAATGTTTTTTTTAAGCTTTAATAACTAATATTAGTTCAATGCTGTTAAATAGAAAAACATCCCTGTGTATAGCAGACCTGTGAATCATTGAATCTGCACATGAAAAGTGAAAAAAAGAAGCACACATTCTTCCAGCTACAGGGGATAAACATAAACATCAGGAGAACACACTGGCAATAACTAAAACTAAACACTAAAAATGCTCTGAACGCATTTAAGGAGGAACATGAAACAGGACCAGTTGTAAAAGAAGACTGGGCAATTGGCAGGACAGCCTTTCGGAACAACTCAGCATGTAGTGCTGTCAGTTTTGAATGTAAAGTTTAAATAAAACAGTGTATTTTACTATGTTAGTCACAAGCAATGGCAAACTTCAAATATTGACTGAAAATGTTGTTCAACTGTCCATTTATTTCTAAAATATGAACTATAACTGTACAGAGAATATTGAACATGTCCTTAAGCTTAAATTCAATACACCACACAGCTGCCTTGGCAATATCAAATATGTATGTTTAGCACTAAAAATGCTCTAGCAACGTCTGCAGTTGTATATTTGTAAATATTGTTCAATGTTGTCTTCTTGTTCCCAGACCCATGTATACTGTACAATGTTCAATATTTACAGTAGTACAAGGCACATCAATTGTAATGTAAAGCAAAGACCATGCAAGATGTGGATAGATGGGTGTTTGTAAATTTAGAAGCAAACTGTAATATGTGTGTGTCTGTGTAACTACATGCGCGCACACACACACACACAGTACTAATCAAACTTTTTGACACGCCAATGCACCTACAAAAGCAAGTTCTAGTGTTGCATCACATGAACCAGGCACCTTACCTAAATGCAGTAGAAATGATGATGCGGCAGTTTGACTAGAGAGGGAATGGAAAGCAGTCAATGAGTGGTCAGCACATGTAAATGTGGGACCTCCTTCAGGACAGCTGGAAAAGCAGGAGGCCGCCTCATCAAAATGGCTTAGAGGAGAATGTAGGGTCATCCAGTCCCTGGAGCAATTGGGGTTAAGGGCCTTGCTCGATGGCCCAATGGTCGGATTACTCTGCTGACCCAGGATTGCAACCAACAACCTTGAGTCCCTAAGCACAGAACTCTCCCCCAACTCATACTTTTGTTCATACATGATATACTATAGTGCCGCCGTTATAATTGTTATAAAATGTGGAGCATAGTACAAATAAACCTTTCTATGGGTATATGTGTGTGTATGTGTGTGTACAGTATATATATATATAGTGCTGGAATAAATAAAGAGACCACTATATTTAAGAAAAAAAATCTGAATCTGTAAATTCTGGTTTAATCTTGGTTCTGTGGGCAGGCGGATACAAGGCAGGTTGCTCTCAGTCTTAAAATTTGTAAGACAGCAGTACCCAAGAATAAGGTGAAGCAGGAGACACTAGGAGTGACCAGAAACCAGCCAGGTAGAGGGTAGAAGGGACTTTCTAACGACAGAGATGATTGCCAGGTTATCCGACAGTTTCTCATGAATTGGGGGATGACATCACGTGACCTTCAAAAGGAATGGGAATTAAGTGCAGGTGCGAAGTACACTGCTAGGACAGTTCATATCAGGCTCCTAGGAGCAGGACTATAATTTGGGAAATGAGTGAAACAAATAACTGTGCTGTGGTCTCTCAATTTTTTTCCAGAGCTGTATATGCACATATTGGTATATTTAATAGACTCGGACACAGAAAAAGAAACAGGTTTGAAAATCATGTCATCAATGTCATCAAACACATACACAGATGCATAGTTACAGCACAGTGAGGGACAGTGTGTAGCACAGTGAGGGACAGTGTGTAGCACAGTGCATAACTTGCCTAACAGTGACATTAAATTTATGCTTTAGGGAATTGCTATTGAAACTTGGATAAAAGCATTCTTCACTGTAAAATTAAGGTAATCATTAAACAAGAAAAAATGATCTGTCATAAGGTAGAAACGAAAACAGAGTTTTCAAAAGCCATCATTCCTTGTACTCCAGTACTGGTTCATAAAATGACTATGTGAACTGTTATATTAATTAACCTTTGTTAAAATACAACATATGAGCATATAATCAACCTAAATTCGAATCTGTGACGTGTGCACATGCATGTATGTATGTGTGTGTGTGAGAATGAGAGATAAATAAAAGAATGCAAAAGAAAATCACACCATCACATTTTTAGCTGTCAATAATTTTTTTTTTTTTTACAGTAATCCATTTTTACAGGAATTATGCAGAAATCTACCCGAGACTCACTGCTGAGTATTTAATGGTGCCTTAAGAGAAGATTAAGTTGGGGGGACTGATTAAAGGGAGGTGGTCAGAACACAACGTCTCGCTGGCAGTTTAAATAAGCAAAACATTTAATGGTACTCAACATGTAGGCAGTCACAGTTTTTAATCACTTCAGTAACTTGGAAAAAAAAACAGCAGCGTTTGAATAGTAACATATCAAGTCTATATGGTCTTTGCTAGACCTTAATGGACACATAATGACCAAGTTAAATTAAATTCATTCCTGGTTATATGACAAACTATTTAGGTCCTGAGCAGTTTATGTGATTAAAACTCTTGTAATTTAATCCTATAAACTGCAGAAAAATATATATATCAAAGTTTAATATATTCTTTAAAAGTTAAGTCACAATATGAACAATATTTGTAGCAGTCATAACCCAATACATTATCATCCAGCAGCCTTTCCCACCAATTTATCTTTAAAAATAATAGTCTGAAAGGTTTTCTACAATACCAGGTCTTTCAAAATGTTTAGTGCTTTGAAAGCAACATCCACTGTGAATAACCACTACAGAGACCACCTGTTGATTAATCATTACCCTTTCTTTTTTGAAAGCCTTCCCCAAACCACTGGAAATAGCTATTACTGATTCCACTCAGAAGCATACACAGCATGGTCCATTGACATGGATTAGGAACACTTTAGTTTACAGGGGCAAAACTACCTTGCTGTATCCCTACAGATGGACCTTTATCACCATTCTTTTCAGTTTTGTCTGTTGTTAATTACTTGCGGTTTTGAGATCTAGCCTGTTGTTCCTCTATTGTTCGGGAAACAGAGGTTGATTCCGTATAGGTGGCAGGAGGGTTTTCCGTTTCAGTGTCAGGTGAAATGGCTGGGGAGTCTTCATTTCGGTAACAAAGGACCACAGCCTCACCTGGAAGCATGACTGGGAATCCCTAATGACTGTGTCTTTTCTACTGATCCCCACAGCACTGGCTAGCCTCGTCTACGCCATTCAAGCCTTTGACACGTCGGAGGTCGCGCTCTTCTCTTTAAGTGATACATGTGCTACTCGTTGTACTTCAATGGGGAGCTTAAAGTGGGAAAGTCTGGGACACCTTAGAAAACAGATGTGTCCTAAGATATTAATGTGTAAATGAGACAACATGAAACAAAAAAGTGCACAATGCCATAGACTTGTACAGAGTATTTTTTCACATCCTCATACTTCTTGGGGTAGGAAAAGATTAGTGCTATCACATTGTAGACTGCAAATTGAAAAAAAAAAAATCTTCTGTTTACAGGCTCAACTGGAATCTTTGCTGAAAAAAAGGCTAACATTTTCCCAGTTACCATTATTACAATGCTCCCTTCTACAAACTTATATGCTATAATGAAAGCTGTCACATACTTTATTTGACAAAGTTCCCATCGTGCCATTTAAAATGATCCCCTTTGGCAGACAGATGTCACAATGTTAAACTGCTATGCAAACAAGACCTAATAGCACAGAGGATTCTGTGAAAGCCCCGCAAGAGCAGCACACGAGAGGTTACAGTTGTTTGCAAGCCACAGACAGTCAAAAAACCCAAAACATTCCATTCCCACTTCTGATTGTTCAGGTCAGTCACATCCGAAAGCATAAAGATTTTCCTAAAAGGCAACCCTCGCGTCTCGATGTTGTCCAGTGCAAATGAACCCTTGCGGAGGAAGGAGTGATTCAGTTCAAAAAGATTTATGACAAAGCATGTTGCGCAATGTAGCTTAGAAGATTAAAAAAAAAAGTGAAAAAGGAAACAGAAACCCAATCAAACAGAGCCAAAGAAAATTAAAGAACAGAAAAGAAAATATTTCACATGTATGAAGGGAGACATGAGAGTATGATTAGGGAATTCAGCCAATGCAGAAACATGGCGGCTGCATGCTGGTACAATCCTTATTTTCCCATACGGGGAAAGAAACAAACATCTGTTCAATTTCGTGAAACTCATCCGATAATAATTCAAATTGTTTCACATTTCATTCGCATTGGTAATGCATCAGGTTTCTTTAATGATGATGCTTCTCTTTTAGCCCCAGCTTGAATTCAGCTAGAAAGGGCGGGTGGCGTGTCTTCTGTTAGCAGTTTGCAGACCATCATCCGTCTGCCTTCCCAGTACTGGCTTTCCCAGTTGCTACTATGAAAAGTCTGACTTTGGTTCCTCTGGGGTTTTCACTGGGCTTTTGGAGTGAATCTTGCCAATTTCCTCCAGTGCACTAGCTAGTGAGTCCAGATCACTGTTATCCTGGTGCTGTGCTTCCCACAGGTTCAGAATAACTGCAGAAGGGCTCTGCTGTTTGGCAAAATAGGACAGATTTCTGTAATGCAACACAAAGAAAAAAAACGTCAGTGGTCACATTGTGAATAATTCATTTAACTTCTGAATTCTAATATAGGTAAATCATGTCTGCACAGTGGGACAATACATTGCAAAATGAATTATGTATCAAATACACAAAAATTTACTAAAGACTTGAATCTTAAATGAAGCTAAATATATGTACATTATTGCAATATCAAAAGCTGCTCATTTTACTTATAGCCATTGGAGGGCACCAGAGTGTTTTATCGCATTAAAAGGTTTATCCCACATGGTGAGACACTCTCAGACCCAAGTCAATGAATTAAAAATCAGCTTAACAAACGTTCAAACACTCTCATTATGTGCAGCAGGTCTGGCAGAGTTGCAGCACAAGGTTCAAAATCCTCAAAAATCCCTCAATTACTGCTGCTTGTTTCCCTGCACACATATAGCAAATGATATAGTGAACATGGCATTCATCGCTAATCACAAAGCGACAGAATTCCCCAGTGTCTTCCCTTATCTCTCACAAATGTCTGCAGACATGTTCAAAACCTGAAAATTCTTAAGACTGTTTACTCATGAAACTGGAGAACAGAGAGCCCTAAGATACTGCATGACAACACCAAAAATCCTTGAAATCAAAAATATACATTATGCAACAATAAATCTTACAGATATACGCTATTATACTAAATATCATAGAACACAAATAGTTATAAAAAGTGTAACATTTTACTTGAGGTGGCACAAATAAGTTAGTAACTCAGTTACTACTCAATGTTTAGCAAATAAGTAAAATAGTTCCTGCCTGAAATACATATAGTCATAATTAATAAATGTTGATTAAACATAGGATCAGTATGTAACTAACACTTAGTTACTGGTTAATTAATGCATTAAGTAAGAGTGTACAACTGCATTATTTGTGCACCCTCAAACTGCTACTGAAATAAGTAACACATTGGCTTGCTTTTTGCCTTAATTATCCTTTTAATCTATCATTATCTATTTTATTTTTCCTAAAAGCAGTAGTATTGTGTTCTACTCCACTGCAGCACAGAACCTTCACTACAGCCAAAGTTATGATGTTATTGTCTACAAAGCAAAACACTCCAGTGTATTTAATAACCACAGCATGTGGTGTGACTTCTAGTTACACAGAACACACAAATATCTAGAATCATTAAGATAGGAATTAAGTGTTTTCTGTAACACATCAGGGTTTCGATATAATTAAATCTGCAGCATTGCTGCAAAGGACAGCATAAGAATATGCATGCTGTTTATAATGCAGGTCATTGGTGGCTTCTTTGTATTAGAGTTTGACTTAGATTAGGGACAAATAGCTAACAAAAAGGTCAAACCCATACCTGTGCTTATTGATGCTCACCAGCTGGCCCACGGCTGCCCTCCTTACAAACAAACCTATCAGAGGACACTCATATATCCTTGCAGTGATGTAGATCAGCCATGGTGTTCCTGCCCTTTTCAAAATTCACACCGTGACTTTTGTGTTTTAATTTACCTTTCATATGTTTAATATAGTGAACTTCATTTTACTTTGCCATTCTGAGACTATAGAACAGACCATATTACAGGTAGTGTAACAGGGTTAGTGCAAGTATAAGACTTTATAAGGAAAGTGGAAAGAAAAATCTATTAATTTTTGAATAGCACTTCAAGATGTATTTTTCCACTTTTCTGGCAAACTACTAGTCATGCTATTCCGAAGAAGGAATGTATGGCAGCTTAACACCCACTTAAATACTGAATAATTTTTATTTATTTGCAAGAGTATCAAATGCTGATCAACTGTCACAGATTCCACCATGTTCTAAACAAGCAAGAATACTTTTAGTGGCATTTCCGCATATTTTCCATCTTGTACTGAATGAAGTGAGTGGGCTGAACAATCACTAGGGAACAAGCAGAGTAACTATAATTGGGCTTTTAACATACACCTTGGTTGCCTTGGAAATACAGGTCTCAAGGCTGGACCAGGTGCTCTGACCTCTCAATGTGGAGCTTCTGGGCTAAGAGCTGCCAGTCTTTGCCTTTGGCGTTGGCAGTGTCGAAGGTGGCACAGATTCTCTGCCGGATGGAGTAAGGGATTTTGAAAGCTTTGGGGCCAGTCTGGGAGGTGACTGTGCAGTCAGAGTGTGTGAAGAAGGGTACTTGATCCTTTTCTGCCTGGGAAACCAAAGACAATGTGGAATAGCGACAGAGGAGAGAAATGCAAAAATTTTGCAACTGAATCAAGTATTTGCAAGCACAGTTCATTTCACACAACATTTTTATGGTCTTTGTACAGGGTCTTTCCCATCTTTTGCTGCAGTTATCAGAGTCTTTTGTAGTTTTCCCATGCTAAAAATTTCAGTGAATCAAGTATGCATGAGGAGCACAGACATTTTATGTGCCAGAGACAGAAATTAAAGCGTCTTAGAATAGCCCACTCGACAGCAAAGAATTTAGCCAACACGGGCCTGGCCAAGGTCGAGAGGGAGCCTCACCTCTGCCACCAATGTGTAAACCTGGAGGATCTGCTCATCCCCTTTGACCTGACGCACGCTGATCTTGCAGGACAGCTGCGTAGTGCAGGGGCTGTATCTCTCCAGGGAGAAGGCACAGTGCAAGGGCTGCTGGTTGCTGCACCACACATGTAAGAAGGAAAATTCCTGCAGCGGAATACAAGGAACACAGAGGCTTCTTGAACCCGTGGGCCTTTCACGTCTCCATGTGACAAAGGAATCGCTTCCCTGTCATAGATATGGTGCATAGTGTATCGTAAAATAACACCGGAAAGTGGAATCCTATCTATAAAGGCCTAATGCACATGAGAAATGTGGGGGAGCTTTTCTGTCCACCATAACACTCAGCACTGCAATCCAGCTCTTCCTGAGGGCCATTGACCTTTTCTGTTTCTGGACCCTTCGAGGGGTGCATGAAAACCAATGCAAAATCCAAGGTAATTCTGATAATGGACATCTCTCCAGGAGTAAGAACTACGAAGCTGGAAAACAGGTGCAAGGAAAATGATTTCCTTTGATGTGTAATTAATTTAGGCAGCAGAAAGAGGCCGTGACACCCCCCACATCATCTTCCCTATCTCCACGGTGACCTGCACAGAACACCCAGTGGAGGTGAGGGGGACATTAGATTAAAAAAGAGCTCTTTGTGTGCCATTACAGGACTGGGCGCCAAGCCTTTTCCAGTAGTGCAGTATTAAAATGCGAAACAAGGTGTTTCTTAGCAGTAAAAGCTGACTAGATATACAGCTCTGGAAAAAATCAAGAGACCACTGTCTCTCTCTCTCTCTCTCTCTCTCTCTCT
>JABFEB020000040.1:14393831-14412425 GCA_019775895.2 Stomatorhinus ivindoensis
TAAATAATTAAATAAATATGGCGTCCCTACTTCACGGAAATTCAGTTATCACGGTCGGCCTTGGAACCTATCTCCCGCGATAAGTGAGGGATTACTGTATAGTGGAAAAACTGCACTTTATACAAATATGTAAATAAAGCTGCATCTCATCAATCTATCCTTTCAAACCATGGGTGGTTCAGAGTAGGCGGAGCCTATCAGGGGCCAAGTGCAAATTCGCCTAACTGCATGTCGTTGGACTGTCGGGGGAAACCTTTAGAGAGAAACTCTAAAATGTCTAACAGGGAGAACATGCAAACTCCACACCGAATAAATATTAACTGATTTCCCACACTAAGCAGCAGGCTGCTTCTAGGGTCAAAATTTGTAAGACGGCAGTACACATGAAAAAGGTGAAGCAGGAGACACTGGGAGCGACCAGAAACCAGTTAAAAGGTGGAAGGGACTTTCTAATGTCAAAGATGACCGTTAACATATCCAACAGTTTCTCATGAATCGTAGGATGACATCAAGTGACCTTCAAAAAGAATGGGAAGCATTAAGTGCAGGTGTGAAGTGCACTGCTAGGACAGTTTGTAACAGGCCCCTAGGAGCAGAACTGGAGTCCCATAAAGCTTAATTTTTTCCAGGGCTCTGTATACATACATACTCAAACTCACACACGCACACACGCACACACACACACACACACATCATATTATATACAATACAATGAAAAAAAGGATATCCTACTGCTTCAAAATGTACATGTAAACAAACTAAGACTTCATTTAACAATCTTGTGTTAAAGCGTCAGTGTAGCAAACATGCTAAGAATGACCTCGGCTTTAGCTGAACGGAGGTGTGCCAATGACCACACTAATACAATACTAATGTCTGTCTGTGGTGAACATTTCAGTAGCTTTCTGGGCAACTAATCTGTGTCTCAGGGCCGTTTTTGTCCCTCTAAATGCCTAGTGAAGATGTAGGCCAGGTTAAGAGGCTGAGTAACCAATTTCATGATTGCATTACGACGGCTCCCATTTCATTCTGTCCTTAGCAGACCCAGCCGATCGATGCCGCCCATGTCCGCGCGGCTCCTGGTCTGTTGTTACCCCGGGGTGACTGACACGGGTCGTGTGTCATCCCTGCTATTTTATGCAGGGATTGCTTTTCCTCAAACAGCCCCCACCTGCACCTTATTGTCGACTTAAATGAAACTGGGACATGTTTTCCAGCCTCACCTCTTCACACATCAGGCAAGTGGCACAGCTCGTCCACAGAAAGTGCATTCGGGATTGTCCAGAGGACAGAAAAACTCTGGCATCTGCGCACATACCAAGCCACACACCTTTTCTGAATAAAATGTGACAGGTAAAGTTAAAAAATGCTGACTATTTAAATAGAGTGAATTATTTTAACACTTAGCGACCTTCCTGAGTAATTTCTGACACGTGTGCTGTACGTTCCAGGCTAGTAACAATGAGCACTGATTTATTTACTCATTTAGCTATTTTACCTCCCACTTGTTATCCTGGGTTTTCCTTTTGAGCCGAATGTTCCAGTTGTCCTCGCTGACTTCAGCGCAGTGGGCTATTGTCATTGCTACAGGACAGGACAGGCTGAGGCCAGGAGGTCCGTATGTCACCTCTGGGCCCAACAGAATTTCATTCCCCTCCTCCGAATGGGCACTGCAACACATTTGTGATGATAAGAAGTTACAAACATCAGATCAACAATAGCAACCAGGACCATTGTGACATTTTACATAGGGGATGCAGCCCCGGTTGCAAGTACTTACAGTAATTAAACCAGGCACAAGGAGAATGAAAGGAAGTCAATAACAACTAATCTAAATAATCTAAAAGAACTGCGCAGTGGAGTCAGGTAATAAACTATTTTTAGAGACCTATGCCTTTTTAACCACAAAATCA
This sequence comes from Stomatorhinus ivindoensis, assembly GCA_019775895.2. NCBI lineage: Eukaryota > Metazoa > Chordata > Actinopteri > Osteoglossiformes > Mormyridae > Stomatorhinus > Stomatorhinus ivindoensis. Next base: position 14,395,745 of record JABFEB020000040.1, read on the forward strand.
TTACATGAGGTTACTTTTACTTTTATGCAGGCTTGACTACACAGCCAGGAACAGCCTGACTTACCAGCCAACATCATCTATTCATTTTCTGGTAATGCTAAAACAGCTGAATTCTGCTTTTGCACCTCCCAGTCAATTTTTTTTGTTAAACAGTACTTTCATCACAAATAAAGTCCAATTTCCTCCCTCCAATTCATGCTTTCCTTCCTGTCTGAAGTAGCACTTACAAATACATATTACAATGTATCACTGCTGGTACAATAAAAAAAAAAAATCCATTGAAAATTCAAACACAGATAATACATGCATACAACTGTGAAGGAGGTAAAAACAAGAGCATTAACATTTATATATTTAAAATAATAAAGTAGCAGGTAACAAATTCATACAATTATAGCTGCCTCCATCTTAATGTCATGTCTATATTATGTTTGCATGTCAGCATTTATATTCAATTACATATATTTTTAAATTTGCACCTCGATCAACCAGAATGATATTATAGCTTACTGTATAACTCCATGCATCATATATCTGAAGCTGCCATAAATGACATTTTGACTTTAGACACTTCCACATCATAATGTTTTTCAGAGAAAAGAACATTAAAAGATATCACAGGAAATGGGGATTCTTCAAGGTCTAATACTTTCCCAGGAGGTTCACAAACAGCCACATGGTTTACAATCTGAAGTTTGGGGCACTGTTAAAGGAATCTGTCTCCTAAGCTATTGTTTGCTTTGCATATTGATCAGTTTATGCTCACTAACTTCCAGTCGTTATCTTTAATTTCCATCGCTTCTGATGATGGTGAGGAATGAAATAGGAGCAATTAATGAGGGAAATTAACAAAGGTGGTGTTCTGTCATGAAAATCAAAACAGCAAAACAAAAGCTCGCAGCTGTTCTGTTTCTGCAGTCATTACAGAGGCAGAATGAAAGACATTCACCTGGAAACACAACGCATTTGTTAAAAACAGGCCAATGATAAACAGAGGTTTGCTGCATGTGTTAAATGGAGGAGCATCCAGGACTGTAGAGAGAACATGACATTTTAAAATATACTGAAACTCCATATACTGAAACTCCCCATTTAAATGTAATGTCAGTGAACAGTGATCTGGACTTGAAATTTCATTGTAGCTACTTATAGGGCATTTTATAGTAAGTGTCACTTCATCCATTTTCTCTAACCTGTGTAATATTTAAAAGTAAACTTGAGCCTGTATGTTGGGGGAATCTAAAAAAACGTCTTTCAAGATGTTTTTAAAAAGGAGAAAGAGTGAAAATGAGGTATAAGGTGTTAATCTGCTGACATTGAATAGATGATTATGTGTGTAGTATCTATAAAAAGCTATAAAAAGAAATCATTCCTTCAGGTTTAAAAACCAGAAAAAATATCTATTTCATATCACTGATACACAGCAGATGACTACAGTATAATACAGGTATTGGCTGAAATGGAAATAATGCACAATATAAAACAATATTAACATTATATTAATGTTTTGAAACTAAGAAGCATTCATATTACACTGCAGTACATGGTATGGGAATTCGCGTGCGAATGATGGTACTTTCTCTGTCTCGACAGCGAATGAGCCAGAGTCATTATTCTGTTATTGACGAAGCTCCCTACAGCGTAATAAAAATGGGCATCAGTGAAGCTGAAGAGGACGAGTGCTACATACAGCTGAAAACGGGATGTCGATTAATGCCGTGCCATGAAAACCCTCAAATTTACATTTCCGTAATTGCCACATTATTTTACTGGTGTTTACGTTTACTAAACGCGTGTGCATATCCCCCTTCAGGTGTACGTTCTTCCTCTTCCACAAAAGCACTTCAAAGTTATAAAATGGATACATGCACATTCTTCATTTCCATTATTTGTATTTCTGATGTAGCTTCTTTTGTGTCAAGTCATGTGTATTGTGCTCTTCTGATAGGTTCCTCATTTTCATTATTTAAATCGTCTGGGGCTGACTCACCCATATGGATCTCAGGGCATGTTTCAATGTTCTGAGTGGCAGCTGAACTTAATAATATCCCATGTTTACATGGCCTGCTTTTTTACACAGTATGGCCCAACCCGCATCTCTCATTCTCTCAATGACATTGGTATACACAAAGCACTACATAAAGTCATTAATGACCATGGAAAAGAAACATTCTCAGCCATGCAGCTCTATAAACAGATCCGAAGATTATTTTATTGTATTTCAAAAGGGCAACATAAAGTCAGATTAATTTGGAAGCCTATAATCTCGACAGCTCACTCATTGTCTCTAGGAGAGTGTAAGGATTGTCCCGGGGGGGTTGAATATGTCCACGGTGAAGCAGGCCGCAGGTGCTGCTACGGACCTGTTTCATTGATTCACAGAGTGCAAAATGTTCTGCTCGTGCTCTCACTTTGCAATGACCAGAGTAGAGCCTTCAGGGAAACAGCTGCCTCACACAGTCTTTCAACACAGGTTTTAGCTGTTTTTCTGAGAAGAAAAGTCTTTGGAAAAAAAAAAAACAGTGATGAACCAGGCTTGAAGAAGGACATGTTTTCTTTGGCCCAGCAACATGCATCTAATCGATCGATTGTAGCCTGGTGTCTTAAAAGTTGGATTTATTGAAATAACAAACAGGTGAAGCTTATGGTTCACTGGGAGACAAAATGATATTACTAGGCAGGTGGCTGAATTGATGATTTTGGTGTTGAAAGGTTATCAATGGTGCAACATTTCCAATAGTCTCCTGCAACTATTGTAATGATAAATTGACCTTAAATATTTGGAAGGACCCTCAGCATGTAATCTAGCCATTGCAAAATGCTTTAGGGGTGTTGGTCTGACTGATTGTGGAAGATCTATAATATATCACAACTGCAACAAAGTCCTTCAGTACAGACGGTCTAGCTGAAAGAGAAGAAAGAACTCAATTTCCAGTAGGCACCTGTGCTTTGAATAGACTGTGAGTGACAGCGCTCAAGCCAACAGCCCAAGAAACCAAGGAAGATGGAAGTCAGGAGGCAAAGGTGCCACGCTTATCTAGGGGAAGCAGGCATTCAGGAGGACAGGCCGATAGGCTGAGTGGCCATCAAACCGACTGGCCATTTCAAAATATGCTGGACTTGGCAAGAAATACTAAATCATCTGCAGTCATTATTTGTAAGTAGACTGAACTGTCAGATTTCATGCATCAAGTGAAAGTTGTATGAGAACTACATAGGGTATAATTGTAAATTGATTTGTTTTACTTTTAAGCAAAAGTTTAAATGAAAATTAAATGCAGTTATACACTTTGCTGTCTCCTCATTGATCTACTAAACTTTAACTTTGGAGGAAGTGACTATAAGCTTTGAACAAAACATCAAATATATTGGACCAGACTCCATTAAAACAGCTTGTTTTACTGCAGTCAGGTTAGCCTCTGTTGAGTTAAATCAACTTTACATCCTTCTGGCAGACACCAAGCCAATGCCTGGGCTGTTACCATAACATAAACAACAGACAATTCTGGCTGTCTAAACAAAGAGATATTACAGTAGATACCAGAATCGGGATATATCTGAAGAGGGTATTAAAATGTCTCTTATAAATCAAAGTCAAATATAAATCAGTAGCTAAGGACACTGACTTGCAACCTAATTATTTCTTATTTAAGTTCCCAAAAGATACAATTTGAAGTATTTTAGAGAAAGTACTTAACATTAAACTGACCTAGTGAAAATGTCCAACTATATGCATTGTTAAATTGTTGCCTTGGTTAGAAAAATAGTCAAGCAGTTAAAATATTCTGTTTTTATAACTATTATTATTTGACATCTGCCACATCTGAATTACCTTTCATTCTCACTTTAAAAGTATTTATTATAATCACATACCGTCTAGTAGTTGTTCAGTTTTTGATATATACAGTTTTACTATAAAAAGGAAAAACATATAGCATGTACTAGCAATTTTGATCAAGGTGTTTTTCTTAATCGCACATTTCATAAACTAAAAACTGCTTCACAATCCTAAAGAAGAAAATATATATTTATTAGGTTCATTCTATCCAAAGGAGCGAGTGAAAGTATAACATAGACTAATGTAAGCTGGCTTTGAGTGCTACACGCAAGCGCTTTGCAACCTTAGCTGCCACCTGCAAGGCTATCTGAGTAATGGGCACTCGGTTCATGACACGTCAAAGACTCCTGTGGGGAGTCCAAGATGGGCCCAGAAACCTGCTGAGCCCCGTCTGTCAGAAAGAAGGAAGCAGAAACAGAGAGAGAGAGAGAGAGAGAGAGAGAGAGAGAGAGGGATGGCGATGTGGGCTGCCTGGCAGAGCTGCACTCATGATGCAGACTCACCTGGAATCCTCTGTATTCACCATCATGTACATTTCCCAAGAGGCGTCTTCTGCGGTTGCTCCATGGGGCACCAGTAGGCTGACTCCTGGAAGAGAGAAAACAAGCAAAACAGACAAACGGCAGGAACAAAAATCAGCATGAGGCACACAGGAAAGACAAGAAGTAACTTTAAGAGCAGTGTCCACCTTTTATACTCTTAGTATAAGAGCGTCAGTTAGGCCACCTCATACCATAAAGACAAAGAGATCTACGAGTTATAACCTGTTGCTGCTATCGTAAAATAATTATTAGTAACTTCTGCAACTCCTGGTGTAAAATTAGCAGTTATGCACAAACGACAAAAGCAAAAATTGTTCCATGAAAGCTTTTCCTATAAATATGTTCTTTTGAATTTCCTATGAACCTTTTTATTCATTAATGTTTTTTTTTTTGATTGTGTAACCAACTTGTCACTGCTCAGAAGCCCTGCACGGTCAAAAAAACAAACCAGATTGAAAGACAATGATCATAGACTACTTGGTGTAGCATTATTAAAGACATTTTATACTTTTACACAAACTTCCAGCAACTGTCAGATTTCTCTACTTGTCACCGTGATACGAGGTTCCTGTTTTGGTATATTTAAGACAGAAGAGAGGAGGGTGAATATACAGGGCTGGGGTGACGTCAGATGACAAGCTCCTTTCACCCATAATGAGTTGCATACCCTTGTTCTCTCTCTCCCGCCCCCTGACCACATCTCAGCATATGACAGTGATCCCGCAGCTTCTACCTACCCTGAGGCTGACATCACTTTTTGCTTTCCTTGCCCATTCCCTGTTGTTCCTTTCCATCCCCTCCATTTCTATTCTGTAGAATCCATTACTCCAAAAAAAAGTCACCATTCTTCTCCCAATCCCCATGTCACATGGATCTGTTTGCTGTGGTGTAGAAACCCAGGAGAAGCACTGCTCATATTGCTGCCCGTGTCTGCCTCTGAATCGCTGGCCTGGTGGCATGGGCCGCTCGTGGCCATGTGGAGAACTTGCACTATGAGATGGGGCGGACTGATCAGGGGGGTGCACTCCAGATTTATCGCATTAATCTCCTAAAACCTTGGAGAGAGCTGGAACTGGTATGGCACGGTAGCTGCGGTGGAAGTTATTAGAGAAGACCGGACCTACTTCAAGCAGTAAAGCGTTCCGGTTCCCTATGGGGCCCAGTTGACTCCGGAGCACGCAGCTTCAGCTATAACACCAGCAGGATTCGTGGTGTGGCTTTTCTGTCTTGCTTGGTCACATAGAAGACCACATACAGCCCTTGCTGGGCAGAGTAGTTAAGACCCATCTGTATTGTGTGCTTAAGCAGGAGACAAGTTTTGAATGAATTAGCTAAAATTCTGGGTATGGGCAAAACCAAGGAGTCCGACAGTAACTCATTACCATCCTCATTATGCTGGTCCCCAGTGGATCAGTTCATCTGATGCCTACACCTTGCCCCATATTGAGGACTTGCTGGATTAGCAGGAAATTACTTATTTTTATTTGACACTGCATTTCACCAAGGTCTATCGGCTGATTCCCCGATTTTCAGAAACCTGCAGCAATTTTGCGAGGTTCTGAGGAGATTTCAAGGGTCATTGGCCTGGCCAATTTCCAGTAGCTGTACGGGCCACACACTTTGTCCCAGTGTTGCTCATGCTGCAGAAAATCATTATTTATAACAATGAATGGCCACAGCATTCCCGACATTTGAGAGCCATCTTCCAGTCATTGCAGAAGCAGAGCCTCAATGCAGCCTTGGTACAGTATAACTGTTGGAAAAAGGAAGGGTTCGTCATGGAGAGCAGACAAGTCAATAAGACCACTGCTGTTGCCACCTGTTTGTAACCCAAGGTTATGAAGTAGGCGAGGTCATTTCAGGGGCTGCCAAACTACTATTGGTGCTTTTTCACCAACCTTCTCCACCTTAGCCTGCCCACTCATGCTCTCACCAGAGAGAGTGCCCAAGGTCAGGCCGCCTTCTGGGTCTTTAAAGCTACACTCTAGGTTAGTCCCCTATTGATGTTTCCTGGCTTCTCTTGACCCTCTATTATTTTACAGGATGATGATTGGGAATAGAGAGAAGGTGGTGGAAGAGAAGTAGCCAGTTCTTCATATCAGCAGGAAGCCATCAGCTTGCAAGGCTAAAGATAGATTCTTGTACTTCCTACATAGCCGATTCTGCCTCCTACAATGGTGCATCGACTTCTGTTCAGACCATACACCCCCCACTGACTCCACTGCATAAAGGATACTGATGCCTGGATCACTTTCAGGTGATCCATAGGCTGGGGAGCGACCAAGCCTCTGTTGATTTCCTCTCTCAAGAAGGAAGAGTGATGAGTGCTGATAAGGACCATCCTTGACTAGAGTCTGACAATGGAGGAGTTTAAGATGGGATAGCGTAGATATACGGGGGAGGGGGGACAGACCTACAAGCCCCTTTCATGTATTCATTTATAAAACAATTGAAGAACTGTTTCTCTTTCATCCTGACCACATACTCAGCCCACCTGCCCTAACAGCCAATATTACTGTCTGAAATAAATATATCAGGGGGAGGTGGAGTTAAAGTAATATCTATACAGCTTGCTAGAAAATTCATTAAAATACACAGTGTAAAATTGCATATGGCATATAACAGTGGGAGAACCCTTCCAGGACCCATTAAATTGTCACTGTGACATTGCCTGTGATGATGCCCCAAAGGGTGACTTATACCTGCACTGGGAAAGGCCACAAGCCACAAAGGCCATATGTCTGTAACCGTTGGAGGCCACCGTGTTTGTTAGTACTGAGCCTGTTTTTTTCTGTGCCTGTGTGAGTGTCTGCAGATGTTTGGATGTCACTGTGAACCCTGAAAGAAATGAGAGCATTCTGGATCACTATTATGAGCCTTCACTGTGACCTTGCACTGAACAAGTGGTTATGGAAGATAGATGGACAGTATGACCTATGTTACTCAAGTAGGGAAACTAGACAACCAAAACTGAATTGAGAAGGCAGAGAAAGAACCTTGCTTAAGTCATATACAGCAGTTGTTCGTGACTTAATGATGTAAGATAATATCCATCTCTACTCTTCAGCTGTGACAGTGAAAACATCTTCACATTCCTGTTATGGGACTGGAGGGGCTGTTCTCATGTGGGGCAGAGGAGACTTCAATCACAATTACTCTGAGGAGATAGTAGCTGAGCTTCTCTGATGGATTTGTGGGTCCTGCCAGCAGTGGTGGCAGGATATCTGAGGGCTGACCCCAGAGCTCTGTGGGTGAGTTGGGAACTACAGACAGCTCTCTTCACAAGCCAGGTCCAGCTTGGTCAATTCATCATGGAATGTGGATTTGCAAATGGCATTTTCCATGACATTATCCCCTTTTACTAAAAAATTCTCTGGTAAAAATCATAATAGGCTCACGATACAGAAAACATTCCAATGCAAGTTGATACGAAGACCCGCGGCTGTTGACCTTTTGCTGTGTGGTGTCCATTAAAAAGTTTTGCTGCTAAGCAACAGCACAGGTTCAAAATCACCTCAATGCCCTCTGCACCGCTCTCTGTCTCTTTGTATTCCTCAAACAGCCTCTTACCTGTGTTTGGCACTACCAGCCGCCCGCCCAGATGCCCAAACACGCCCGTGGTCCTCAGCTGTGCCTTGGCAGGGGTCACTGGAGCATTAGGGGTGAGAAGGCTTGGCTTCTGGCTGTCCACGCCGCTGTAGTCTCGGTTCAGACCTCGGGGGAAGGTCTCAGGATGCGCTTTGACATGGTACTCAGCACGATCGGCCACTCCCAGCGACACCATGAAAGAGCTCTGAACCTTGACCTTGATGTCAGGCAGGGGGTCAAAGAGCTCCTTGTCCATCAAGTCCTGGAAACATATGGGGCTGCTGTAGGTGCGGCCCACTGTCAGATCTGGCTGCATGGAGGAGTTGAGCAGAAGTGGGTTTCCTGGAGTGGGGAAAAAAATCACAGCCTGACTTATTCACCATTAAGAAATATATGCATGTATAAATACTGGAAACTGTATATCACAATTTGTCTGTATTATAAGACCGTTACATAGTAGTCATAATTTCATCTAAAAAATGGAGAACATTATGAATTGAATAAAATTAGAAGTAATACCTAGAAAAGAATCCAAAACATTCATTTTCACGCATCAATAGAGCAAACTTAGCATGATAGTAAACAGATTACAAATTACGTGAATAACTTTATAAGAAAAAAAAAAGAAACATAATAGACCTATATATATACAGTATATATATATATATATAAAAAAGATCACGGAAGAACCATTAACATAATCTTGCTGCACTGATAGTAACATCGAGCATCAGCAACAGAACAGTCATAAAAAAGGCTTATGAGGTTAATTACTCACAGCTGAACCAGCTTATCATTTCGGAGACACGGTCACTTCGTTGTAACTACACTATTCGACTAACACAAATGGACCATCAGGACCACCAGGTGTGTTTCTCTGTAGCTGGAGATGAATATAGGGGGGCTGGGAATTCAGTAACCCCTCTTTTAATGGAATGGATTGGCCAGCTACTGGCACAGAGCCAGGCTGGTTATAGAGGGGGTCCCCAGCACTAAGTGCCCGCCCCAGGGACTCTCTGTGCTGTGCCCATCTGGCAGTCCCCAGAAAACTTCTTGCCAAGATAACATTGGTGTCACAGAGTCCTTGCTGCCCAGCTGTTGCCTGGTGAGGGCTGGATTGCAGTAGGCTAGGCTAGGGCTGCTTTTAATATAAGAAACTTGTTCATCACCATAATACCTGCCCCTTCTTAACATTCAGGATATTTACATGTTTGGTCCCTGAACGAGTAAATTGCTGAGTTAATGTAATATCTGTACCAGTAAATTATCTGCTTAAACTGAGGGCAGCAGGCAGTAACAGATCAGACCAAATTTCCAGTTCAACTTGCAGCTCTGTTATACCCTTAAGAAATGTACTAATTCTGTAAAAATGTCTTTATATGCGGGACATGCTATAAAAATGTTAATAAAAGTGCCTATCGAGCAATGGAATGTCAAGCTTGTGGTTAGCGACGTTTTTAGTCAGAAGTGGTAAAGCAAAAAAATGGACAACACTTTATTCAGGGGACACAAATAATGTAGCAGTACATTCTTACTTGTGTATTAATTTCATACCGATAATTTCATTTTAATTTCATACCGATCCTGTGTTCATTAATCAATCCTAACAGTCCATGTATTTCATGCAATTACTATATTTGTTTATGATTTATACTTCAGTTGTACCCGAGTTACTAAGTTATTTATGTCCCCTGAAGTCTTACCAAATTATGAAATGAGAATATGCTGAAATGTGATATTAAAGGTACACACGTGAGAAGAAAAATACAGGCTGATGCACAAGATATTATATCTTGAATAACAATGTAAAAATGCATCTTTCTAGCTTTCATTAAGAATTATGTACAATTTGCAATGTGGTCTCATGCAAAGCATGAAACTGCATTTTACGGTTTATACTTATGTACTTTGTTTTTTTGCTTTCAGTAGTTAGAGTAATATTGCTGTAATGTTGCCTTTATGATTATACGTGTTCATGTGTACATGCAAGCATTTTATTCTAAAAGTATCAGGATTCAATACAGTCTTTTCAGGATTCAATACAGTATACAGTCTTTTCAAGTATACCCACATCTCTATTTTAGAGACTCACTCATCATGACATGCTTTACTTTTCCATTTGATTTTACTGCTTATCATTGATGTCCACCCCCCCATACACAAACAAGGCTGCTTTCCACAAATAAGACTTGTATAGTAATCCGTTATAGCTGGCAGACCTTTTACCTGTCTTATTAAAATACGACGAGCAGCTTAGACTGAATGTATTGTATTACCGATGTCTAAAATCATACAGACTGATGGAGGGCTGATGTAAATACATCAGCAAACATAGCTGTTTATAAATTAGGCTGTTAAGCAAATGACTTTCGGTACTTTTAATACCACCGAGGAAGGATATTCCATGAGATGCAGTTAAAATGAAAGCATAAAACCTTAAGGTGTTTAAATCGCAGACATAAAATCACCTCAAAGAAACGCGAACATACGGGTTAATCTTTATCCTTAGAGGAAGATGTAAGGACACGCCATAAGTAGCTGGCAGAGAATTATGTAATGGGGCTGTACAAAATTGGAAAGACAAAAGTTAATGAAATGGACCTCACATTAGACACCTTCAGGGATTCTTTTGAAATTAGACATCTGATTAGAAATCACTCAAGACGAGGATATTGGAGCTGACACTAATGCAGAAAGATAGAGGAAAGCCCGCAGCTTGATTAAGAATCCTGGTTCCTGACTTCTACAGTATTCATGGAGCAAGCTATGACAAGAATATTACTTATATGCTTATTTTATAGAAATTGCACAGTGCTTGGTGCATGCTGATCACTCCAGTACACAGAGGTCCATCTAGCCCAAGCTGAAAGAAAATCTGATGCACCGTTATCATTTTTTTTTTTTACCAGGCTCAGTTTACGAAAAGCCAGTACTCCTGCAAAAGCAAACACATAAGTAAATCTTTTCCAGGTTTTCCTTATGGTTTCCAGTGCCTCGTGCAAATACTTCACTGTATATTCCAGACAGCTAAACATTCCTGGTAAACAAAACCACAAAACAGCCCGCCTATTTATGAGAGCAAGGAAACTCTGTGACCTCTGTGTCCTTGTCAACATGTGATGAGCTTCCTGCATTGTTATAAGGGGTCTTGCAGCTGCCTGATAGATTGTGGAACCTAATTCATTGTAGGTGGTGGTTGTGGGGGTGAAGGAGTCTCCTGAAAAGCTGGCCTATTTAAATAGAATTGATAGCCTGACAGGTGGATCATGGCTGGGCTTGTGGTCCCTGCCCATGAGGCAGAGCGTGGGTTTGAGTGACTTCCCAGGCCTTGGGAGCGAGAGACAAGGTGAACAGGAAGCACAGCAGAACTCCACTGGCGTGGCCCTTTTACAGTGCTGTTGGGAAAAATGGGCAGGATTTATCACCCTGCGCCGAGACGGGAATCACTTCTGCTAACCCAGAAGTGTCACACGCAGAAATATGGATGCCCATAGCGGAGAAAGGCCGGAACGCAAGGCCACAGCCTCCGCAGCGACGGGGGCTATTAAAGTGCATATGACAAAAACGAAAGTGATGTTCCGACTCCCTCACATTTATCCATCAACATCAGTCAGCTTCACACGAGGGGATGGTGTGCATGTGTATCTAACGTGTGGTCTAAAGGAAGACGGAGAAAGTCCTCGTCGTGGATTGATCTTCTGTCCAGGCTGTAACAGAGGGCCTGATCCGTAGACAAAGAAGGATGGGCAGTGGTATTATGGGAAACTTTATAACACATCCAGACTCTGACACTATGTGCAAATAACAGGTATGTATATATTACAACTAATTATAAGGAAAAATGTAGACCGGCATAGTCACCTGGCACCTTCGGTGTTGCGTGTTGTGTTACTACTACATAGGCAATGCTCTCACCCTGTCTGGCGGTTTTGAAGTTAAATGATTGAAAGCCTCCTGTGAGCGCTGAAGAATCGATGACATCTACTCCATACTCGCTCTGGTTCTTCCTGTACAGCGTGATGGCAACCACAAGGATGCAGACGGCGATGACCCCGGCAGCCAGCCCCGAGTAAAGCGCTACGTCGTTAGTGCCCTCCATACCTATAAGACAGAAAGCATTCATAGTTATTGGTCACGCTGTACATTCGCCGTACTGTAGTGAAGTTTTCTTAAAGTCTGCAAGATGGCAGATGAAAAAATGAAATGAAAAATAAATGAACAGAAGGTATATGCATCATTCATACGAAAAAGTACCTTTCTCATTTTGCTTTTGTACTTTATTTCATCAAAACAATTGCTATTTACTATGTGTATAAGGAGTGCATGCCACATAAAGTAAGAGTGTAGCTCAGAAGATAGACATTTGATTTGAAGGTCTGAGGATGAGGGAGAGTGTGTGTGGCACATTTTGAATGACTGCCTTCCAGTTCAAGTGCATTTTTTTTGTTTTTCCACATTTAATTTTGGGACAAAGTCTCAATTTACAGGACCACTGCACCATTGTTGGGGATCTGAACATCGTCCCTGCATCGTCTTTAGATGCGGCTCCTCTATCTACTCTGATATCTGTCCTCCCTCAGTCCTAAGACATGAAGTCAAGTGAACTGGTATTTCTAAATTGCCTGTGGCATGTGTGTGTGTGTGTGTGTGTGTGTGTGGGTGTGTGTGTGTCCTCCTATGGGCTAACATCCCATCCAGGGTGTGTCCTTGACTTGTGCCTGGGGAAAGGCTCCAGGTTTCCCCCACAAAAGTATACGGGACGAGTAGGAAGGACATAGGTGGATGGATAGGTGGATGGATAGGTGGATGGAGAGATGGATGGATGGATATTTATTTTTGTGAACCAGTTCCTCTTCCTGCTTATTTATTACACTTTCCTCAGATATAATTTTCCAACATTATTTAAATGCAGCTTTGAAGGCTGAAAGGTTGTGATCTTTTTCGGCTACGGGTGCCTATAATACACAATACAGTCACACGGTGCTCCCCCCATCCAACAAGTACCAAATATGTTAATCAATCTTTAAAAATTCTCCACTGTGCTGTTTCCCCTGACAAGCACAACGGTGAGAAACTGATGCATCACACCAACATGGCTGTGAACACCAAGACAAGTTCTCCATTTAAAACTTTAATTACTGACGCGATGATGTGCCAGATTTTCACACCTAGTGCATCTGTTGAGCTGGCACACCTCCCTCTTGTTCCCCAGTAAACTGTAGCCCAAAGAGGGTTATGCACACAAATCGGCCGCCGGGGTCCACAGGCCAATTCCCTAACAAATACAAGCCTGTGAAAACGTTTTATCAGCAAGCAGCGCCTTCCGGATGTGTGATAATCTTTGAGATCGATACTTTATAAAGATAATTAAATTAGCACAAAGGCCCTCTGCATACGGTTTAATACCTGCCTACTGAATACTCCCTCTTTAAAAGTATTTTCTATAGCTGTATATGAGGTCACATACGTTAAATTATGATGTTGTGTTGCCGAGCTGCAAAAAATTGCTTGGTTATCAAGTACATTGTCCTACTCCTCTCTGCACATTTACTCACAGAAGCAGTGCACTTTATGGTACAAAGAACAACACATAGAGACTATGTAAAGCTCCCTTATTGACTGACAAGCTCGCTCACTGTCTAGCTTCTTGTGAGAACAGTTTCCTTCAGTCAGTTTGGTCCCTGTTTATTGAAGCAACCCCGCTGCACAGATCAGAGATGTAAGCAAAGTGCTTAGGACGTACCAGTGAACCAATAACACAGTGCTTGCTGCAGCATATGATTTCAAAGGTGTCAGGACAATGGCTTGCTACTGTCACTGGGATTTATGGGGACACGTAATGCAATTTGATTAAATTAGTTCATTTGCAATAATCACACCCCATTAATTTCCCTACATTTCCGGTATGAAGTCTCTCTTTTTAATGGAATTCTTGAAAATTGCATATCCGAAAAAAGCCTAATATGAAACTAGTTCTTTTACTGGAAAGACTAAGATGATAATAATATTATACAAAGGCTGAAAATATAAAAAAGGAGGTATACTGATCAGATGAATGTGTGAATTACTCAAATGGTTATACTGCACTAAGTGCACGCTGTAGAAACATTTGAGGTTGTTACACTCAGATATGTGACAATTTTTGCTTTAGATCTGATTGATTTTGAAAGTTTTTCTTTGTTTGAACTTTGCTAGGCCTGAAATTGAATGCCGTGCGGAGAATCTTTCACAAAGGCCCTGCCCTTGAGAAACACAGTTCTTGTCATTTTCCTGATCGTGATGGAATTTCTCCTTAGACAGAGATATGCTAGAAAATGAAAAGCTGAAAGCGAAGCCTGCAGCTACTAGCCTGCGGAAGACTTCTAAGAATACAATGGATCAATGGTTGGCGAAGAAAAGTAAGGATAAGACAGAAGGCTAAACTGGCAAACAAATCCTCGAAAGTCTGTCTATATAATACATTACATTTTATCCAAAGCAATGAGTGCCATGGTAGAGAAATGAACACTGGATGTCATTTGTTAAAAACTGAAATGATTATTCAGTATGGCTAATCTTTTATAATAGGGTAATTATCCATCATAATTGGAGGAAATAATTACTATTACCATATAGCTCCACCCAAGTCCTGGCCGTGAAATCAAAAATTGTGGATTACGTTCAAAGTCTAGTTTTGTTTCTGGGGCAAACATCAGATCACTGTGATACTCATCAAGTATTAAAAAAAAACTTAATGCCACCAAAAAATATCAACTCTGACTTGACCTACTGGAAATTTCAAATATTCCACTAGGCACACTTTACAATATCAACAAATCAACAGATGCAAAATAACCTCATGGGAATATTGTGAAATGCTCCTACCAGACACTTCTGTTCCCTAGGAAACAATTCTGGTAAACTACATGGAACTAAACACAGACTCACCACTTGTTTGCCAAAAACCTGGTTTAGAGTCATGCATTTAGCTAAAGATTCGACTAAAGGAATCAGAGTTTTACAAAAATCCTGTACCTCATAGCACAGAGTGGACCTAGCAGTAACTGTGCCTTATGAAATATCTTACAGATGTAATGAAAGCGTCTTAACAAACTTCTTAACAATATTTGTGATTTTTCTTGAATTTCGGGAGTTCCTTTATCTTACTTAAATGTAAAATTAAGTCATTTTATTGCGTACACAATTGTGTACATTAGTTACTAATTTCAATCACATGCCTTCTGTTAAACTGGTGAGCTGTTGCTTATAAAGCGATGCTGACAAAAATGTTTTTAATGGTTTTCAACAGGTTATATAAATACAAGTAACATTAATGGAGCAACCTGGTTTTCAATCTCGCCATGTCCACTAAATGCCAGCTTCTGTCCACCTAAGAAGTAAAACACACCAATCAGCCTTAATCAGAATCTCATGGTTTCCTCACCATGTCTTTGTGTTTAGCTAACTGGAGACGCACACCTTCATCCGCCAAACTCTTGTTGGCAGTTCTGAGGCGCGTTGGGGCCATGCATGCTGTCAGGGGGCACTGTGCCCCTCCTAAATATGTATACTCCTTGGGTCTGAAATAAATGTATTATTATTATTTACATTTATATATATGGACTAAAAATTTGTGCGCTGGGAACAGGTGAAATATAAACGCATGCACATTTTCGTGATGGACTCCTAACGTGGGTGTGCGAGGTGGTTGAGTAACTTCAGTCTTTTTGAAAAGTGAAAGTGAAATTAACGACAGAAAAAAATAGCTTGGTCAAGCAAGACAATCTAAACAAGAAATCAGAGTGAACTGCATATTTCTAAAATCTGTAAAATGTAACTGCAAAGCATTGCACAAATACTACTGGTTTAAAAAATTGCCTTTTGCTTCTTAACGCTGGACATCTAGTGTAATTAATTTTTGGAGGACATTTAGGTCAAATGCATCTGCCCCCCCTAACAGAGCAGCTGGCCTTAGTGCCCCCACCCCCACTTTGAAATGGTCTAGAATAGCCACTGATCAAACTACCAGTTCTCACTAGAGTTGGCGCTTTCAATCTGAAGAATTACTGGAGTCTACCCCCCACCTCTGCGGGTCCACCACGATAAAATTTGTAGGTGGGAGGGATCAATTGCATGGTTGAAAGATATGGGACAAACTGGATACAGGATTTTATTTTTCAATACAGAGTGATTGCACAAATAAAAGGGCACGTGCAAAGCTCAAATCCTCAAATTTCCCAAGAGATTAAATTGCCTAACCGCTTTGACATGTTCCTTTTGCACATAAAAAAACTGGCCATTCTTATTTACAGTATATACACAGAATTATCTACAGCAACAGAAGAATATTATAATGATATTTGGCTCTTTCACTTAGAGTACTTCAATTCATTGTCCACAAACCCAAAGGGGACACTGGTGAACAAGTGGAGATGGCTAAACATGAGTAAATCATCTTTGTGTTGAGAAAACACATTTTATTTCTTGCATTTTGTTGATGACAGGATGTTTTTTATTAGCGTTCCTCCACATCCTTTGTTACATCCATCTCCAGTCTTACACTCAAAGTCCCCATTCATTCCTGTGATCCATCCATTTTCTGTAACTTCTTATCCTGTTCAAGGTCATTGGGGGGAGGCGGGGTTGGAGCTTATGGGTGAAAGGCAGGGTGCCAACCCATTGCAGGGCACATGCAAACTCATGGGCAATTTAAAAACTCCAATTAACCTCAGCA
>JABFEB020000040.1:14434489-14458894 GCA_019775895.2 Stomatorhinus ivindoensis
CCCCCCCCCCCCCCCCCCCCCCCCCCCACATCGGCCGACATGGTAATCACAAATAATGTTTTACATAAATTTACATACCTCCGTGCATAGGCCAAACAATGGGTCACGGTCTTGCTGCATTTGCTAGGTGATTTCAAAGGCACTATGTGGGTCACTGGTGATGCAGTTAAGATAAACATGCTGAGATAAACAGGTTTTGTGTTCTCAAAAAACATCTGAAGTTATATTATGCCAATCAAAATCACTCTTTAAGTACTTAAAAAAAAAAACAGGCAGCTTAAAAGAACGGAATTTCTGACAGTCGTGCTAGTGAGCTCTTTTACAAAGATATTTCTAGGCATAATCCTGAATATGCCCCAAGCCAGAGTGCTAACCCTTATATAAAATCAATGAAAGATTCCGCAAACTCCAGTTTATCTGTGAAGTGTCTTTAAATTCAGGATCTCACTTAAAAATGTTTTGAGTTTTCGGTCTCCAGTGGGCTCCAGTGAGTTTGCAATCAAAGAGCTTGGAGACAAATCCCAGATCAGAAAAGGTGGCTGCTCTGATAGTCTGACAGCTCGTCCATGGTGCCTTTTATTTGCGTATTTGTTTATTTATTTATTCCCTGCTTCATCAGATGCCCTTAGTAGGCTGACTGCTACCACTGTGGGGGTTCATCTGAGGCTGAATGTGCAAGACTGAATTAATGAGGGTGAGCAAACAACATGACAGACCTTATTGTGCACTCATCTTCTTATTGTGCCACAAGAACTTGGAGGGAAGAAAACCAAGCCCACTGCATATGAGGAACCAGTGGGATTTTCACAGGAAACCTTAACAATTTTTACTATCAAAGGCAGTGGATAAAGCAGACTGGCTGGCACATTGGTTCCAAAGCTGACCCACATTGTCAAGTGATGAAAGCAAATCAATCAGTGTGTTTGCCTGCTTCTTTTTCAAACTTCTTTTTTATTTTTCAGAACTGAAAAAAGGGAATTTTATTCCAAGGGGGTCATACAGGCAAAAAATAATTATTCTTTTCCACCGCAGTAAGAAAATATGTACAATTAATTAAAATTAATATGTTTCTGCTTCAATATCCGCTTTTCTCTAAATGGATCTGAAATCCGACCTCCCTGGCCGTCCTTGCTCTTCACTTCAACCTGGAGTCACATGTGGCAGCCAACTCAAGGACATTGTTGCACTTATCGGGGGCTGATTCATCTGCCGGGCCGGTAAATAAGAGATCCTATCAATGGTCCCACGTGGCATTGAGGGCCCATGTCCTAATCAATAAAACCCAATTCTCCCTAGATCTGTAGGGCTGATTAACCTGCCTAATCCATAATACAATTTTGCCAGCCATTACGGGCCACCATTGCACACTGTAAAGGATGTCGTTATCACTGGTTATGAGTTTAATACCGATATAAAGCCTGGTGTACAGCAGGCAGGAGCACGGACTCACCCAGGCCTTTTAAATGGCAAACCACTTGCGCTGACTGATTGTTTTCATTATCTTTCTTACTTGGCACCAGGTTAGGTTTACAGAAAGACTATTAAGGATTAAGAAAAATCTCACTTTTGTGCTGTTCATTTTGTTTCAGTATTAAGACATTTTGGCAGAACGGATGTGAGGCAACAGGAGGGCTGTGAGTGGCCTATGCTGTGATCAGCTGTGATGCAGGTCCAATTAAACAAACCCCAAGCAGCCAGAGGGTGTTTTTGATTGGCTGTTAGGCCGTCACCTGGGAGATATTTCAGGAGGCACCGTAAGCATTTTCATAAACATGTTGAAAATGTTTGCAAATATCAGTCAAACTTATAGCATTTCCTGAAACCAGGTAAACTGCTACATGATTAAATAACTGTAGCTGGTGATGGGTTGGTGCCTCATCCTGGGTTATTCCCTGCCTTGTTCCTGTAGCTTCTAGGATTGGCTCTACACCCATGTGACCCTGGTTAGGACAAGTAGAGATGGGTGGATGGATGGATAATTGTAATTAGAGAATACCATTGTCTTATTCCTGGGCAGAAATTACACCACTCACAGATTTTTTATAAATAGAATAATTTTTTTCTCTTTTTGCCAAGAGAAATTGAATAAGTGATTAATATTTTGTTATTCTGCTGACATTATTGACTGTCAACTTTTCAATTTTACATTGTTTTCCACTCCTGGGACAAAAATATTTGTTTCCCCATTACCATACCAAGCTGTGGCAATGCTCCCAGAGACTTTCAGGCTGGAACTGACGGCCCTTCTTATTTAAATCTGCTATAGCTCAAGTTCCCTTATGGCTTAAATAATCTTGGGCATAGTTATATACAGTCAGAAGTCACATACTGGGTTGGAAATTAAACTTGCTCACTTGCCTGAGATGAGAAATTTAGACAAACTACAAGTGCAAAAAGCTAAACACTAGCAGACTGACTAGAAAAAATATTACATATTTCAGTAACGTTAATACAGTATCAGAGATAACTAGATATACTTCTATACAGTGATGACCTAGGAACAGAAAGAAAATGTGGAATACAGTTCTTAAACAAAATCGAGGTGTAAACCAGACACAGTAAACTGTTGTGCTCTGTGAGGCAGGGCTAGCCAATCAGAGATCCCCGTTCACATTAGTCTTTAAAACCTGGCTCACCTGAACACCTGATGCAAATTATTGTTGTATTCGAATGCACTTTACTGAGGGTTCTGATAACCCTGTCTCTCGTCCTCCTGGTCATGATCCTGCCCTGCCTGGCCCAGCTCATTCCCGATCCTGCCCTGTCTGATCCTGCCCTACTTGACCCAATCCTGCCCTGCCTGATCCTGTCCTGTGTAATGATGTTCTGCTGCGTCTTGCTCTGTCTGATCCAGCCTTACCTGATCCCTTCCTGCCTGACCCCATCCTGTGTGACGCTCCCCTGCCTGATCTTGTCCTGCGTGATGCTGCCTTGCCTGATCCCATCCTACCCAGTCCTATCCTGAGTGATGCTGCCCTGCCTGATCCTGCCCTGCCAGATCCTGTCCTGCCTGATCCTGTCCTGCGTGATACTGCCCTGCCAGATCCTGTCCTGCGTAATGCCATCCTGCGTAAAGCTGCCCTGCCTGATCCTGTCCTGCGTGATGCTGCCCTGCCTAATTTGCCTAATTCCATCCTGCCTGATCACATCATGCGTGATTCTGTCCTGCCCGATTCTGTCCTGCCTAATCCTATCCTACGTGATGCTGCCCTACCTGATCCCATCCTACTGGATCCCGTGCTGCCTGATCCTGTCCTGTGTGATGCTGTCTTGCCCAATCCTGCCCTGCCTGATCCCATCCTGCGTGATGCTGCCCTGCCCAATTCTGCCCTGCCTGATCCCATCCTGCGTGATGCTCCCCCGACCTGATCCTGTCCATTTGTGTTGCCTTGTGTTCCTGTCTCTTGTCCTCCGTATTGCTGTAGGACTGACTTCACTGGCATTCGACCTACCAGGAACCGTGACCCAGACCGGCATTTATGCCTGCTGATTTGATCTTTGTTTGACTGATCCCCTCAATAAAACCCTGATCTCCTGCATTTGGGTCTCCTGTCCTCCCTGTCTGCTCATGTGAGACATAAATATCCACTAAAGAATAATTTCTTCCATAATAAAAAATGGTGAATGTGTTGCTCAGCTGAGAAAAGGTTGTGCCAGTAAGATATTTTCAGGAGAGCCATCAAGCGGCATTTGGCGACGCTAAAGAAGTGACAGGCTTCCATGGACTCACTGTTAATGAGGCAACAATAGCCTGAGTACTTTATAAATCCAGGAGGAGAGCAAATAGAAATCCATGAAAGAAAAACTCACATTAGCTTTCAGCTACTTTGCCAGAAGGCATCCGGGAAATTCTGAGAGGTAAGACCAGAATTGCACTTTCTGCCTTGGCTCTGGTTGTTGTAAGTCTGAGTGCATCATCCGAAGAACACTATCCTTACCATAAAACAAGGTGGTGGCAGTGTAACGAGGGGAAATTGCTGTACTTCTGGAATCTGAAAGCTTGTAAAGGAGACGAAATGGATAGAGAACGGTGCAAGGTATAAACAAATCCTGGAGGAAAACCTTAGACCTGGACCCAGAAGTATTTTAATTCTAGAAAGACTCACCTACACTTGGGGTGGTGGGTGATGAAATTGATAGGAACATTAATTTATAGAGCCTGCATGACAATAATTGTAAAACACAACAATAACACTTAAAATAATAAATTAAAATAATTTTTTAAAAATGCTTTACATTAACTGCACCTTCATAAAGCCTTCATTACACATTCAGTGCACTGTCATAATACATTCATAATGCATTTATAGAACACCCATAAGAAGCATGTATCTGTACCATAACATCATAAAATACCTTAGATTAAATGATTATAATGTTTGTTTTTATCATATAATATTTGCTTTAGTGTATATTAAAGCTGTTAAGGTATGTTAGAATATTAAGGTATACTTACATGCTTCTTATGAATGCTCTATAAATGCATTATGTAGGGGCACTGAATGTTCTGTGAATGAATTATAAAGGCATCATGAAGGTGCAGTTAATGAAAAGTGTTACCAAATATTTATTGGTGCTAATTTTTACACTAAATAATAGATGTGTCAGCCTCCAAGGGGCATTTTGGAATGTACATTACAGGACAACAATTTGGTATTATGGATAGCTGGGGCATGGAGCGTGGAAGCAGGGACAGGACTCCAAGTGTCGGGAAAATATGGGATTTAATCAAAGGCAGAACACCATCAAAAGACAACTACACCGCAAATAACATCAATGACCGGACGGGGAAACATACTCGAACATGGACTTAAATATACAGGATAATATAACACAACTAGACACAGCTGGGAACACCAGAATTCCACAAGAGGTAAATGAGGGGGCGTGGCACACAAGAGGATCAGACGCGGCAGGGCATGACACTTGGATCAGTCAAGACAATCTAACCAGATTCAGGAAAATTTCTGGTTAAAAAACTTAGTTAAAAATGCTTTGCAATTCTTTAAAAATTAAACCAATTCATAAAGTTCATATAACTTGTATGTCATGATCCGCCCGTCCGAGCCTCGTGTGTGCCAAACTCCCCTCATTACCTCGTGTCTGTTCCTGATCGTGGCCACCTGTTGTCAATTCTAAAAAAATCATCTTTGTACTACAGGTTAGTCAATGTACTAAGATTGGCCATATGGTGGCACTAAGGCTCATAAACACATTTTTTGTTTGGCCTAGATGTGAAATTCCTTCCAATTTAGATTACTTGGCTTCAGACGAAAAGATCCCTCGTAGCCCCGGCCATTTCTGCCATGTTGGATTTTCTGCCATTTTGATTTTTTCCCAAAACCTTTAAAAGACATCTTCTCCTAGACTTTTGATCTAAATGTCACTACATTTGGTACAGTCCTTTGGATTAGTTATAAAGCTGCTTAATTTTCCAAAGAGTACGGTCCCCAGCTTCCAATAAATTTCATTTGACATCTTTTTAGGATAGAAAAACAGATTTATAAACGGTAGCACAGTGTTTGGTTTCTGTAGAACTTTTGATATGTTTTCTAAGGTCAATGAAGTAGCCACACAGACTATTGCTGTTTTTTTTATTGGTGGTTTACATCTGTAAGAATGAATGAAAAAAAGTCACACAGCCCATCTTGTTAGTGGGGGGTGAAGCATGCCGTAGCTACCCAGCTTTGACCAATCAGGTTTTAATACGCAGGTTTAGCTCAAGCTGATCATGAAACCTGGCGAATGTATCTTAGGAAATGAAGGAACTGCAAGTGACCAGCAGCTTGTTGCCTGATAATTATGCCATTTCATTTATACAAAAATAAAAAGTATGCATGTATATGAAGATATTTTAGGAAATACATATGAAAGAAATGCAGTGCTCAGTTCTTTATATGCCTAGAATTTACTTTTTATTTTGACGTTTACCGGCTTCCTCATTTTAATTGTGATTTTCTCTTTTTGAGGATATGACTTTTAAATAATATGTGCATTTCTGTGGGTCACCATGTGTAACTATGTAGTTAATGCTGTTCCTTATTTGTCAAATCCTTTTTCATACTTACTGGATACAGTGCATGTTGACAAAGTGAAATGCAAAGGTTGGCATCCAACAATGAAGATAATAGGAAAAAAAATCTGGGAGAGATGCCCTCATTTTCAGTTGCACGGTCACTTCGCAAAACTCAAATGGACAATACCAAACTTTCAAAAACCAGTTAAAAAAGAATCTCTACCTAAACTTCTCCAGTGGATACAAGACAGTGTTTTTCCAACATAACAACTCCAGCACATTTTAAATCTGTTCTCTCTGTCAAATGTAGAAGATATTCAATGATCAACAAACAGAAACGGGATTAACAAGACACCTGTTTCTAACATTGTTAAAATTAGGTCAACAGTAAGATTATGTACTTTTATGTACTATGGGTAAAGACAACTATAAACAAATCAATATATTCATTATTTTGAACACAAGGCAAGTATCTTGTATCCTAAGGTAGAGCTTTTGCCAGGTTTAAACATGAAGTCAGAAACTGGAGTGAATCTCAAATCAAGCAATGAATGCTACAGAGATGTCAGCTCCAAACAGAAGATCAGTGCAAATTCAATTGTTTCGTAAAAAAAGAACTGTTGTTGTCTTAGGAATTTCAAATCTGAAATGTGACTTGCCTATAAATGCAAGAGGAGATGGTACTCAGAAACCAGACATAAAGACAAAACTGAACTATTAGGTTTTAGGCTTTTATATGTTTATAGTGGCTCGATTATTTTTTTCACTACTGGTACATGCATCCTATATGTGATTAGCAGGCAGGTCGTGAATCTCCTATTTAGCTTTATTTGGCTAAAGTACATCATAGCATTCTGGTAAAAACATGGCGGGGTTTTCAATTGTAAGCAAAACATATGTTCCCCTGCACAAACCATGACCATTCAAATGGAATATGCAGTCTCCCCTTTCCCTTTGGATAAAATGGGAGAGATTTCTCTGGGCTGGATGAGAATTGTGCATTGTTCCTTACCCGTGCCCTCATCTACGCGCTCCCGGGACTCGTGCTGGTTCTGGTGCACCCATTCCCCGTTACACTTAAAGAAGATCTGCAGGGCAGGGGCAGCCCGGCAGCGTAGCTTGATGGGGTTGCTCTTGATGATGTACGCATCCTCTGGCTCCTGCACAAAGTGAGGGAGTGTCCCCGCCACGGAAGGGAGGGACTCTGGAAGTGCTTCACTGCCAGCTCCTGCAAAAAGGCAGCGGGTCAATGCACTGGGGCTTTTATAAACAAAGGAAGTATTTATCCTCTTAGACAAAGTGACATTTTGATGTATGGTAAGCTTATTATCCTCTGCCAATGAACCAAACCCATCAAAACATTCTGCCACCAAAGTGCTTCACAATAGATATGGTGTTGGCCTATTGGCCATATTAGATTAGGTGATGGGTTTTATTGGGCTTATAAAGATCTGTTTTTATACCAAAAAAATAATATTTCATGTTTTCACTGGTAACATTGTAAAATATCAAAAAAATGGCAAAAGTCAACATGGCAATAGACACTATAAAAGACAAAGACATAAAATGCATTAGAATCTAGTGAATGCAGTTTTGGTGCTCTGACATTCATTATTTATCACATACAATACATTTCTAAACAAAAAAGTACACATACAAAATTATATATATATATATATATATGCATTAAAAATGTATAAATTTCTTCAATCTGGAATTTTGTTACAGGTCAGATTCCAACACAAGTACCAACACACTTTCATACCCAATCCTCCCCAGATGAATAACATTTGCAGTGAATTTGTTACTAAAAATGGGCCATCCAAGGTACAGCTATTGTAAAGGAATGTTGAGGCCAGCAAATGGAAGGTTTATCCTGATGATACCTCATGATAAGATCATGGGGGAAATCTGGCCTATATATGGAGCCTCACTCACGGAAAATGTGTTTGCGGCATCAGAAAAAGCACTCAAAGATCAAAATATTCACACTGGATCTGGGCCATCAATCTCTATAACATAAATAATGCATCACTCTGATAAATATAGTAAATCAATAAAGTTTCTTCTTTATTTGTTATTTATATTTGTTATACTGTCAAAGCTTATGTTCTGAATGTACCACAAGAGTCCTGTTTGGTAAAGATATATGAGGAGGAAAAGAGTATTTGATTTGGAAGAGTTAACCAATGTGGACATTTGTACATAATAAAACCTGCTTGCACAAAACATCCTGCATTTGGATCCCGGTATAAAACAAACAGACTATTTTCTCTCCTTTTATCCGATGCCAATCATTTTTAGCTGACAGAGTAGCTAAAGTTTAGCTACTCTGAGTAGCTTTAGTATTCAACTAAAATTTAAAGAGGTGCAGTTAGAGAAAATTTCTTGAGGCAATGGTGTGGTAGATCATAATGTCTAACTATTTAGTGTGATATGCATTTAAGTAGCTTATTAGTTGTATCAACATTCCACGTGATCAATACCTGACTGTCAAGTCAAGTTAACTCAGTACAATTGAAAAACTTTTTTTGACAATATATATTGTCATGTGACAGAGAACTTCGGCCAGAGTATTTTCAATTCGAGATGTCCGCACACATTTCTTACCTTGTAAATAGTCTGCTTTTGTATTTAACCATGTAAATACACTTATATTATTATGCTAATTTTACGTTTATAATGGAATAATATAGATAGTGAATCTGAAAGCGTGAGTGTAATGTCAGATACTTGAGATTTTGCAACCCTGAAAATGTACAATTTTTGTTTCACCTGAGTTGATTTATATAACAAATAACATTATACAGTTGTTAAAAAGCTGAAACTTCACCGAACATAGAATTACCAATAAGGTACATCTATTTATCCAACACGTTATACAATACATACTGTGTTTGAAAACTTTACAGCTGTAGGATTTCAGCACAGAGCAGCCACTCTGTTAGGAACATCACGGCGTTTTGGTTGCAGGTTATAGCTTCGCTGCTGCTATAACATTAACGGCACATTAGCGCAGACACCGAAATACGTCTTACTTGGCGGTCAAAGGCATTTGACGTTCATTGGCATGGGAAACGGCGGTTCTACTGCTAAACCACTGCTGAAAAGACTACAAAAGCTGCGCCGCATGAAATAGAAGCACCTCGATAGGTATTAAATCATAACTTTCTGTTGTGATCGGTCCGGGTGCGTATGGGACAGCTTCTGTTAGTGACTTCTGATCTAAAGAATAAACAAAGTCCCAAAAGCCATTTTTCTGCTGACCTGACAACTTGGAACGAGGTCAAATCAGGCATCCCATATGAACGTATAAATAAAACACGGCTACGTTATCCAGCCATTACTTTTTCGTTATTCTGTTCAAAATCAAATCTTAGAAAGGCTTTAAAAATGGATTTTTAAAAAAGTTAATAAACATTAATTAACAGTATTTACGTTGTAGTTAAGTAGATATGGTATAAAAAGGTAGGTTGATTAATCACCAGCCCAACTTTACCTTTCAAACTGTAGAACCTCTCAAACGTTCTGGAGAGGAGACTGTGCCAACATACTTTCCCCAAATATCGTTGCCCTTTGAAAGATTTACAGGAAACCACCTTACCCACATAATCCTCGGGTGAATGCTACTTCTTGCTGGGCTAATTCAGATTTTTTATTTTGAGTTTTTGAAGAAGACACCTTCTGGGGCAACATGCCCCCCCGTCTCTCACGGCCGCACAAACTCATCCTCACTCACTGTGAAAGGAGCAATGACTATACAAGCTAGTCTCCCTTCCAAGCAGCACTGTTGAATTTTTCAATATAATATCAATATGTATGATAATTGATATACATGTCATAAGGTATAACCTACAAACCAAAAGGCATGACTCAAGTTCCAGATAAAGAAAACGTATGGGGGCATATGGCAGTGAAAGCGGTGAATATATCGTTTTGAAGTTTTGAAGTGCTTCTTTTCATCCTATTCCTTTTTAATGAAGAGTATATCCTCATGCTACACTAAAGTACATACAGATAGGGCTGTCAATGAATACAAAATCAATACAAAAAATGATATCAATACATATGAAACTTAAAAAGAAAAACAATGTTTACAGTCTGCCAAGTAATCACTGGATGCCATGAAACAGTATTTTTAAAGTTACTGTATCCAACCTATTGTAAAGAGATCAGCATATCTAACCCAACCATTATTTACGCTGCAAAAAAAAACTCTTCTTAAATCATCCACTTATTGTTCCAAATAAAATCTGACCATATTTTATTACCTCGATAAAAATACTGTACAGCATTCATACACATTGCACTGTGTGATTTTCTTTAAATATCTAATGTAAAATAGGAGATATTTAGAAGTTAACATTCATGAGATGCAAAGTTAGTATTCTAATCAGAGATGAAGCCTTCAACTTTGTTGCATAGTTTAAAAAACAGTAAAATAAATTTGGACCAATGTGGTTTGGAACCTGCGGATGATCAAAAATGCAAAATTTCCAATTAGTTTTAGCACTTTGGCCATTTAAATATCTGAAATAAGAACACTGTGAGCATAACAACAAATGTGGTGTTTGGAACCATTTATATCTACAGGGGTGATGCTGGGCCTTTGCCTAATCATGCTAAGTCTTCTAAAAACGGTGAATGCAACTGGGGCTAATTATCATGCTCACAGCATTTCCTAGCCTCATCTTTCCATTTCCACCTGCTATTTGTAACAGGGTAGTGGATGGATGTGTGTGATTCCTGGGAGAAGGATCAGGATTGGCAGTGACACCAATATGCTGAATAAGATCTTATGTTTTCATAACCATACATATATTTTCTTGCCAACCCTTGCCATGAGGAAATAAAGTAAAGGATGGATTGAAAGAGGCAGCCTCTGGTATTATGAATAAATGAGTGGTGTCATGTTTAAAAGAGGAAGAGTAGGTGGCTCATTAATAAATAATTTGATCCCAAAATCCCAGAGACAGGAACATAATCCATACCCATGTAATCCATTACAATCCAATACACTATTTGGTTTGTTCAAAAACCCATGGACTATTCCTTTTCCACTGGCTTCAAATGGAAATTAGCCACAAATTAATCAATTGTGGTACCGCCACAAACGACGTCAAGCTTTCAAGCGAGCCTGTGACTCCTGACTTCAGCAGTTAGAAGTGGGTGCATTTAAAGGATCAATTCAGCCCAAAACTAAAACATAAGATACGTTTTAGAGGGGCTTTACTGCTGTCTATCCATCTAGGGTGTTCTGCTGGGAGTCACCTAGTTTGGGAGACATCGGCCTTAGAAATGTCGGGCTTCCCTCGAACACATGGGGAGTGAATGGCATTATTTCTGTGGTGATTAACATAAGGGAAGTGATGTCATCCTTTCTGTGGTGATTAACATAAGGGGAGTGATGTCATCCTTTCTGTGGTGATTAAAGTGCCAGAAAAATACATTTGAAAAATTCAACAGAAATGTTTCTTACCAAAAACCATGATCCAGTTATTGAACATAATCCACAGACTTTCTAGTAAGAAGTTAAATTTACAAACTATTATCTTCCACCGAACTCCACACACCAGTCATATCACTGCACAGAAGACATCACCAGCGTGCCTGTGCTTGCATCTTCTGTGCAGTTATACGATTGGGGTATTTGGCAGAAGAAAATTGTTCTTACATTAAACTCTTCACTGCAAAGTATCGCTGTCAGTTTTGGAGTGAACTGCCCCTTTAAAGCTCATTATTTCCCCATGCTTTTATTGCAGGTGTTTTGCCCATTTATGTTGCATTTGCATTGTTAGAAAATGGCGCCATCTGTCTGGTTTTACTCTATCAAGGAATAGTAAAGGCAGCCATAGCAGTCAATTCTTACTCCCACAGAGAGGATTTATAATTTATGATTGGCAGCGCCCCCTAGAAATACATATATAATCATTTGAATATGTGCAAAATTTTACTCTCATAGGTCCTGAGAAACTGTTCAGTCAACTCAGCAGGAATATTTGTGATCTCACTGTCACGTTATATTCTTTGGGTCACTTTTCTATATGACTCTGTGCAGGTGCATCCTTGTGAAGTAGAAAAGAGAGTAAGAATGACAAGCTGAAACGTCAGCTGATAGGCCATCACTGGCATAGATGCCCTCATTAAATATGAGTGTTTATCCCAGTTGGAGTATTTGCAACTTTCAAGATCAAAACATTTGGCCACTGATGTAGAAAAATAAATAATATTTAAGTAAGAAGTGTAATATTTTTGCCTGAAATTATGGAGTCACTTTAGTACCCAACACAGAATACGAAATTTAAAGCACTGCATTAATGATGTTAGTAGTATAGATTCTTGCTTTAACGCACTATGTCTTCCGTGGGGAAGGTCTATCAGGAATGATGAATATTTATGATACCACACATTTCTCATGCTGAAGCCAGGAGGAAGCAAAACATTAGAGATACACGTATCTGTGTTTTACAATAATCTCAAGCAATGAGAAAAACAGCATGTGACATACCATTTCACTGAACTACTAAAACATTGAATCAACCAGCCAGCCACTAATCGTCCATTTGCTTATCCTGAGCAGAACTGCATGGATAACACAGAATTTCAAGTACAGCACAAGGCTCAATGCAGAGAAAATCGTACATGGAATGTCAGTCTGTTGCAGGGCATGCATTGACAAACGATGAGCAAGTTAAATACGGCTATTCAGCCAGCAGCAGATCTTTGGACTGTACGACCTGCGCAACCCCAAACACACCACAGACAGCAGAAACGGGATTTGAGCCCCCGCTGGAGGTGTGAAGTCATTTTGCTACCACGTGAAATGTAAAATCCTGGGTTGTTCACTACCTTGCGCCCATAGCTCCCAGCATAGGGTCCGGACCCCCCATGACTCCTAACAGGACAAGGAGCTACAGGAGATGGATGGCTGGATGGATGGAGATGTCAAATGCAGAAAGTACATGCATAAAGAATAAATGTAAATGTTTAAATAAATGTAAAATACAGATCGCTAACACGAGCAGCCAGCATTTGAAAAACATCTAGGAGGAAGCTGCATCATAATTTTCATATCAATCTCATGCAGTGTTCTACCATATAAAGCCATGTGTTGCTTTGCTAGTATGGGCAATGTTACATAACACTATTCCGAAATGAAAGATTAACAGATTAACAGTCTGTGATGAAATGCAATGTACATGATCTATATTTATTGTAGGTGAAAATGGTGCATAAAAAAGACTCCAAGGTGCAATTGATGGGTTATTTAAAATCACCTTTATTTCGGCAGACAAAAATGATTAGTGCACTTGACCGATGTTGCGGCCCTCATTCAGAAGGTCACTGAAGAGGATGGATGTGACTGTGATTTTTATTCATGCAAATAATTTGAAAGCACATGTGGTTTGTCAGCTGCATGATTCCCAGGCCTGAACAATCAAGGTATGTCAGGATAAACAGAAGCTCAGCCAATAAGAATGAATCAATGTATGACATCAGCACAAACACCAAGCTGCAACAATGAATTAGAAAAAATTAAAGCAGCTTCTTGTGCCATGGAAAATAGTATCATTTGAAATGAAAATTCAACTTTATATCTTATGAATATCCCTACCTCAAACAGAGCATATGACATTGACAACATATTTTCCACAACAAATTTTCTATAATAGTTTATTTTCTTTCCAGAGCAACATAGAAAGCGTAACTGACCATATTAAAAATCGCAGGTTAACTTTTTTACTAAACAATTGCAATTTTACTTTTTATTTATCATGGACATGTTTCCCTCTGGGTGAACTATTAATTTTTTATTAAGTACTATTATCAAAGCTATCATATTGTCAGAGCTCAATACCATCAGTCAATATTACAATAATACCTAAATAGCTGCAAAAATGGCTGCAAATGCAAAGTATTGCAGTCCAGAATGCTTGTTTCATGAAGGTGCTTAACTCCCTTTTACATTTTATCTCAAAAAGGACACTCAATCAACCTGGTTGTGTTAGAAATGGAATAGTTATTTACCCTTATCTCGGTATTGGAGCTGTTAGTTGTTTAAAATGGAACAGCCAGGAAATGGTGGGAAACCTGCGCAAACTGTAATCTACAGTGTTGATTAGAAATTGAACCACCTGATTTTTCAAGCACAACCCACAAATTGTCTCAGCTCTTCAACTTTTATACCAACATTGTTTAGTTTAAATATTCCTTGGGGTCTTAAACTAAAATTAATACAATGGGGGCTGGTTTTGCATTTTAAATAAGGTAAGCTGTATGTATATGATACACTGGTCATGTGACCAGTAGATCAGCATGAGAGGGAGCGATGGGGGAAGGAAGTGCAATAGAGCCACAGCGCTGCCTTGTAGCAGTTCTACACATACAAAGGGAGAACTGATTCACAGCCAGAATCAAATTAAATTTCTTCCTGCAGAGATGAATGAGAGGGGTATGGTGGCGAGACATTACAATGATTATTTATGTAAGCATGAATCTGTTTAATTTCCCAGTAACTTTAATGTTATAGTCCATAACAACCATGCCCAAAAAAGTCATTGTTTTCTCTATATTCAGTTTTGGCTCAAACTTTGTAAAGTGTCTGTATGCAATGTTATGTGGATAAAAAAGTAGCACAGATAACAGCCACGAGCCAAGGATTTGTATAAAGTGAGAAATGTTAAGGAAAAGTGGAGTAGCGATTAGATAAAGCAAAAAGGGAAATTCCCCGTTATGCTGCCTTACTCCAAGACAGCAGAAAACAATGCAGTAATTACACTTAATGCTTTAAAGTATAAATAAAGAAATGAGAGGAAGCATAAGGACTGATATCAGCTGCTTGGAAAATCATAATAGCTGTATTACTGGTGGCACAGACCAAGGTATTACTGAAAAAGAAATTAAACCTATTTCTTCTGAAATAACTATAAGTTCTAGAATTATCAGGCAAATATCCAAATGACCTAAAGGGATCGCTGGTGGCCATCTAACCCTGCATGGTTAAAGGTGGTTAGTGGTGTTTATGAAATCCTCTCAGTGGGTTACATGATGGCAAGTTATGTGCTTAACATTAAAACATTACATTAAATCCTCGTTTGAGTGGTATTCATATCTAAACACACAAAGCTTCGATGACGAAGCCTTGTAATTTCATTTCTGTGGGTTGACGACGGCTTTCATGAGCTATTTATTTGCCCCGCCCACACTTAACAATACTCTGTGTTCTGCTACAATAAAAATTGCTATGTTCAATTGGTAACATACTAAACCAATCTTTTTGTCTTTCCTGAATGAACTATTCAAAGCACCTCCTTTGATTTCCCTGTCTTGCGTGGCTCCTCTCACACTTAACAACCTGCATGATTTCTAAATCCACTATCCAGAACAACAGCAGGGGATGGACAACAAAGGCTGCTTTCTTTGTTCATGCCTTGATGCATCTGTCATATGTGGATAAACACGATGTCCCAGAGAAATAACCTGTTATAACTCTGAATGCTACAGCCTAGGTTCTTTGAGGAGAAAGAGTCCTTTAACAGTGTCTTTGAATAAAACATGACTCTATCTCTTTATATGCTACAGTTCCTTGAAAAGTCAACCACGAGAAAAAAAGGTTACGACAATGGCTAACAGGGTTGAGTATGTAAATTATTTTTTTCTAAAGCAAAAACATTTTATGAGGACAGAGAGTACACCTATATGTTTTTACAAGATAAATTAAATTTGCATCTGTTATATGAGCTTCTTAAATGTTATGCAGGAATCAACTTGAATTTTAATGACTTTAGGATTTTGCATATTGAAACACTGATGATCCTATTTACAATGCAGATAGTTTCTTCTGCTTGTAATGCATAATGAACATAATCAATAGAAAAGTATGTTAAATGTGAATTCAATCAATTTTAAATGCTTATCTATGAAGCAATACAAAACATATTAGTATTCTTCAAAGAAAAATTGATATTAATTGCATCCATCTTCCATAACAACTTCTCCAGTAGGCTGCTTTGGACCTATAGTCAGATTTGATAAAACACAGGACACAGCACTGGCAGAGTGTATGGCATAATGTGGCTGAGATCAAATGTAATTAATGCATTTAAAAAAGATTATTTATTGTTTATTAAAATATTGTGGTGTACAATGCATTTGTATGTCACAATTATAGATTTGGAATCAGACAAAGTTGCTGCTGTGGCATTTATATAATACATGCAATGCATTAAAAAATATCATTTCAAGTACAGAATACTTTGTTCGTTTCACTAAAATAAGCATACCACAATCTGATTTTTTTGTGGTAATTTGACAAATAAAAATCAAGTTCAGTTTAACAAGGCCCTGCTTTCTTCTTCAAAAACAGATTCAAGAATTCAGTTTTCGAAATATAATGTTTGCAACTTGTAAATGGTAACGATAAACCCTGTGCTCTGTGCAGAGTTCATGTACTAACAGCTGTCAATGGTAATAACTGTAACAAGGGCGCTGTCCATGCTCCATAAACCTGATGTCGCTTATCACTGCACTCTGATGACAGATACTCATAAATAAGAGTCCTAATGAAGGCAAAGAGCATACAGCCAATAAATCACTTATTTCCTCATTACACCAGTTAAATTTTACAGAGCCTTTTAGTATCCCCCTAAAGTCAGTCAGCTTTCCCCCCGAGTGAACAGCAAGAATGCAAAAACAATGTGAAATACGATAATAAGGCAAACTTTTGTTGATGAGGCTGAAGGAATGGCATCCATCGCAAGACTGAGTAGTAGAGCAGGCCATGTATTACTCCATGACCAAGCGATGACCACTAGACTTGCAGGGAAACAGCGAGTCTGGTGTTGTTCTTTACACAAAGCAATAGGAGATCAGGCTCCAGAAACTCTGTGTGAGAGAATGAAAGCAAGTGCTATTCCAGCTTCCAAATGAAACACTTTTACTTGGAGAAATCTCTCTTATTCTGACCATTGAATGTAACACCAACTCCTGTCCTATGGGAGGAGAAGTTCCTTTAAGCTTGGCCTGTGCCACCTTGTGTGTGTGTGTGTGTGTGTGTGTGTTGTCACGGCTTGGACTCAAGATACAGGTTAAAATGTTTTACTTGCCTTCATAATATTAGATCTATGACAGAATCTCTACCTGGGCCAGACCTACACTAACAGCCCCAAAAACCAAACCTTCACCAAGGTTAATTCTGAGTTCTGCGCTGACGCTTATCGGTGAGTAGTGAGCAATCAATTCAGGTTGGGTTCTAACTGATCCCAGCCCAGAACAGGTTCAATTAGCCATTTAATTAAGCCGGGGCAGGTGTGCTAGAGTTCAGTGAGATTTGCTAGTGTTCGGTGAGATTCGCTAGTATTCAGTGAGAGACACACGGAGCTGTGTCCTAGTTCATGGGCTGCAAAGTTCGAATGACACGGTCTGCAAAGGCGTAGCCTTTCTTTGTAGATGGTACTTCAAAAGTCAAACTGAAAGTGTGGTGAAAGGGGACGGTCTGGCCTATGGAAATTTCCCTATTTATGTCATCAGCTGTTCCCACCCCTTACCCTTTTGTAAGCACCACTCCTATCACCTTGCTGGGACAAACCCACTTTACCTCAGCACAATGAATCTCAGGAAGCATCGTGGCGCAGGAAAGGAAGGACGCATTTCTAGGCTGCACTTGAAGGAGCCTTTGAAGTGGGACAGCCACTGTCCCGCCACTGTGACGCCTTCGCCCTTCGACTGCAGCCTTTGAAGGATGCAGTCTATGTACTGGGTCACAGCCATGGCTGTCTTTGAGGAAGACAAGTGAATCATGGTCTATCCTTTTGCACGACCCTCTGGAGTCTGTGATGCCACTCACAGGATCAAACAGAAATCTTGCCAAACCGATCAAAAAAGAAAAACTCTGTGAGTTCTTGTTGGAGAAACATTAAAAAAAAACAGCACCAGAAACCTTGAATGCTCTGCTTTTCAAATACGTATCTGTAGGAACTAAAAATCTTTTTAGAACTTTGTAAGGAGAATAAAAAGAACAAGACTCTCTGACTCAAGTGTTTCCATGATTTTACAGAATTTTAACTAAATCAAGCTAACATTCAGTGTTCCAGTGACCTTTCTTAATCACCTGAAACAACATTTAGGTTGCGTTTGGTTATGTATTAATTTAATATTCAGGTAATTGTGCATGTTTCTACATTATAGTTTTACTCTGTTTTGGTGCCCTCTCAATTGATTGAAAGAACAATACATTTCTTATAATGTGTAAGTGTGTATACGAGTTATTTGTCTGTCTGACTAAAGAACAGCTGAAATTAAAACTCTTAAGTGAGGGCAGAATATCTCCAGTCCAAGTGAAACTCTGTTTGGGAAATCAAGCTCATTAATCAAATGAATACGTTTGCTCAAATGACAATTGTAGGTCTGGTTAATTTACCACTTTGCTACATTTTGACCCAAAAGGCATTTGCTTTAATAGCTTTGTGAAACCTGGGTTCAAGCCAAAGACTTTTCAATTTTAATTATTGAGGTTAGCCTCCATGTGGCAGCTCGTATGTCATTCAAGGCATTTCATCGGCCTTCTGAGATCCTATAGAAGGACCGCATTAAAAGTTAGTTAGCCAGATTTCCTCCTGATGCCATTAACTCATCCCCTCCCTCTACTGTATGCCTTGCTTACTTCTGTATTCTGAACATTCTGTGGCTGACACTCCTATCAACAGTCCTTGATGTTTAATTTTAGACTAATTTAACAGTTCTACAAACAGATGTTTGTAGCAGTGACAGAGGGAGTGAGCCCCGAAGAGTTGTGTAAACTAGGTGAATATTTTACAGTTGTGTCAAGAGGCACCATAAATTTCAACAGGCCTTAAGTCCACATGAAAGAGGAGATGCCAGGAATGGCAGGCTAATCCTCATAACTGGAGCAAAGGGGGCGGCTAAATGTGAGAGAGCCTATGATCTGCATCTCTCTCTCTAGGACCTCTAGGTGAACTCCAGCAGCAGCCAGGAATACATACATCCCTCAGAAAGCAGGCAATAAAAAATGCAGGGGGGGGGGGGGTAACTCACTGAGTCCTGTAGGTTTAAGAGGAGATATTTTAACTAGGATTTGACTGACACGTGAGACATTGGTAGACTTGGTGAAGTGATTTAATAAGTGTATAATCATTGCAGCATGGCAGTCAGTAGCACGGATTGAAGAAATATACATGCTCACAAGAACAAGGGCCAATCAGAACTGCAATAAAGCCGTTAGTCTTTGAGGATTGCACCTGAAATTGCAGATATTTGTTGGGGGAGCGTGTCGTTGCAAAAAGAAGCATGCCTGCAACATGTCTAAAAGGGATCATTGCTCTAATGCCATAGTGATGCCAAACTCAGCCCTTTCTCATTGGCTTTGAGCTGTTCCCTGTGTCCCGCCCACTGTGAATTGATGCCTGAGCTTCCTGCACTGCGTACTTAATGAAGCTGAGAATTAAATGCTTATAAAGGAATATGTAATTTCAGCAACAGAGTAGACAAATCATATCTGATTGAATCATTCAGCTCGATGTCTGTACTACAGACTGTTCCTTTTACACGTGTGATATAAGAAGCCAGTAAGGATGTATTACAACTTTTCAGGATGGGATGAAATATCTCAGCTAAAATTCATTGGCGTGATTCTTTGGCACCGTCCTCAATGATGATACTGTTACTGAGGCTTTTCTTAACAGAGTCTTTTACACATAGTTTTTCTCACAGTTATAGATCTATAGGTCTTGAAACAGTACAGTAGAGGTGACAGGTTGGTTAAAACCAAAACAGGGCTAGAAAAAAAACATTTGAAAAAATGTAAAAAAATATATGAAAAAGTAAACTAACCTTTAGGTTGCATCATAGCACTACAGATTGCCAAAACGACAAAGATAAATTAATAAAAGACACAAACAAACAATACACAAACAAACAAGCTAATAGAGAGATTAATGTCTATTTACATGGAAGTATATATGGTGGTTAAATTTAGAATATTAAAACATCTTTCTAATTTTGGCATTTTAATTCCTTAAAAACTGAAGTAGCAGTTCAAATGCACAACACTTCCCATAAAATTTAACTTTGGGCACGCATGGATAACTTTATGAAAATGTCAACTAAATAATTGGTTGCTTATCTCTATTTCAGAAATGTTCTTGCAAAAAACAAAAAGTAATTTGCAGATTCATTGTAGTCATCTGACAGAGGTGAGATTTTCTATAAAGCTGAACATTTGCCATTTTTCCGCCTTATCATGGTGGTGTCGTGACATTCAGTCGACCAACAAGCCAGCACTTTTTTCACTTATAATTAATATGGCTTAAATCTATTCCCTCCCTGAACAAAAATCATTGTCTTTGTTTTCCCATTGAGAAATTTTAAAGAATTATCTTCTTCATAACTATGACATTTGAAATAATAACAATAATAATAATAATTGTAGAAGGATGATTTTAAAAATTCCCCACTAACAAGTAGAATATAACAAATCATTACCTTGGAGAAGTATATGTCTCTTCTACCTAAAATGGTCTGCATTTTGTTAACACCATGTTAATCGATATTTGACTTTATTCTTGATTACAAATTTGGAGTATTTTTCTTGATTCTCAAATTTCTTTATTTTTCGACTATTTTCCGTCTCTTGAAGAGGAGAAAGGACCACAGACAAACAGCAGTCTCCCTGAGGAAGTCACTCATCCATGTAGCTCTTTGTTTAGTGGAGCACGTGTCCGGGACGTGGAATTGTGGTCTCTGGAATAAGCTGCCCGGGGGGATCATGCCCACCCAAACTCGAATCTTACACATGCTAGCCAAAATCTCATTGTGGAACAAGGCAGGCAAGTGCCGAGCATGACAAGTCAAATTTAAACACCTATTATCCCTTCGCTGCAGATCTGTGCGAACGGCTCTAACATATGCCTGCCCCAATTTGCCCCACTAACAGGTTTTAATTGACTTAATGGGAAGGTGAGACACTTACATTTGTGAGCAACCTTTATAAGCAATGAAATGTTCATTGGTTTTCTTAGCATCCCTACTGAGAAATAATACAACAATCTACTGATTTTACCATATGAAATGGGATCTTAAGCAGGAACCACTATGACAAGAGCTTATTTATAGTAAAACCTTCTATCCTCTCTTGATTCTGTGATGCAATTCAAATACAAAAAACAAGCAAAGAAATAAATGAATAAGATATGGAAAAACTGTGGGGATATACAATAAATATCAAATAGCATAGCATGATTCCTTCCTACCACAGAATGTGATAGTCACATCCACTTCAACTAAAAGCATAAAATGGAAAATCTTAGCAACATTCATGGAAACAGCCCTGACTTCAGATGCCAGGGTTATTATTTTTGTCCCACATATCCATGATACATTTGTGCTTAATGAATCAGACCTTAACAAGTTTAACAAGTCTGCAAAATCTGACAAACTGAAATTTGTTTCCAGGAGATTGCAAATGAACCACATTGTCATACTTCTATGCTCAAACAAAACAAATGCTGTAGTCTTCATTTCTCTTAAACTTGAGCATTAGGAGCTGAAGAACCCGCGGGACAGTTCAGAGCCAAACTCCTACCAACAATCTGTTATCCGTACACTCCTATAACACACTCTACTTTTGACCTAAACATTTCATAATTGTAGTAATTCTTCATCCTATTTGCAATTTTGAAAAATTTAAACGTGCAAAAATATATGTAATAAGGAAAGAAAAAACTATAATCATAACAATGTCTACCATTAAAGAGATATAAAATGGAATGTTACTTTTTAAGCCTTTATATTACCTCTCTCTATCTCTCTCTTCTTTTTAATTTTTAGGCACACACTTTTCCTAGGACCCTTTTACATTCTGTCGGTTTGAAAATAACTTGCATTGGCTCAGTGCTTGTCGGGTAAATTAAATCCCCAAAGATAGAAACCTTGCCTTTGTGGCTGATTTATTTACGGGATGGCTGATGGGGGATATTGGGGGCGCAGAGTAAGATCCAAGGGAAATGACCTATAAAGCATAGTTGAAGCCCACTCAGATAAATCTTATTTAATACCCCACTACAGAGTGCCAAGGCAGCCTCAAAATGTTTAAATTGCTATTTCAGTCATCAGGATTGGAAGACAAATCCTGAACTCTCACCAGCTGAGCAGAAGAAAGTAGACTTCTACAATTACCTTACTATATAGCCCTGAACAATGCATAGATAAACACAGTGTAACAGTTACTGCAAAATGAATGAAAGTGTAAGATGAGATAACTAAAAGCAATGTAGCGACATGGATATTAACTTCGGTAGCTCTCAGTTATTTAACCCAACTGATTGTTAAATTGCTCATAGATTTTCAAAACATATTCATAACAAAAACAAAGATATATGTTTAAATTCTAAAACAGGCTGGAGTTTCAATTAGGATAAATTTAGTTTGTTGACAGTCTTGGACCATAATTATTTTAATAAAAAAAAAATCGAATGATCAAATAATTGCCAATAAAAAATAGCACTACAGTGGTCCCTCATTAATCGTGGGAGTTACGTTCTAAAAATAACCTGCAATAGGCAAAATTTGTGAAGTAGTCAGCTTTATTTTTTACAATTATTATAGATGTTTTAAGGCTGTAAAACCCCTCACTACACACTTTATACACTTTTCTCAGACAGGCATTAACATTTTCATGTTAATACCTTAACATTAACATTTGACAATGGTCTACAGCCAATCAGGAGCCAGAACACAATGCGCTAATCAGGACACAGAGCACAATGCGCTGTAAAAAAAAGCATGCAAAATTGCACAAAAAAATTTGCGAAACTGCAAGGCCGCGAAAGGTGAACCACGTTAAATGTGCAAAAACATTTAAGACAAGAGGGACATGTTTATAATGAGCTAAAACTATACAATACATCAGTTCCATCTCCGGTGAAAGAAAGGTAGCATTCCGTGTCAGGCTTCTACGCTTGGATGACAGCTACAGTATATTCAGTGGCCATGTGGGTTTTTATTTGACTATTCTTTTTTATTTAACTTACTTTTCCTCAAAGAAAGACTAATGTAGAGCTATAAAGCAACTTGCTAATGCTTGCAGCGATTTGAGGCTGTAGGGGTAAATGGGAAACGTAAAGAATGGCTTGCAGTTAAAAAGGGAAAAACAAATAAATAAATGTCCTGAGCTCACTCACTATGCTCTATAGTCCCTCTAACGCTGTAATGAGTAACATAGCTAAATGGTCTTCCCAAGCTTTTAATTGAGTTCTGCTGTCAACTTGAGCGTCACTCTGGGAAAAATAGGAGCGAAAGGCCCCTGGGCTGGATCTGACTGGAATACAAGGAAGCCGACTGGGATTCTTGCCCATGGAAGTCCTTCTGCATCCAAGGCACACACGCAATCCCCCGCTGTTGTAAATCTATTCAAGCATGATAAAATTAAATGAAGTCA
Source organism: Stomatorhinus ivindoensis (assembly GCA_019775895.2). NCBI lineage: Eukaryota > Metazoa > Chordata > Actinopteri > Osteoglossiformes > Mormyridae > Stomatorhinus > Stomatorhinus ivindoensis. The sequence goes on from JABFEB020000040.1 coordinate 14,457,958, forward strand.
GTTTGGTGACAAGGGTCCCAATTTAATTGATGAACATCTGGTCACGCTTTGTTGGACACTGAGACCTGGCCAGAAAAAAAAAGAAATACGCTCCAACACTTCTTAAGATCACTTCTTAAAAAGGCCAAACTGTCCAAATGCCTTCAGTAAAGCACAAGGCAACAAACAAAACAGAACAGCACCAAGTCTAGAAAATGTGCTATTTACAGAATGTACATGTTATATAAATTATGTAACTATCGGATATCTATATTCAGAATTTAAAGTGGGCTGGTACTCACCAGCACGCAGTACCAGCACCTCTTTGTTTTTCACTTCAGAGTACTGGCACCTCTAAATACCTTCTGGTACAGGGGAGTACTGGCACCTCTAAATATTTGCTGGTACAGGGGAGTACTGGCACCTCTAAATATCTGCCGGTACAGGGGAGTACTGGCACCTCTAAATATCTGCTGGTACAGGGGAGTACTGGCACCTCTAAATATCTGCCGGTACAGGGTAGTACTGGCACCTCTAAATATCTGCCGGTAGAGGGGAGTACTGGCACCTCTAAATATCTGCTGGTACAGGGCAGGACTGGCACCTCAAAATATCTGCTGGTACAGGGGAGTACTGGCACCTCAAAATATCTGCTGGTACAGGGTAGTACTGGCACCTCTAAATATCTGCCGGTAGAGGGGAGTACTGGCACCTATAAATATCTGCCGGTACAGGGGAGTACTGGCACCTCTAAATATCTGCTGGTACAGAGGAGTACTGGCACCTCTAAATATCTGCTGGTACAGGGCAGTACTGGCACCTCTAAATAGCTGCTGGTACAGGGCAGTACTGGCACCTATAAATATCTGCCGGTACAGGGTAGTACTGGCACCTCTAAATATCTGCTGGTACAGGGGAGTACTGGCACCTCTAAATATCTGCCGGTACAGGGGAGTAC
>JABFEB020000040.1:14466419-14508852 GCA_019775895.2 Stomatorhinus ivindoensis
GAACAATCAGGATCAGACAGTAGGTAACGAGGGGGGCGTGGCAACCACATGAGGCTGGAACGGACGGAGCGTGACAAAAGTTATTTAAGACAATAAATATTGCACAAAATTTAAACATGAAACATTATTAATTATGAAATATACAGCTTACCAAATATACTTAATAGCTGATTAATCAATAAAAAATTATGAATAAAATCCACCCCCCCCATCCATTTTCTTTACACACTTGTCCTAAGCTCCTAAGCAGGGTTTTGGTGGTCTGGAGGCTACAGAATACCTGAACAGGGAATGCCAACCCATCACAAGGCACACTCACACATTATTAATAAATAAGATGTGAAGTAGAAATATCTTCTGGTAATTTTAAGGGAATCCATTCCATTAAGCGACTGTAAACACATACTTAGAATTCAATTATATCTTTATACACTGCGCCAAATACAAAAATATTTCAGAACCTTACCGTAATACCATTTACAACCAATATCCATTTTCAATTTCACTGTACAACACAAGATAAAATATTCAATAGACACAAGTCTTACAAGTGCAGTTAAAAAGACCACCCAGTACTTCAGGTCCCACACAGGTGGAGCCTTGCCGGTAAACCCAACATTAGCTGTGGGGTATTGGCTTGGAGCACCACTGTACGGGATATGAATGTGGACTCACAGGCGGTCAGGTCCGAAGGCCTGAAAAGGAAGCTAAAATCACGTAGGCAGTTTGGGGCTTGCCCGAAAAAAACAGCAGTTCAAATGCATGACCAGCTTATGACGGCTTTTTACATCTGAACAGTAATGTCCAAAAACTAATATCGAAGTGCTAAATCGCCTGTTGTCCACATCTAGCCCGACTCAGTATCTCACATCTCTCTTCACTTGGTAGAGAAATTCAGTGCCAGGTAATTAACATGACCAAGCAGACTCTTGTTTAGAGGTGTCACTGTGTATATTTGTTAAACTTAAAGCAGCCCAGATGTTTCCGTACAGTCAGAGTCTCCTATGTGATTTCGTAAAGAGCGTATGCTAAGTGAAGTTGGGTAAATACTACTCTGCTAACAATTCCGATGTCCATTCGGCACATCCTATACATTATTTGGTAAAATATCTTGTATAACTACTCCTAAATGCAGGGTACGGAGCAAAACTGACCCAGTAGATTTGAGGTGCCAAATGCCAAGAGGGTTCACCTTTTTCATAGATGATTGGGACTGAAGGAGCTGGGAGCATATTATTATTTTCAATGAGTGTCACAGTTGCGTCGTCGCCTGACACATCAGTTGCCAATTATGTTGACAAGATCAGCTATCTCCTTCATCCATGTATGGGAAGGTAGAGCTGGCCTACCTGACTTTGGCCTCATTAGCCAGCAGAGGTGGGGAAGTCAGGATAACGCATGGGCACCGGGACTCCCTGGATCTCTGGAGGGAAGCAGAGATATGCTTCCCTCCTCCAGCAAGTCCTTTAGCTTCTTTCACCCTTAGTTATTATTGATGAGGCAAAGGAAAATGCAAAGAATTTAAATAACAGGTAAATGGACACAAAAGATGTGCTATCAAAATCATCACATAATCCATAATTACTCTATTAGCCCTCTGTATTTTTATTATATTATACAAATGATGATAATGTCTCCACATTGATTTCTCAATAAAAAGGAATGTACAATTGAATAAATAAAAATGTATGACTGGTCGTAGCCTAAGGCATTATAAGCAAATATAACAGATTTATTAAGCCTTTTCAAAACAGAACAATTGTGAAAATTAATATTGAAAACATCTTTGATGAAAGTGCTATAATAAATATCATTCCCAACAAAGCAGAATATGGGTCAGAGTATAGTATATGCATAATCCTAGAATCAATGTATGAAAAATAAAGCGAATCACATGTAACACAGTCACTGCAGATCTCCTCTGAAGTTATATATGCTATGTAAGCAATAATATGTGACAATTACTGTCAGTGTCATTGATTTCTTTTATTATGTTCCTGTAATTTTGTTAATACAGTGGGAATGGATGGATAGATGAGTAAGACTGCTAAATTAAGCTGGCCAGCTGAGGCGAGTGATGACCTCTAATGAAAAATGACCTCTACGTGGTATTTCTCCCAGACGTCAATCAAAGTGATACTGTCAAGATAAGAATCAATTTGTACAGAAAACTCAATGGCGTTCTGAGTCACCCTGATACCTGTCTCGTCTGCTGTCTGTTAACTAAGGAAACACGAGAATCCCAGATGCTGGGAGGAAATGCCTAGGAAATCCAAGGTATTTGTAAATGCAATAATGTTATAAATATGTTATTAACATGAATTATCATTATTATTATTAATGTTATTTGGTTTGATTTATTTATACAGCTTGGCCAGTGTTCAATAAGGGATATTTTAGATGAGTCAGGACAGGTGACGAGTATGAAAGGAAATTTGTATCTGTCTACGACTGAAAGTTCTGAGCTTATTTTCTGCTATATTCCATGGGCGACAATAAAATGCTCTTGTTTCGAGTAAATATGCTACAGGAGTATATTTAAGCATACTTAGAAGTAGATATATTTAGATTTACTGCAATGTTTAGCTTACGTAACTTTTTAGGCCTCATTAGAATTGCTTTTTTATGTTCACAAGCATGCACGTACATCTTGGTAATTAAAATGTCAGAGCTTATTGTTTGCAGTATTCTTTGAACTAGAGCAAAAGTGAAGCTCAATTTGCATAGAGAATATTTCTAAGCTTTATAACAGTTGACTAAAAAGCAATGTACTTTGTATTGTCCTGACGTTCCAATAACAATAAGCTGTAAATAAAAGTATGCCAGTCACTTTATTGTATAATTAAGATTTACAGAGTATGTTTAGATAATCTGATTTTAATCTTATATCATGTGTGAATCAGTCCGTAAATATTTCTTGTAGTTATGCCAACATCTGAAATAGTTTAGTTCAGGTATTTTATAAGCAACACATATGGTGGTTTACTATGCAGAACATAATGGCTTCGAGTGACCGGATCATGATCCCAAATGTTTATTTAATCTGGTTTTGGAGGCCTGTCAGTTTGTCCTTAATAATTGATTTACTGTCCATTTCATACTCTGGTTCACATTTAATTAATCTAGGGTTGTTGTAGAGTTATTATTTCAACTTTTTTCAATTAATGAAATGGATATTATTCTAACTGATACTGTATTTGAGCGACAATCCAGAAGAGGGCTGGACTGCTTGACTTGTTTCCAAATGGACACTTTTGGCATCAGTCAGGGGTAACTCAGAAGGAACTGTACCTTGTCTTCAAACCAGTCATAAAACAGACAGAATGTGCTGTTCTTTCTTAAACTTTTATAGAAAAATGTTAAGCATATATACCCATCTTTGCCTAAACTCCATTCCCATTGCCAGGGGCTCATGAGCTAAATTAATTTATTGGCTCTCATATGCAAATGCCTGAAGTTTACTTTTTTTATTCCACTTCACATTACATTAATAAACACATTTTATAGACTACAATGGCATGAAGTCATGTACTATATAGTGCTGCAAGCTGATGTAATTGAGAATATTCAATAGTTTTAACCCAATGATCAGCTATTGGTATTTTGAGAAAGTCAACTAATCAGATCCTAATCATGCAATATAATAATAGGCAAAACTTGTTCTATACAAACAAATAAAAGGTGACATGTTTACCAAACCTCCCTCTTGTAATGTGGACTTTTACGGTTCAAGAGGCACCACATGTAGATAAGTAGTTAAATCAGCCATCTAATTAAACACAGCATATAATTGTGTACAATACGATTTGTTATTCATGGTAAGGAACTAATCAAGGCATACAACGAGGACAATAATAATACTTATAGATGAAATATCACACATGAATAATTATTACTTAGGCACATAGCAACCATATTTAACAAAATTGACTTATTTATTTTAGATTTACTTTATCATACTGTTATTAATATATCCCTACAACTGCCATGTTCCACCACTAGTATATCAATGCATCGCGATGACCGTCCCTCAGTGTTCTCCTTTAATGTTATGCTTTCTAGTTCCTGAAACTATATACTACATTCACTGTGAGGATTTCAGAATGTGAAATATTCATTATACAGTATATGTTCTTGAAGACGCATTTCCATAACACAGTCTTTAAGATGGCAGCACCTAGAAGAGGTTTCTGAAAGAGTAACACCACAAGTCCTCCATCATAAAACACCTTAGGGCTCTCCCAAGGCCCCCTTCAGATGAATCTTTGCGCATTTGCCCAAAGCATGGGCGCATAATATTTGGGCAGTATGTCTCTGGAAATAGAAGGATTTAGCACGACTCTAGCAACTCTTCTATCTCTGCGCTCCACAAGCTTTATAAATGGAAGTAGAACAAGTCAAGGCACAACGTGACGAGGCCAGTGAACCCAACACCGACGGCAAAATGGGGGGCCTGAATTGCGTTGCTTCCAGCAGCACCTGCGGCGTTTGACACCACACTGTCTCCTGGCCCACCTACCCTCACAGTGGGTTGCTGTGAGGAGCTGATACAGATGTGCCAGTTCTCTGGAGTAAAGAAAAGAGGTTATAGATTTAAATCACTGCTTAAAAAAACACCATCAAATCAATATGTCGAATGTCCCAAAAAATGAGGGAAATATATTTATTTATTTATTTATTTATTTTTTATTCAAAGACAAAGAGAAATATTTCCATAGGCTTCTGCAGATGGCACTTTGTATGATGACATTTTGCTAACGAGAGAACATTTATTACTTTATAACTTAAAGGCGGCTAATGTATATCTTTTCGAAATGTACGTGCATTTCAGGTGCTTTTATAATGGCCTCCATTTTTACAGGATTGATCATTAGTCAAGAAGATACTTTTTCTAGCACAGAGTGATTGCATAATTTGCCACTGGAAAACTGCGTAACATTTTAAGGTGAGAATGTTAGACATGCACTGGTAACATTTCTCCATGGTGGCCTACGAAACCACACTCTACCCGACCAATGAATCATCTACCGCGATCCTCTGGTGACTTGCTAACCCGATTCCTGCCCCCCCATATTACAGAATTCAGTTGATTAACGGCACCAATAGACTATATTACATTGTCATTAAGCAGACGCTCTTACAAAGCTTTAATTAAATGAGCTTACTTAGGTATTTTCCAAGGAAAAGAAAAACAGAGGAGCTGGGCAATCAGAGCAGGCATTTAACTAGATGGATCTCTCCCCCCTCCCTTATATTTGCATGCACACTGAAACCTGCTAATATCGCTATTTATGGGCAACTTAATTTAGCACTTAATTTAGCAATTGATTAAAAAAAACTATTTTTAACTGTCACTGAAAAATAACTAGCCTATATTAATTCATATAATTATGAAGTATTTGCCTACCTTTACAGCCAGAAAGAAGCAATAACAATAATACTAATAAACCACATGTACGACAATGGTCTGATCACTGCATTTTTTTCAGTAGTACACCCTCACCCCAAGCCGGTTACATTGCCCCCACACCAAGCCTCTGGTTCCACAGTAACACTGAGTAAAGCGCATGCAGTGCTAAGTTACCTAAAATAAACATATATATGTTCTCCCTTTCTCAAGGTGGAACACTGAGTGCAAGGTTATACGCTTTTCCGTTTAATGCATGAGCACTGGGACATGAAGCCCATGCAAACATCACTGGGTCTTAGCCGCTGCTACAAGTGGACCGACTGTCCGCAGAGCTCCAATTAAAGAGCTTCACCTGCTTCTACTGCTGAGCCATTGTTGACAGACTAAAGGCCTTTGTGTTATCAACACTCATAAATGGCTGAATGAAAGGCCTCACGTAGGCCGTAAAAGCCTCGCATTCTGATAAACCTCTCAAAGCATTTATACAAAAAACCCCCATTTTATTCTGCATGCAGCCTCCCACTCACTCGCCATGTGACAAAACCACTTTGCAACATTTATCTCTTTCTTTCTATTTTCCTTCAAAACATGAACTTATGAGACAGCCATCTCCAGATCAACACTTTAACAGGATTAAAAGCGGTACATCCATAAATGTCAGACAGGAAGACACCACGGTATTATAATTAAAGATCTGCCTTAAAGACACTTCAGGCATATTTAACAGATTAATCCACGCTGCGTATATTCGAACACAGATTGTGACAGGAGACTAGGGGCAAGCTTCAGGGTTTAGAATACCCCAGAGAGATGGCCCATTCTGTTCACTGACAAGAAGATGCATGACATCTCTGTGTTCTCCCTTTTGGCTCAACTTCCCCTTGACTTTAGGTATGCATATCAACCACGCTGAACCAGTCGGTGGTATATAGCTGATGAGCTCTAAAGGAAGCCGATGTCTTCCTCATTGCGAAACCTGTTAGTGCTGGAGATATTTTAAATATTAGGCCATGCAGCAATTATAACAATTAATGTCAAAGAAAAGTTCCCCCAAGATTGCAGCGATACTGCTGTTTTCCTTCATATTTATTGGCGGCAGCACTAAAAATAAACATACTAAAGTTATGACTGCTGTGGAAGATGCTCTATAAAATTATATTCATACAGCTAGAGGACAGAAAAACTGACTTGCAGTGCAACTTTCCACTGTGTGGATTGGACTGAACTGCGCATAGTGTCAGTCGGCTTTGCTGTGATGAAGCTGGTCTTCTATGGCTAACCTATCATTAGCAGACTGCTTCTCCACCACAGCTTCTCACGTAATTACTTTCTTGTTTGCTTGACTATATGACTTTGCTCCGAGCAGAATGCATTCACTGAGGAGGAGGATTGTTACATCACAGTTGTTTGTGAAAGACTTTATTGTGTATTCATAGATGGGCCTTTATGTAATCATTGCAGTTTAGCAGATCTCAAAGATGCCTACAATATTAATATCCCGAGTTCAAATACTGACAAGATCTAATGACCTATTAAAAGTAACTAATTTAATTATGTATCCTTTCCACTTAGCTATTTATATTCAATTTTCTCATGACATACTTAATGCCTAACTTTGTCATTTGTACAAAATGAAATAGTAAAAGTAGACATATCTTATTAGGTAACACATTCTCCTGGCCCCACTGTAATTTGAATAAACTATCCCATTATAGCTATCAGAGAAGAATCAAGCTGAGCCACTTTAGCTTATGTCTTGTAACACTTGGGGATATCATAAAACGTGTCAATGTAATATTTCTTGGTGACAACATTTGTTACATTGTAAGGCCATATGCTTTGCGATGACTACTGGTAAATATGTGCATAAATGTGCCACAAATTCAGCTTACAGTTTCATTGAAGTTACCCACACTGTCATTGTCACTTTCCTCATTGTTCCTTTTGTCGTACTGGTTGTGACGAGCTCAAATATGTATAATTTACAGATGCACAGTACCCGTAGTCAATAAAATTTAGTTGTAGACATTGTGTCCAGGAAATACAGCTTAAGTCCTTCTGTTTATTAACATGTGTTTATCAGCTCAAAAGTGGATCGTGTCTGTCTGACTTGTCAAAATTTGTATGTTCTTTCAAAAGACTTATGTCTTTTAGAAATAATATTGGATTCACAATGCAGTGTTGGTATTTTTCACATAATTTCCTAATAACTTCAGTGAAAAAGAAAAAAATACATATACACAACTACATCAACACATTTTAATAAAATATTTGCCAGCTGTCCAGATATCAAATGTCTCACCAGCTGAAAAGGAACCAGGAATCTAAGAGTGTAGGTTTGTTCTCACATTGATAGGGCCAAATTTAGCCTGAAACCCCCATCCCCTAAAAACAAACAGGGATCCAACAATAGTATGAGGGACGTGTTCCTGCCACCCTTACCCAAATCTCACTCCTGCATAGTTCATGTTCATCTATAGAAAGACCCGGTCATGATTCAACAAATCAATAATGCAGGGGGGTGGGTTGGCAGTCCATTTGTGAGTTATGAATCTGACCTCCAACTGCAGGTCAAAAGAGCAAAGAGAATCCCCCCCTTCAATATTATGTCAAATTTACAGAGTGGACGAGACGGGCGGTATTGGAGAAGGAGAGATTGTTTGCTTTTCATAAGTCAAAATTACTGATTAAGAACAACAGGCTTCTCAAATGTTCTCAAGATTTTTCTTAAATATATTATTGAGAAATGTCCTAAGAAATTTTAAGTCTACGTCAGATTCACAATGTGTTCTTTAGCTACAGAAAGCTTTGCAAATGTTTTCTTATAATGATGAATCCCACTGTCCTCATACACTAAAGGCATGTGTCTGTGAAGTAGAGTCACTGCTATAGGAAGTGACCAGCAAATTTATATTTACTAGCATCAATAGTGGACAACACAAAAAATTCATGTGATGCTACTACTTTTTCTTAGTATATTAACTATCTAAATTATTAAAGCGATTATTGATCATTAAAATTATCACTATAAAATAATAATTTTACATTATTATAAATGATAACAATATTATTGCAGTTTAAATCCTATAATATTGTATAACAGTAGAACTGAAGAAAATGCAATAAGCAATTATTTTGCACAAACTTGTCAGCACTCAAATGTGCGTAAGTGTGCCATTGAGTGCGCTTACCTAAGAACAAATCCCAGATAAGAAAACATCAATGAAGATCAGAATCATGAAAACAGTGTAAGTGGATTTTGAGAAGAAATTCCTTCTTAAGAACCAATGGTGAATGAGACCCAATATTAACTCCAACAAAACTAAATATATTATGATACACATCCAGTGCAAAAGTATGTGATCAAATTGATCAAATGTGTCATTCCAAGCCCAGGGTATTGAGATAAAGCTGTCCCTCCCTTTTTTGCTGCAACAGCCTCTACTCTTCTTCAAAGGCTAACCATTAGGTCTTGGAACATTGCTGCAGTTCAGGTTCGGTATTGATGGTGGATTGACGAGGTCCGTTTCTGTGAGATTGTGTGGTATTCCAGATGTTCCCACTTCCACAATCACTTTACTTGGGGTTGAAAGTCACTAACCTTTTCTGGCTGCCCATTCTGTTGCCTGTGTTTGTTGTGGGAGATTACAACGTCGTTTGCTTAATTTTACACACATGTTGGCACTCGGTGTGACGTAACTGGAAACCTCCTAGTAGTCTCCAAATGCTTTTAGCCAAATAGGGTGTATTAAATTAGAACTGCGGTAACATATGTTTATGTGTAAGAAGCTTACTATAGGTGGTGAAAAAGAAGATTTGTGGATTTGTCAAAGAAGATTCATCAAATGAATTCTATGCCTTTTTTCTGTGAAACCTGCTGTGCCGCCTTCAGTTCAAATCCCCGAGAGCAACTAAGACCCTGTATCTCCAGGAGCTAAAATGTATCAACAAAGCTAACATGCCTTTCATCCTATTCCTTCTACCTCAATGGTTAGGGATCATGATATCAGCTCCATCCACAGTGTGAAAGAGAAGAAGGTCAGTATTCAAACAGATCCAGTCCAATATTTTAACACAATGCTTCGCCGACACTTGCATTAATTCATCCCGATAAGAGATAGCCTGCCAGCTCTGGACTTATCACCAAATATCTGCCCTCTATCTTGCATGGCCATTAATTAAGACTGCTTTCAGTTCTTCATTCAGCAAGAAATAATTCTAAACATTATCTCACCTAGTCTAATTTACCATCCTTTTGTTATTCAAGAAAGAATAGACAAAGTATGTTTTTACTTTTTAACATCCCTCCTCTAATTATTGAAAATCATTAATTCTCATTAATTACCTTCCATAAATATTTATAGAATTTCACTTTAAAAAGCCTGAAAAACAATAACCTGTAACAAGTCCTTTCTGCAATGAGACGCCTTTCAGTGATATCCCATGAGAATTAATGAAATTTCCAGAAAAAAATTCCTTATACAAGAAAAGTTTGGTTTTATATTTATAGTAGAGCTTAGATATACAGTAGAGAGATTAACTTCAATTAACTTCCCGCACCGTGACACCTAGCCTACATGCATTGCATTAACTTAACTGAATGTTCTTCATAGAGCTTGCTATTAAGGCTGCATAAAAACGTATATACGTTTAATATGCAACTCATATACTGTATATTTTTATGGTTGTTGAACAAATTTTCATTTGTTAAGCATGTCACTAGCAAACAAAAAATCAAATACAAGAAATGAACAGTCAAAATGAATAGTCAAAATGAACAGTCAAAATGAACAGTCAAAATGAACAGTCAAAAGTTGGGACACACCTAATGATAGAAAGGTATATTTGTACTGTTCTCTACATTTTACAATAATTATAAAGACCAGCAACATTATAAAATAACACACATGGAATTATGCACTGCCCAACACAATAATTAAACAAAATAAAATAATAATATATTTGTTGAGTGGGGGGAGCAGCTCATGTGGTGTGACACTCAGAAGGTTGCTGGCTCAAATCCTGTAGTCAATAAAGTGATGTCACCATTCTGCCCTTGGCAAGGCCCTTAACCCCAGTTGCTCCAGGGCCTGGCTGACCCTCCTGTCTCCTTTATGCCAGTTTCATGAGGTGACCTTGGGATGCTTTTCTAGCTGTCCTGAAGGAGCTCCCACATATGTTAAACATTCATTGGCCACTTTTCCTTCTCTCTCTGGTCAAAGTCCTCCAAAAGTATTTCTACTGTGTTTAGCTGAAGTGGCCAGGTCATGTGATGCTGATCACAGGTCATGTAATCAGTCTCCTTTGCAGAAGGCTTGACAAACTTTTGGCTGGTGCTGTATTTATTGACTCACTGAACTTCTTCAGCCACTTATCCAGGGTTGTAAGACTGGGCACAGCATTGGAAGCACAGAGCACAAAGCACAGGACTCCCAGGCCAAAATGCCAGTCCATCACAGGGCTCATATTCTAAATCAGTGAATTTGTAATAGCCGGAGAAAAGCCATGCAAACTCAGGATGCTTACTGTATACAAACTGCACACGCTGAGCCCGGGGCAGGATTCAAACCTACCTCCTTTGAGACATTACATTTTAACATTTAAAACAGAAGACACCAAATTCTTCAGAGTGAATTCTGTCATTCTGCGTGAAGTAAAAACAAACAGATTAATCACTTAAATTTATTTATTAAACTTTTAGTTGTGACATAGCCAGCTCTTTTGAACATTTACCCTTAACTTTAGTGAAACCCTTTGTTTCAATTCAATCCTCTTTCAGTTCTGAAGGACATATATATACAGATGCTCCTCTACTTAGTAGCGTGCGTACTCCCAGCATCCTAGTCCTTTGTAGTTGCATATACCCTTAAATAATGACTTAGGCACATTTCAAGGTACGAAGTATATATACGAAGTAGAGGAGCGCCTGTATATCCATTCATCTTCTGAAACCATCCTATTGAGGGTAGCAGGGAATATGTGTGTGTGTGTTTTCCTTTTAATCCTGATGTCTTCATGTTATATTTCTCTTGCAACTCCAGTTGTCTGTGACATATTTCCTATGAGTGACAAGATCTTTGCACACTAGCAAAAGGAGTGGCTAACGAAGCCAACGATGTTCTATTTGTAATAAAATACGTAACATAGAATTATAATTACTAATAACAAAAATTTTAGAAATATTTATGCAAGATGGAGAAATTGACAAAAAATTGAAATTGAACAAGACTAATGCAGGCTATATTTTTTCATAGTTACTCTGGGGTGAATGTCCCTTAGCCTACTTAATGCTACTTCGTTTGTAAGTTCTGTCTTTTAACATGGAACTTACAAATGACAGAGCATTAATAAGGCTTTGGGAAATGCCTCCCCAGGCTGTTAATATAAGGCTATGCGGACTTGTTGCTAGTATTTCCAAATGGGCTAGCAAGCCTGCATGGACTGGCCCTAATAACCAACCAAATGTTAACACTGCACAATAAAAGGCAGAACAAAGACCAAGGCTGTGTTACTGGTTCCAGCAAGTCACAGTCTGGTACCTAATTGTAAATTAATTCGGTTTGCCTCTCGCTGACATTTACAGCAAAGGTTAATGCAAGATAACAAAAGCCATCATTGTCAATGACTTAATTAGCCATCACACAGAATCAGCTGTGTAATTCAGCCTGTGGCAATAATAATAACACATATAAATATTTCATGCTGACAAATGTGATTCCAATTCTCAAGATGGCAAACATTTAAATATTCAACCCCGAGAAACATTAGTTGTCTTTAATTTTAAGTTAACTTTACGAAACCTATTCGTCGTCGATAATGTACAATGAAAGCAATAATTCCTAATCAGTTCAGAGATTCTTTAATACATAGTTCGTCCTCTTTATTAACATTATATACAATGATGTTAATGTTATACATAACGGTCTTAAACTAGTAATAAAGACATGTAGCATGGAACCGAGACAGACCATATAGGTTGAAATAAAACAGTAATATAAAGATTCAGTCAGTCTTTTGCATAACACTTATCAGTTTCTTTTAAATATGGGATTTACAAAGTTTATTGAGATTATTCAATGAGAAGGCAAAATATCCTCTTTTGTAGACAATGAAAAGTATCAGCTCTGGAAGACATAACACTGGCTTCCTTATGGTTCTGAAACACTTTGTATAGACAAGCCATTTTCAGGAAAGGTTTTGCTAAGCAATAACTATTACTTGTCCATTTCAGAATGGCCATAACCTCATAAGCGTGGAAGAGTTTCTCATTTCTATTTCACACATACAGTAATGTAACAAAGGATTCGCCCAATGAATCAAATGCAAATAAAAAAACCTGTTTACTCAGGTTGTCCTTTGTATTATGAACAAAAAAAAAATACAAAGGGAATCAGGAAACAGGCAGATATTTTGTCACAGCACTGTAATTGCACATTTTGTCCCATTTAAGGCAGGAAGGCAGAAGACATTCAACTGGCTTTTATTGCAAGACTTGCCGTTGATGGTATGTGACAGTTTGGTATCGCCACAGTCCAGTCAATAGGCTTTATTGATTGGTGACTTCTTGTGTAATCTTAAACCAAATCTATCTATTGGGCTAGAAAGTAAGAATTTCTAGCACCCTAAAGATTGGAGGGAAACTGTGACATCTAAGTAGTGATCAGGATTAATGGAGACATTAGCTTCTTTTGGGATTGTTGGGAGGGATACCCTGCGTTCTCCGTCAGGTTCTGCCCTTGTGATGCAGCCTTACACCTCGCTGCAGTCGTCCTACAGATTCCCGATGCAATTTCAGGTAGCCACAAAGCATTTCCTCATTCAATATGAACAGACAGATTTTTTGGACCTGCCAATAAATGGTGGACCCTGGTTCTAGTAGCTAAGCTTAAAAATATTAGTACTGTCTCTCCCCAATGACGTCATGTACTTACTTCAGTCAGTGTATTTGTACGAATGTTTTCTGATTCTTTTAGCCCTTTAACTGACTGGTAGTCTGCTGAGAATAAAATGATTTACCCAAAGGTGTAAGCAAGTTCTTTCAATAGCTGGCTCTTTAGAGAGTCTATCACACCTTTCCTCATGCGTATAAAAAAGGCAGGCATGATGGATCTTAACCATGATACAGAATGATATAAACAGGGTTACCCTAATTATACTTTTAAATTTTAATACTGTAAATTTGAAAAGCATTCATTCACAATTAGTATTTAACATAAATGCGTGGGAAGCTATTATCATTTGCTATTAATTTTTGCACTGAATGTGTTATGAAATAATTTTTCACATTTTTGTCAATCCTTCGTCTTGTGTTCACTCGCTCCCACTAAAACAAGCATGATGTACGAAACATAAGGTCTGCAGCTAATTAACAATGAGAAGACAGTTATAATCTTAAGAGTTTAATAATTAAAAGGGATTATAACAAAGCATGGTGTTATTTCTGCTTTTCATTTTTTTTTCACATGAGATCCTCTCAAATCGTTGCTAAACATGTAATTATGCCGAATGTGTTGAAAATTGAATCTGTCTTTCAAGCCTGTGTTAATGGTTAAAGAAAAACAAGGGTATTAACAGCCAGAGGTGCTATTTTCTATGGTAAATATGCTTTTCCACTTGGGGTTGATGGCTGCACTGCAAGGCTTTAATACACTGCAGGCAGGTGCACAGCATATGATGAAAACGCATAAATGGTGGAAAATGACAAGGCTATTTACTGCCAGGGCTGCTTTCCTTGATGTCCAAGATATTCAATTGCCTAGACAACAGGTGCAACCCGAATGACACTTTCATTATAAATTGGTCTGGAAAGCACACGCGGCATATTTATGTTGTGCTGTACGATACACAGCAAAAACTGACGAAATTCAAGCCAAATATTTACGTAGATTTTAATTTCGCCTACATTGACAAAAAAGCCAAAAGCAAGCAAGCAAACAAATAATGAAAATTGCTATTTGTTTCACATTAGATCTAATACAACCCCATGAGTAATTTTCAGACCAGCAAGTCAGCAAGTGGAATTCACCGTATTTTTTTTTTTATATGAAAAAGTACCGAGGCACTGAAAATATATTAAAGAGAAGGAATAAAACAATATCCTGAAAAAGAAAACAGCTACGTATAGAGAGCCAATTATTGCACTTGGCTAGCTCTTTCTATCAGTGTGTGTGCATAGAGATTTGCTGAAATGAAGTTTGTGCCCCTTTCGTCGGCAGGTCCCTATCAAACCAGTATCAATAATTCATTCAGCCGCTAAACTCCCCTTTCTATTATGAAGAAAATCTTGTTAGCGAGCCGGCAGCACTGTCTCACAAGTTCATTTTATCCTGCTCGCTCCTGCCTCTCTTTCTGCAGGTTACGGACAGTTCATTTCAATCCATCTACACGCACCGCTTCTCTGCTAGAATGTAAGAGGTTACGCGAGATGCATGTACAGCCAATAGGAGGTCCCAGGGGGATGTCGATTGTGTGAGAACGGTTTCCCACTATGGCGGCTAAAAACCATTCTAATATGGGAGACAGAGTCACTGGGTCAGCTTGTGCAGCCTGATTTGCACAGCCATATTGTCCACTAACAGACCATTAAACCTGGACAGCTTCAGGCTGTCTGAAGGGTCTGAGGAACCAAAACACTTAAGTAGAAATAATCTGACCGAGAAGTGCCTCGAGAAGATGTCCTGTCCTTCACCAAACCTTGAGGAAGGAAAAGGAGACAATATTACACTAACCTTAGACATGAATTAGAAAATACAAAATTTGCTCTAGAATGAATTTCGTTTAATTTTCTACAAAATGTTTCTTGCGGTATGTAAGGTAAGAGGGTTGTTCTTGCAAGTCCATGAAATAAAAGAAGCAGACAGTCTTTTCAAAATTCATTATTGCAGCAAATAAATTATGATCTGATGAATAAGCACCCAACTTCAATCACATGATGTGACCATTTTTAAATTAAGTCTTCTTAGAGGATGATTGCTTGAAAACCTTTTTTGGCAGCAAAAATTCTCTCTGATAAAATTGTCATATTGGAAACTGATTTCAAGTAAATCTACTTCTCCAGCATTTTTTTTCTGATTGCCACAGGTATGAAAAACAAAAGGACATGTGACATCAGGATGATTTGTTCCATCTTAACTCAGATAAATAAATCAGAAGAGCTAATCAGGTCTCACAGAAACCCCTACATTAGTTTGTTAATGAGGTCTCAGCGTGCTATTTTTTAGTGAAACAAGTTAAGAAGCCAATGGCCCATAACTAGTCATCATCTGCTAATACTAACTAGTTTACATGTTAATGTTTATAAATTTTTTTTTGCAGGGATAAATCTATAAAATTTATGACTACATAACAATAATATCAACTTCTATCAATGAATTAACCACTAAACAGTGAAAGCATAGCTAATGTTCCTTTAATGTGTCAGTGTACCACCCACTGATTCATTAATCATACTATCGTATATTTATTTATCCACATTACTTTGAGGGTATTTTTCTCTTGACCTTCCGAGGCTTCAGTTGACAACTTTAAATAAGAAGTACTATCAAGACTAATCGATACCTCTCCACCACACTGAGGCCGTGACACGGAAGGGGCAGCTTTTAAAACCCGTCATCAAAAACCTCATGTTTTTTTCATGCTTCTAATTCACAAGGATTTTAAAATTATTTTATATTTCCAGTTTACTACTTGATGACTGAAATGTCTGAACAGGACAAAAATGTCTTTAGTGAAATCATACAAATGTGTTCGGTCAACAGAAAATGAGATCTACATTTGTTTTACTAAAGTTTTGCATGCAATTTAATCACCCACATTTAAAGGCACAGATTTAGCAAACCTTAGTCATGTCAATTGATTAATTATGAAGAATAGCTATGTGTGCATGACCTACAAAATATTTTATATTTAGCGGAATCTAGCGGAATTGCTGACACATGAACACATGCAATAGTTTATTTTAAGAAAGACTGAAGGATATACTTAAGAGATTGCATGTGCCAAGGAAGAGTTGATAAGGAACACATGCTGATTGAGAACATCAGTGGCTGGAGTGCCAATCCTGCCACTATTCCCAAAACTTTCCCTGACAGTTGGAGAACCTGCTTGAAGGACTGGATTTAGATTAATGTCATACTCAGGACAAAGCAATTGCAGGTTACTCAAGGGCCCAAGAGAGTAGACACCCTTAGTATCCACGGGATTTAAACCCACAACCTTCCAATCACCAACACACATCCCTAGCCTCAGAGCCAACACTCCATCCTTAGATATGTTCCAAGAGCACTGTTAATGGGTTGATTAAAAAAAAAAGATGTTGAAGACATTCTTTAAGAATCTATTGAGGATGTCAGCCTTACAATAATTATTTGCCCAACATATTTACCATGACCAATATTTGACCAGTTTAGGCAGGTCAGGTTCCTCTCACAGTCCAAGATAAATGCAATAATACTGAAATCTAGTCAAATGCATTTAAGCAGATAGGCATCCACAAGAATTCAAATAGTGTAGATAGTGTAAAAAACAGGAAAAAACCTTAGTAGGACTGCAGAGGTAAATCGTCTTGAATTTTAAATAATATCCACATTTTACGTGTGAACACATCCTTCCATGACAGGGATGAGGGGACGGCTGTGAGCCAGTACTGAGCAGGAACTTGCAAACACCCCCACAATGGAGCTAAATCAGATACCAAACCAAGTATGTCTTTGGACTTTGGGTGGAAACTGGAGTACCAAACAGAAACCTGAACAACATGGGAAGGTGGTGCAAACTACATCATACAGAGTGAAGGCCAGACCCAAACCCCCAGAAATGGGGGTAGGAGGCAAAAATGCCGCCCACTGACTCAGCATGGCTCCCCGCGCGAGAATTCGGCTTCGCTTTACATGTTAGGGATAGAACATCCTTCATAAGCTCATCAAGGAATGCGACTCCATCAGCCGTGGATTACAGACCGGATGGGCTTTATTTGTGATACACCCTGAGCTACCGTTAAGCAATTTACAGAAATGGGTTGTAAATGGGAGAATATCATATGACCGTTTGAGGGTAAGAGACTGTTAAATTAAATGTAGATGAAGGTAACCAAGACGATGACATTGAAGCACATTAAAATTCTGTTTTCCAGCTCAGAGTCATTAGCCACAACCTATATTAAGAAGCCAGGTAAGAGAAGGTAACACGGCATATTAACCAAATGCTTATTTCCACATGCTGCTTGCTCAGCTTTCCTTTCCATTTTGAGATACTAAAATCATTAAAGATAATGAAGAACAGAAATGAGGATACATCTCACTGTACCACAGCCTTAACCACTGTTTGATTGGCTGTGCAAAACAAATCTAAAAGTTCCCACTTGACTATTTAAAACCAGCTTAGCTACTATAAACTGAATAGTCTCTCCCACCGTATAACACAAACCACGATTACTCTTTCTGAATTAAAACTACTTTTGTCCTTTGATCAATCAACTGTCCTGCACAATGAACACGGAGACAACATTAAGTAAAAGAAAACATTTGTTGACTTTTGGACAACTCTACATATTGGTTCAGTGCCGGATCAATGTGCCTGGAAATAGGACTGCCAACTATAAACAAACCCGTGTGTTGCTTTTGGGATTGAACTGCCCCCGGAACATGTGTCCAATACGGTTGCTGTGTCACGGTTCAGTGGCACTCGCATGGCGAGCCGCTAAGCTCCGACAAGGGCCTAGGTTTTGTTCTGAACGGACACAGAACTCCATGAGTTGTTTCTACGGTGAATGCTGAAGTGTCTGGGTGGATCAGCAACCAAGTAAAACTGAATGGAACAGCAGTTAAAAGCAATTTGAGTATCAAGCCTTTGCCAACATCTCTTAATAAGAACAACCTACATAAGCAGTACAAACCAGTGCTCGCATTATCTTTCCCCAATTTACTTGTTCATTAGCCTTGCAATAATTAGCTATAGGCAATCAACTTCAGAGGATGTAAAGAAGAATCACTCTGTATTTTAATTAGCACTTTTGTATTACATCATTTGTATAGACTAGTTGGGGACTAAGATTGTGGGCTACACGAACATTGCAGTGCATTTAGGACACTTGACATACTAGTAAATTTAGTTTGTAGTGCTTAGACCAGCTTGTATCTAAAAGTAATCTTTGTCCTAAGTATAGGTAAAATTTCAATAATAACAATGGTTATGCACTGAAAATGGCAGAACTTAGAACAGATATTGCATTAGGGAGCACTACTGTTCCCCAAGTAAAAAGGAAAAAGATTTTTAATAGACTGTTGACATTTGATTTTGAGCTGCACATAGTGCAGGCTAAGGTTCAAACATCTGAGAAGTAAGAGCATAATTTTGAGATTGCATGGACCTCTGATTACTGTGAACACAGAGAGCACTGTGACTGACTCCATGCAGGTCATAACGCGAGCAGAGAACACCAGCTGCAGAAAACCTTCCATAACTGCATTGGTGGCGCATGGCGTGCCGCAACTCTGCCGCTGCAGCCATCGTTTGTTTCTGTTTTCCCCACAGCCTTTACTAGCTTTTGTTGTTACATTTTTTCAGCTTCATTGCACATGGGTGGCGATCATGAATCAGAGTCTGCAGGACTCCATCTGAGACCTTCAGATGTCTTTTTTCCCCCCCATCTTTCTTTGTGGGATGTGTCTCAAAGGGATGAATTAAACAGTGTAATTCTAACTATAACGCACATTTCTACCATGACATCTTCGTGTTAATAAAATAAGGTCAGTGTTGTTGACAATTTCAGTTCTCCCATTACAATTTAGCATGCAGATTACAAGAAGACTGAAAGAGTTCAGGCTCTGTATGTATTTTGAGCCTGAAGAGCTGTGGCAGCATGGCGATGATTGGCTTAGCTAGCTTTGTGACAAAGGCCTTGAGGATTTATAAGAGCTGATACTATAATCTACAATAGCCCCAGAGTCCCTCATGGCCTTCAGGAAGTGCTTTTGTGTGCTGTATGGACACATAATAATGATAAGGCATATGGGATTGAGGAAAATTAAAGTGGTTACAGAGTGTGAAAATAAAAATGTGAACCCCATTGCAGGACTGCTCGCTTCTGCTTGGATCAAAACAGCAATCAAAACCCAATTACATTCATCAGGCGGCAGCAGTGTTCATGCATTCACTTGTGAACACCAGTATTTAATCCATACAGAGTATCTAATGAGAAATTTCAAAATGGAATTCACACCTCAGTAACTTTGCAGGGATTAACTGGGATTAATAAATACCATCACCGCGCAGAGAATCAATCCGAACTGGACTCACTTACTCGAACTGCAGAATTTCTTTCTCCACTTAGGCTCCCTGTTTTTATGTTTCTTTCAATGTTTGTATGATGTTGCCATTTCTGCTTTGAGATACAATGATTTCCAAATGCGTTGCTGGCTTTAGATATCTGTGAAGAGTTTGCGCAATAACTATTAACATATGTGTATTAGTTCAAAATATATCTTCACAAAGCATAGCATACAGTACTGAGTTCTGTGTTTTACACATTAAAGAAGCACAGGCACCTTAAAATTCTAGAACAATGTCATGTTGAAAGGCCACCATGTCAATGAAAGCTCAGGGTCATAATGATCCATTCCACACAGGAGTCCAAGCCAAGTCCGGCTTGGTCTAAATGTGGAGCCTGATTAAAGGAACCTGAGAGATTTCTTGCTGAGACGATGACTTGGTGCTCTACTTTGGCTTCCCCTTGATACCTGCAGAGCTGGAGTTTCTGGGAACAGATTAACTCCGCTCAACCTGAAAGAGAATTTAAAGTGACTTCCTTGAAGCCAAAGGCTAAAAATGTCCATCATTTCCAGCAGCCCAAGATGTTGACATCAGAAAAGTAACCTTGGAACTTAACACATCGTGGATTCTCTAACAGTAAGAGTGATCTGGGGAATGGGTTTCAACACACTCTCCCCCTGATGTAAAGTCCTACATATTTGACAGTCTCCCCATGTGAAATACTTCCATATCCCTCCGCCAGAAGAAGAATTAGGGCTTTCTTAAGATTTGCTCAAGGAGAAAAATCCCCAAATGCCTGAAATAATTAGAAGAATTTCAATTACATACTTCCTTAGGCCCAGTCCATTCCTCCTTTTCTCTTCCCATGCTACTGCAATATCAATTAAATGTTCCTGGATTCCTTTTCCACTAAGAGGATGCATTCTGCAGTATGGAAGCCCTAAGGGTATCTTGATCAAGAAGGCATGAAGAAATTGTCAGGGAAAAAAAACAAAACAACGAAATGATATTTCACTATTTATTATTTTGACTATTACATTTACAGTGCTAGATCGCTTTGCTCTTCCCACTTAGCTTTGCAAAGAGATGACGCTCATCAGTGGCAGGAGTGACGAAATGAGCGCCTGCCAGAAGTAATTCAGAATATTATAAACCAAACAAAAATAATTTTAACCAAAATTCAATCAGTGATTAAGTATGAATGTTGCATGAATGCAGCTGATGGTAAAACCAGGTTGTAAAATGTAAAATGGCTATTAATGCAAGCTATTTCAATATTTTCATATTTTAGTGTGTTTTCTAAGCAATTTTCTAAGTAAAACTGAAATAGATTGATGCTTCCTTCAATTTCTCCTTTTAAGCTTGTAAGTAATCTAATTACTGAGCATATAAAAATTAGCTGACTGCTAAATGCAAATGTGTGTATAGAGTAATTTATAGACTAATGCTCTGTTTTGTTTGCTATAAGCGATCTAATAGCATTTAGTCATCTTCAGCTGGTTTGCTTTTTTAATATTTATGTGACGCTCTGAAGGTGCCAAATGCTGATATTGCTTCACATTAACCAGCAACTGATAAGAAACAGCCCTAAGGATCACTTCCTGATTCTCACGCAGTTACATTGTGCTGCATACAGCTATAAAACAGACGAGGCTGAACTGCAAAATGAATAGTGCAGAACAGCAAAATGGGCTTTGATCATGTCATATTTCTCAGTACAGTCAAGCACCAACAATCTTTCAGAAGTTAAGGAAAATTATCCCGGATGAAGCTGGTAATATTTTAGCCTGAAAAGACAGGCCGTGCAGAATCCCAGTAAAGGGTAGAAATTTCTGCCTCTTTTTTTTTTTTGGCCTCGTCATAATCTAGGAACATAAAGTGTAGTTATAATTAGTAACACTATGCATAAGATGCACAAGTAATGAATTCAGTGATGTCTGAAAGGCAGTGACAGACAGTGTATGCCACATTATTTTATACCTAAACAATTTCATTGCTTATTATTTTGCTGTCTAAATACATTAGTATAAAGAAAGTTTGATTTGTCATGTTTAAAAAATCATATATTACCCTGTATTACACTGTCATTATATTGTTATATACATTTTGGTGAAGTGCTGAAGAGTCCAGAGCAGGTAACAGCTGCTAACAGCTAATATTCAGTTGGAAATTTGTGGCATGCGCCTTAAACTAATGACAATGTTGGCATTTACGACCATCTGCAGAGATATTAACCAAACTAAATCAAAACAGAAGAAATATATTTGAAAGGGCTTCATATTGCCCCTGGTTTTGCCTACAGGCTGAACAGCTTTTCAAGCTCCACGAGGGTGAATCAGCATTGACATACGTGTCATTAATGCCATTATGAAGTCCTTTCCTTGTTTATGCGTGCAAGTGTAGCAAATATTTTGAACCAATGAAAAGGATCGACTGCACTAAGAGAGAACCAAAAGAGTAAAGTTAGCCCAATGGAACAATTGATTGTCAAACTGTTGTACAGACCTAGTGCAGAGCTCAGCATTTTATATCTGACAGAAAACCTGTAACATAAGATTAAAATATATGTGTACATATTTTTTATTTATTTCTGCAATATAGAATTCATCCTGCCCCGTGACAAGCTAGCTGGTCTTGTTTAACCGAGGTACTCAGAAATGGGAGCGCAAGGATAATGCATTCTTGGTTTTGAGAAACAGAATTCTTTTGTTTTATTCCTTGATGTCGCCAGCCGATTTGTGAAATTTCAAAAATTCTTTTGTGGTCTTTCACTGTTACATTAACAATATGGAGCACTGAAGTAAGTGCATTAAAATGCATGGACGTCTTGTCCAGGAATCCTCTGGGGCATGGAAGACTGAATGATCTAGACATCCTCTCTGGAAGCGGCAGTCTTTCAAGACGCCGATGAGGACACTGTCACAGACTGCTACGTCAAGCCACATAATGGGAGATATTCATTTGTGGGGCCGTCACAGGAATAAAGGTGGGGTTATTTTTCAACACTTCATCAAGCGCACGACAGAGTGCAGCTTTCTTTCAATTAACCCATCAATCCATCAATCCGCCGCATCAGTCACCCACTGTGCGGAGAAAGCGCGGGATCTGCCTCCTTTTATGCATGCTGCCCTCGAGTGTACTTAATGACTTCCTGCTGTGCCGCAGCTGATGAAAACCATCTGATATGCAAAGAGATCCCAGGTAAATAGGCAATGGGTCATATTTGCACCCCCCCCCTTAATTTTTGGTCCAATTAAAACATAATTCTGCTTTGCACAAATGCATATTAAAATGAATTCTCTCTATTTTTACATTTTGAATTTCTGAACATATTTTTGTCTGTGGTTTTATTCTATACAGAAAACACCAACAATTAAATAATTAATACTAACTATACTCACCATAGGCTCAGCATGCTCACTGATACACACATTCTGAATAAAACTGTTTGCTTATCAGCATAATCTCATATGAAACTGATGAGAAGGTTGACAGAACGTTATGCTAATCAGTATATGGGCTTATACTTTGGTTTTCCTGCCAAGATTTGCACATTTTTTAAAAATGTAGTTTGAGTCACTATATTGAATAATACAAATTCCCTTTTCTATATTTTCAAGAAACATTATAGATCATAGTAAGAAAGAAATACATGTAGTTGAACAGCTGATTATTTATAAATAAAAAGATGATCATCACAAAGACGGGTGAACTAGCTAGTCAGGGCGGCCATCAGTGCTGCCATGGCCGCAGCAAGCAGATAAAAGTTTAAAAAGCATGATGCTTATGATAAATTTCCACTCAAAAAATCAATGACACATGAACAAAAAAACTATGTTGGAAACTTTCTGGTTCCAATCTGATTCTGATACAAAACTGGCAATACCAATACCGATTGCTATACAACAGCTCTTTTTACTTCAATATGTTAATATAATAAGTGCATGTAATTTAGATTTATACTTTATATATTATCAACATTTTTAAAACTAGGAAATACAGATGATAAGATGTATGTCAAAAAATCTTTAATAAGGCTACTAGAAACATACATAATATTCTATTCCACTTCGTTTGTACATTTTCTTTTAAGCATTTTTGAGTTTTTTACTTTATTTTAAGCATTTTTGAAGCGAGGATACGCAAGTGGCGAATGCTGAAAATGCCCTAAAATGTTACTCCCACCGGTAACAGCGTCACTTACACACCATTGCGACAACAGCCCCTACTGCGTCAAAATCTGTATCAAGTACTGTATGCAGAACAGCCCAGGCTAGCAACTCCCAAATCATCCGTTGCTTTTTTCATATTACACGCGGTGTCTCGCACAACTGTGTGCACATTTTAGGTGGGATTTTCCACTAAACGCCACTTCCACCCCTCATAACTTTAAGATTGCAAATCTCTGTGCTACTAGTTATTGTTAAAAGCGTAAAATACTTCCAGATCGTCACCCTGCAAGTGTGCAGAAGTCACTCCGAGTGCCAGAAAAACTGAAAGGAGGCGTTGGCATTCAACTTGATGTATCAAAGATGGGCTGCAACTGATTATACAAACTGATTTAACAAGAAATAGGAGCTAAGGATCTTTTCACAGGCTGCCAAAAACTAAATAAGTAAGTATGGGACATGGATCAGTCACATATGGCAGATACCCCATCCATCCTATAGGTTTGGATCAGTGCCAATACCGATCTGAATATCGGATCAGCGCATCTCTACCTAGAGGTGCAATCCTTCTTCATCAGTAACAAGAGGGCATGTTTAGAATATATTCCTTCCTACAGTACAGCAATGGTGGATATTTAGCACTTCACACAAATTAGAAAATAGAAATGTTAGGAATCCCTTAAAAATGCAGCTTCATTTATCTATCTACTGAATTCAGTGATGTGAGAGCTGTTATATTCGCAGTTTCCCAAAAGTGTGTATGAAACTTGAGCTGAACTCATTGCATGTAAGAAGTGCTTCCCCGGGGTGTATGATCTCAACAACACCTAAAAAGCACCTGGGAAGACTGCATTGTGCTCGGCTGGCTGCAGAAAGATCCTCACTTCGTTCTATAAACATAACGGCGCAGCAGGTACAGCGATTAGCTTACAGTATCTGCCAGAGTAGCATTTGCCGGTCCCATTAAAGTGATTTCTTTCTTTTTTTGAGATCTTTACAAGTGTGGTGTGTCAATGAAAACCAAGTGAAAATATATTTTGAAGAATACAGCTGCACTTACTAGACAAAACCTTATGCGCACTCGGTATGTCATGAAGGCAGGGTGGTGACTCAGTGGATGGCACTAGTGCTTGACAGCTGGAGGCTTGAATCCTTCCCCCGCTCGGTATGCGAGGAGTTCGCCTGTCTTCCCCATATTGTGTGGGCTTCCTGTGGGTACTACAGTCCACAGACAAGACATTAGGTTAAGTGGCAGCTCTGTTTTGCCTGTAGCGCATGACTGCATAAGTAAGTGTGTGTTCTCCCTATGAAGGACTGACACGCTATTCAGGGAATATCCCTGCTTTGTACCCATGCTGCCAAGCACAGGATTTACACAACCTATGACCCTGATCAGGATAAGCTGATAGAAGAAGGATGTATGTTGTGCAATCTTAATGTAAAATTAACAAAATTGTATCTCAGACAGAATATAACTACACTGCAGATGTAGTGGCAACTAAATCATACGACACCTTGATTTCAAAGAGGCAACATAACTCCAGAGAGAATGACTGACAGTAGTTTAGTAGCTGATCAAGTTACTATCACACCAAAATCAGCAATACTGACAACCTCCAAATGTCCCCGACTCTGTGCACTGAAACAGGCAGCTGATCTGGGAACGGCTTCTTAAAGATAGATGCCAAAATAGTGCATTAAAACCGAGATCAATGGGATGACTCTGCAGCACAGACATAAAGGGTCATTGACACACCAGGCCCCTGTGAGACAGAGAAACCCTGCGCCTGCACTAAAAACAAGCACTCACATGTCATCGCTGTTAAACGAAGCTCAATTTGCCAGCGTTGAACCATAACCCAGCGATAAGAGAACTGAACATAAAACATGAAATAAAAACTGTCCAAACAAGAGTCAACTGCGCAGTTTTGGTGAACGACACATCACATTTTTTGGGATGGCAGACAGGAATAAGAGCACAGAAAAGCTTTCTGCTGTTTCAATGAGGATAAAACAGCAAGTAGCTGTCAAAGTTACCGTCGAAAACAAGCTGGCATAAACAGAAAATGAAAGACAGGGTGAAGTTATAAGAAAATATGGTCACCTAAGCCCTCCCCCATCGCACAGGATTCCTTTCAGAAAACAGCAATGTTATTTACTGCTTCAATCTATACCTTCTTACCTAGAAGATAAAGAGAGTAATTTATCTTGTTTTAATAGAATGCATTGATTTGCTAAGTAAACATAGCGAGAAAATTGGTAAAACATGACAAAATTGCACTTTAGGAGAAAGGAATTTCTTTTCTTCTGATGAAGAAGTAAGAGAAAAACCTAGACTCTGCAGATAAAAGGACCTCTGGCCTCTTTCACAATATTTTAATATTCACCTCAAAAAACTCCCTTACCAGCATTTCTATGACAAGAAACGGTGAGGTGCAATTATCTAAGCGACACAGAACAAGGAGTAAATAAAAACAACCAACCTTTCATAACTTCTTAAGGCTGAAGAAATTTGAATATTTCCATTTAGCAAATTTTAATTTATCAAGCATCAGACATTAAGGACCACACTCATATTTCCAATTAAGCGTTAGAATTAGCATGCTTACAAGTACATCAAATGAAGCCTCTGACCAAGAAGAAGAAAAAAAGAAAAGTTCCTTCAAAGTAATCTTCACAAATGGGAATTTTAATTGACTCATATAGTGTATGATGCTATGACTCTGAATGAAGATACATCAGAAACCTCGGCCAGTGAAACCTTCATTTTGCTTTGACCCAGATCAGCCCTGCTGAGGGCCGGAGAGTCTCCCCATGGAGCCTGCGTGAGGATACTGACTACGCACAAAAAATAGCTTGAGAGATCGAGCTATGTCACCGTTGGTCAGTCAACAGGAATCCATGTAAGATTCGATCGATTACACCTCAAAAGTGAAGGGAACTGTTGAGGGACCTGATTTTCCACTACTCAGCTATGTAGTTTGACCTTGACAATGCATGGGAACTATCTTTCACCTACAGGTAAATATAATCACCACACTATACACAAGGGGCTCCTGGAGGCAGGACTCCCCACCTCATTATTTACATCAATTTAAGAAAGTCAAGGTAACTGATAGCTCACCATTAAACTATATGTCATTGAGTCTGGACTGAGTCTGGGTTCCTTAGAAGGGGAGGGGGGAATGCTGTTCAAACTGTACTCTGTGCTAAATAATGAGCCATGTCCTCTCAATAGAGAGATGGTACGGTTCAGAAGCATCTTCATCCACAGACTCATCTCCCAAACATTAAACAATTGAGCTCTTCGGATGCTCATCTTTAGTTCAGTGCCTCTGGTTTCCACGTTCCTAACCCAACCCATCTCAGAGGAGACTAATAGAATTCTTATTGACTCTTTTTTTCATAGTTCCATTATACTCACACTAAATTATGTTACTTCTATGTTTCTGTACCATATGCTCAATCAATCAATAAATCAATCAATCAATCTATCTATCTATCTATCTATCTATCTAATTTTGCTAGTACAGTCAGTTCTGCTACAACGTGTGATATCACACCAAGAATCTGTTCCAACACGATTGATATATTAGTACCCAAGTCCGATACGAGGCAAACTTACAGTAAATCTGTATTTGCAAAGTGATATGGGGTGTTTCTCAATATGAAGTACATAAAGACAAGACGTTACTTGTGGTCTTGGCAAGACCAGTCATGCTAACTTGCCTTCCACTAACAAACTTGGGGTGCAATGAATCATGGGATTGATCTCGTATCTGATATTTAGGGTGGGGCAGGAACGATTTAGAATCTGAAGTTTCAATGACTCATGGGAAATGCACAGACTTCAGAGTTTAAAAGAATTATTCCTACTGGCAATTTAAAAAGAAAAGATGATTTCCCGTCCAGTTTTTAATGATGGAATGGCAAGGAAGATGTGACCACTGGCCGTCTCAGGAGGAAGTCAAAAGGATTATGCACACTGTCTATCCCTCATCCAGCTATTTCTGTATATTTCAGTGTTCTGCAGTGCTTTCCCCTCTTTCTTCTTGGTTGAAATAGTAGCCTGATTGGTTAGCACCTGTGGATTCTAAACCCTGCCTCTGCTCTATGTGTGTTTGCATTGCAATTACTCCACCTGCCTCCCACAGTAACACAGTTAAGCTAATTGGCATCTTCAAGTCATCTATTGGGTGATCATGCATGCACTGTGACAATCTGGTATCGCACCCAGTGTGTGCCCTGCACTACCTAATACTGGCTCCAGGTGTCCCTGACCAGGACAAGTAATGGGAAGATGGATGCTTTGCTTTTTTTATCCAACTAGCAGTCTTCTTGATTTTGGCAGAGCTGGACCCACACTGCGCTGTCTCTCCCTGGAATAATAACAGCTGTAAAAAGCCTCTTGAACACTGCACTGCATCCCATTTCACTGCCCCAGTCGAAGACTCTCCCACAGGAATTTATTGATTCATGAAGAACACCCAAAATAGGGAACACAAATGAAACAAAAATAGACTTTGAATGCTTATACGTAATAGTGTTCAAACTCTGCTATGCTTGACAGCATCTGCTGAATTTAATCATATTATTTTCACAATTTTTAAAAGTCATATGGAAATGTTTTTTTCTTCAAATTCTGCTGGGCATTTAAAACAATACAAAAAGCTATATGCACATATTCTGACATTCCCAAGTACAAGATTTTACAATCCATCATTATTAATAATAACTAATACATATAAAAAAAATACACACACATATATTCACATACATAGAAATACACACACAAATGTTCACTGTATCTTTTAATCAAATATTGTTTGCTTTATTGTGCTAAAGCAAAAAGTTAACATCTTGTTTTTTCCAGTAGCTCTGTCATAATATCATGTGTATAAATAATCCCATCGGTTAGATTAATTGGACCAGCTTCTAATTGCTAATAGTTCAGTCTCAAAATGCATTTTCTACTACTCTACTCTATTACTGTGTGCATCTTTGGTGCCAGAAGTTACTCACTAGCTAACAGTCCAAATTCTCTTTGGGAATAACATAAATGAAAGTGGGCTGACGTTGAGAATTTCAAGATGGACTCTAAAATGACTTTGTGTTGGCCTCTTCCTGCTCAGAATATGAATGTGACTTTCATCGTTTAATTGTTTATATCTTTCTGTCCACAGAAATGTTACTTGTGGACTCCATGGTATTATTAGATATAAAATTGTGTTCTTCTCCTGTCTGGGATGTGTGAAAAAAATAGGTCAGAACAACTGATACCAAGAATTGACACTGAACCCCAGCAAATAATGCAAATCCATGCAGTGGACATATGTGTACAGTGCACAGCTCAATAATCTTTGTTTAAGACTGGTACTTCATCAATCACCTTATCCCACCCACTTGGTTATGTACAATGTACTCTACATCCTTCCAATTAAATCAGGAACCTTGGGTGACTTTACCTCTAAACCAGCTTTGAAGTTGTTATGTTCTGAAGTGAAAGAGGGAGTGACACCACAGTGGAGAATATTATGCTAATAGTAAAAGAAGATAATTAATCAACAAGGGTTAATTTTTGTTCCTTTATCAGACTTTCACTTTAATCTGTTGCTGCCCGCAAATAGTGAACTTATCTCACAAAGAGTATTTATGCGTAGAAATTATCAGTGTTTCACTTTTGGCAAACATTATTTCCTTTTTCTAATAATTAAAACTTCAATTAATCCTCTCACTTTGAAATGTAATTGGCAAGAACATGATAGCAGTATGACAGCAAAAGCAGTTATCTATGTCACAAACATAATGGTGCGATACGTTTTGGTGAAAAGCACAAAAAAGAATCATAACCAGTTGCGGTACAATTTTCCGTGCAAAGCTTCAGTTGTGTATTGATTTGTTGTTGTTGTTGTTATTAAACAGTAGTTTAGTATTAAAGGTCCTGCTGTGGATATAAACACACTGCATTGCATGTGTAGTTTGAGCTGTTGTGAGGGCTTGTCGGATTCTAAATGACAAAATACTGAAAAAATAGATGTGGAGGGAAACTAATCTGCTAAAGTATAACCAGCTATAACTTTTTTTTTCCCTTGTCAGATGCCTAAAACTGCATCATAAAAAGCTATGAGACACCAAAGAGGATTAAATAGTTTGGAATAAATGTTTCCAAAAATCGACTTAACGCTTGAAAGTATTAAAGCTGGCACCAGTCTCGGGTGCACTGCAATCTATGTTCATTTGTTATCCTAAAATGTGAGATCAAGTATGGCACTCCAAATGTGCTATTTTTTTATGAAATCATTTACTCTATATAACTGGTTTTCCCACAAAAAAAAGTTACATTTTTGAACATCTATTGCAATAGGGCTCAATAAGAGTACACACAGGATGTGGTTTCAGCTGTCTCCGCGACGGTCCTCATTTTCCACAATTTACCTGTTGTGACGTAGTGCTCAGTCACACTTGCATACAGGCGTACACAGATATCAGCTCATTGTCTTATTATGGGCAAAACTGAGAACCAGCATTTTCCATGAACACAAAATGAGTTAATCACGCATTTGATTTGTCATTGCATTAGTTACAATGGCTATGGAAATTTTAAACATTCTCATTGTGGAACAAGCAATGTACTGTATGATACTAACTGCAACCGGTTTCTTGCAATTTAAGAGAAATTAACAGATATTTTTGGATTAAATTCCAAGTTACCTGGAATTCTCTTTCATACAGACAAAGTATGTAACTATAACATATTACACAATTTTAAACATCGATGTAGTACAATAATAAGGAGCACATGAGCAATGAGTTGTGTATCGCGGACACATTTATGAACGATGAGGCACGTTTAAGCTCAGCACACAGAGCAAAAGCCATTAGGGTGACACAAGCCTGTGTTGGTCACATGGTTTCCCCTTCCTGCCGGGGCGAGAGTTAAACCTGGGTGACCCAGCTATTGCTACCATAATCCATTACCTGGTGTGTTCACAGTAATGGTCCTGGTCATGTTAATGTGTTCCCTAGCTGTGAGGCTTGGAGTTAACTGAGCACTGCTTTTCATTTATTCATGACCTTCTATCAGTGTCATGTGTCTGGAGCCCGATGTGCAGACTTACAGATTGCGTAGGCAGACAAAAAAGGCCAAGGATCTGAGGCAGAGTCTGACTGAACGTTGAGGACTCATTGTCACCTTTTCCTCACCGTTCGCGTTGCTCAGGAACCGCGTCGTGTGGTATAGTAACAGTACCATGGAGACAATGTTATTGCATTCAGTTTGCGAGTATTTAAGCTGAACTTCAATTCAAATCCATCTGAATAAAGCACATTAGTGATAAAACTTGAAGCATTATTTTTTATAAACAGTCTGAAGAAACAGGGTAATGTGTTAAGTTAAGGGGTTTGCAATGTTACAAAATCACTGGGAGCTCTTCATGCGGGCATTCTTCGGATTTTGGTAGCTGGAAATAAATTTTGACTAGCCCAAATGAAAAAAATTCCATTTTTCATGTATATATACTCGCAAAAGCAATAATAATGATAATAATAATCATAATAATAATAATAATAAGAAGAAGAAGAAGAAGAAGAAAGCAAAAAGAGCAAAAAGAAACAGCTCCTCGGACAGCGAACATCCAGGGATAAAACAAATTGATCTACAATTTTCTAATGCATTCACTTACGTGCAATCAAAGCAGTTCTATTGTAATAGATGCAGAACTGTACCGTTAACGTTACAGCAGAGAGCAACGTAATTGCTTAGCGTTACCATTACATGATGAAAATAATATAATGATGAAATTATATAATGATAAACAATCTATAATAATAAATGAAAAAATTATAAGCATGAGATTTATACTTGTACTAACTCATGAATACACCAGAATGTGCACAGGCAGAAATTAATAAATTAAACCTCCCGACTTTTAGTCTCTCTCATTTGCTTCAGTGTTACCCACGATGTTTATAAAACCAGAAAATCTGCAGTATCCTCATAATGGATAGCTGACAATTCACAACCATTCTGCTTTTGTTGTGCATGGGTCCCATCCAGTAATATCTGTTTTCTCTTTATGTTGTTCCTTTCAATTTATTTATCTATTGTTATTTTCCATCACCATGTGCAGTGTACTGAATATGACTGGTGTGTTTATAAAGCCATACTTAACTTACTTGCTTTAATGTACTCAGAATAGTCTACTACCACGACTGACCATGCACCAAGATGGCAGCGTGAGATAACTGCGCAATAAATAAACCCTCCTATAAATCAAGTCTTGGTTGGTCAAGCTACACTTCTTAGCAGACAAACCACCATTTATGATCAACTTGGTGGTCAAAGATTTTCCTCCAAATAAAAATCTGTGCCTGTGATCAGAAGGTCGCCAGTTCGAGTCCAGCCTCAGCAGATCAAGCGCGCCTGTGATTGTTTGAGCAAAGCCCTTAAACCCCAGCTCCATGGGCACCCCTGCAGGTGGCTGCCCCTCACTGCCAAGTCTGCTGTCCTCCATATGGGTGCCATAGAGAGCGAGATGAAGTAGGCAAAAGGAGAATTAAAGTGTCATGATTATAATTTCTAGTAGACAGTCATACGTTTTGGAAGCCCTGCAAGAAAACCTGATTTCCCAGGGTGCTGGGCAAGTGATTTTATGAGCCACTTTATCATACAGTACATACAAAGTTTTCATTTTGTCTGGTTTTGATCATGGTTGGTGCAACAGCAAGCTGAAAACAACATAGAATGAATTCAGCACAGACAATTTTCATCCATCCATCAATCCATCCATCCATCTTCCCACTGCTCATTTTGGTCAGAAGAAATGTTACAGACTAGGAGATTTTATCCTTTTTCATTTATTTAAACACAACTGGGAATCAATTCATCAAAACCAAATTATCAAACAATTAAGGCAAGTAAAACTGCAGTTACAACCATGTTTTAACACTCATGTGTTACCTGGTTGTTCAGCTCCATTAACTGTGATGAAACCTCTTAACAGGAGGGGGAATTAAGGTGAAAATGAGCACAGATCATTCAATTATATCAGCAGGCTAAAATAAAATCAATAATACAAAAAAATAATAATAAATTAACCTTCCAGTCCACATCTGCTGAGAAATTAACAACAGGTAGCACACTATAGTGTCTGGATCTGACGGGACTTTTAGAGTCCATTAAACTTGTCTCTACTCATAGTAGCACTTACTGCATCTAGCCTGCCTGATTACCTTTGTATTGAGATTTTTTCTTGTATTTTCATTCCTCACCCTGAAAATGACTTTGTTTGGCGCTATGGTTGCTGCAATTTTGTGCATTATGTGCACATGTAGACTGCTGCTCTCTCTCCCTGGATAAGGACTTCTACCCAGCAAATAAATATTAATAATGTACTTTCAGCCGTTTACGATTTCACTTCACCCACTCTTTCAGGGGGCTCATATCGACAGCCCGTTAAACATAACCCAGGGGCTCCTGTGCTTCGGTTCAGTGCTTTTCCATCCAAACTATCCGCTGGCAAAGAACGGGGTCGGGGGGGGGAAATCTAACGGGGGTGGCAAACATTAATGCCAGCCAGTGTAAAAGTTGCATTTCACACTGTCTAACTTCATAGAAATGGATGCTATCAATTTTAGATTACAGAGAATGACTTGTAAGGGTAACCGCAAGTGACGAGGAAGGAACAGAGAGATAAGGCTCCACATGGTAGCCCAGACTCGGGCTTCCAGGGCTGCCATAACACGCCGTAACTTCACCAGGTGTTTCTGTCTGCAGAGGAGCAGACCGGGTTTTAAGATGGGAAACTTATAAAAGTTGCCCGTTAGCTGCAGCACCCAGTCTCACTTTTTAAAGGCACTGGTATGTAAGTAAGTCGAAAGGCAAAAAAACAAAAAACAAAACACAATTTCACATTCGCAGTCAGTCACCTCACTGCCAACAGAAATATGCACAACAGTACTTACAGTACACAAAAATTTCTTGACTGAATACTTTTCAGAGGTAATCCTTCCTTGATTTTACACATTCATCCCCTCTGACGCATATTGCATTTTTTAAATTTCAAATCCATTTGAAAATGTAACGTACAAAAGCCTGAGACTTTTCTCATTCGGTTGTACAAGGCAGTTAGGACAGTGACAAGACGCAGTCACTGCCACCTTCATTGTCACTGGTTTCTTTCTTTCTTTCTTTCTTTTATTTATTTTTTTACAGTTTCAAGCTATGAAAGTCACTTTGAATAAAAATGCCTACCAAGCAAATAAATAATGCAGACAGACAGGGGAACACCAGGGAAGTCACCCTTAATTACAGATTGACCATAAATGTCAATGAATCTGATTTCTGTATTCATGGGTATAATAGTTTGTGAGCAGGTCATAGAGGGAGCAAATACCATCTCCATGCAGGTAATTTGGAATGTCTCAGATCGTTAAACTGGATTTTGATATCAGTGGCAGAAAGGTTCCAAATTGTTTTTCAGATATTACTAAGAATGAGTGAAAATAAATGGATTGTTGCCTTAACATATTGTCATTTTTGAACTTATATTTTATTAGGAACATTCTTCACATGGATTAACTCAGTTATTGGATCAACCGAACTGAACATTTCTGACTTTCTGTTTTGATGCCATTCAGGTATTAACTAAATGAAATTTCTCATGCTCCAGTGATTTTGTTTGTTTTTTTTTTTTTTGGCCAATCAAGTGTGGAGAGCGGAGGAGGAATAAACATCGCACTTGATGTTCAAATTTGCAGCTCCAGTCCATTTTAAAGGTCATGAAACCCAAAAGCAACCTTTCGCTGAACTATATAAGATGACAATCCAGCGAAAACAACTAAACAAGGTAGGCAGAAGGAAGGCCCATACAGAAAACAACACTGATTTGTTAGTCACACACAAACAAACATGCACACAAGGACGTCTGTGAGAGCGTAAGAGACATACATAATATGGAAATCGTGATGGTTGTTCGTTGTTTGTTCTTTGTTTTTTTTTTGGTGTAGGAGGAAAGAGATTCATAATAAAAAGGTCATAACAGTTTTATTCTGCAATAAAAGCGAAGGTCAACTACTCTTATTGCTGTTGTGAATGTGAAAATAAAGCCCTTTGCTGCACATTCACACAGAGACAAACAAAAGGTTTCTCCTTGAACCTCCGCCAAGGTCTGGATTCACATTTTGGCTACTGAGCTTTTCCCTTCTTCATCTCTTCTACAGAGGAATGGCAGTGGACCAGACAGGATGCCTGCAGCTAGCGGCTAAGAGTGAGGAGAAAATGCACATCACCCAAACCATTTGTATCTCGACAAATCCCTTGCCAAACTCACATACTATGGTAGGAACAAAGGAACACATCAGAGAAAAGGGGAAACTGAAAGTATTACATTCCTTTTTACAGAGCTGGGATCACCCCCAGCTTGTATTCATTATGAGTTTCCAGATTATTCAGCAAAATATTACCCGCTACCCCACCCCTCACACATACCCCCCCCCTTGTCCAGTAATGAAGACGTTTACTGATGATAGCTCTGTATTTTCAATCAACCCCTGTTTTTCGGACTCACTGAATTTCACTATGCAGTGTAATTACCAACGCGAACAGTAGGTGGCATCATGAGCATTGGCAAAATCCCATTCATCTGAAGAAGCCTTTGTTTTTTTCTAAGGTGGGGGCTACTGCAACATTGACTACTCTGCCCAGTTTTCAAAGAGCGCTGACAAGTCAAGGCAGAAACATAATTTATAGCCCAGGGCTGACAGGCCGGACACAAAACTTAAAATAGACAGAAACTACTGGGAATGAACGGGTGGGGATAAAATAACAGCCCATTTCACGTGGTTCCTCGGTAGAGGCAGATGCGAATCACTCTGTAGCTGCTATTGTGTGCACCTGACTGAAAGCTTTATCACGGGACACTCGGAGCAGTGTGATGGAAGGTTAAACAATGTATGCACTCTACTCATCGTCGCCCCCTTCAGGCAGACCACGCTCCTCGATGGGCATGCCCTGTTCGTCCCTTTGAGAGGGCCAGGGATTATCAGAGAGGAAATAATTAAGGATGCTACAAATCGAGTTAACTAAAAAGCTTGACAGCAAGAGCTTACCAGCTCCTAATGACTGTGTGGTCTCGCATAACCGAAGCGAGCGGAAGAACTTAGAGGTACTCATTAACATACAGTAATGGGCCACTATTACATTGTGGGGGACATTCGGTCCCCACAATGTAATATAAACCTAATCCACACACACATGCCCAAATGGAAGGCAGGTAAAAAAAAAAAAAACCCTGGAGACAAGATGACTGTAAGAGAGGAGGAGAGAGCATTGGCTTTGTAGAGAATGCTGTAGGCGTGAAGGCATCAGAACAGAGGCATGGGGAAAAGGGAGAGCGGTAGGATTTTGTTAGACCTTTGGGGTCAATGCTTGGAGCTTCATTGCAGAATAGAACATTCACATTTTCTAGCCTTCCACTCTACCCTGACACACAGCCTACAGTGCACAACAGCTGAAGATCCACAATCAAGTTTCAATTTGAAACT
Organism: Stomatorhinus ivindoensis; assembly: GCA_019775895.2. NCBI lineage: Eukaryota > Metazoa > Chordata > Actinopteri > Osteoglossiformes > Mormyridae > Stomatorhinus > Stomatorhinus ivindoensis. Next base: position 14,502,810 of record JABFEB020000040.1, read on the forward strand.
TAAAGTAATACGACACGGGCAGATGATTGTGAAAACAGATTAGACCGATGCAAGCAGTACAAAGATTACCTGATTCTTTTTTGCTGTGTATATAGTAAAGGGTTAAGGGTAAAGAGCCTTACTTTTAAGCAGAAACTACAAAAAGAAAAGTTGAATTACCTTGCACCTACATTCTTACTTGTATTTCAGAAAAATCTGCAAAATCAACAAATGAAGCCTGTATAAATGTGCGCAGGAGAGTCGTTGTGTATACTGCTACACTGTATACTGCTACACCGTATATTGCTACACTGTATACTGCTACACTGTTGTAGTAGTGCTATTGATATATAAAATGTATTTTAAAAATATGGTATTTTAGCTAATGTCATAATTATATGCACGGAAGCTGTGGGAACTTGATAATAAATTGTAATGCTCATTATTTGTGCATGCTTCAGACACAACACCCCCCACATTCAATTTTTAGTGATCTGAAAAGTTGAGTATTGCTAGACATGTCATGTGATGGATTGGTGCCCTGTATTGGGTTATTCTCTGACTTGCACCCATTGTTTGCGGGTGTCACAACCTGCATCCCTGCCCCTCTTGTTTTCTGCTACTAATCTGTCTTACCTCTCATTCCAGCCCTCATGTGACTCACTCTCGTCTGCTCCCTCGTTAGTGGTATATAAGAGTGCCTCCCCGTCCTGTGCTCCCCAGACTGGTCATTGATGTCACTACCTGCATGTACTCCTCAGCGTGCCCTATGCCTAGTGTTTCTGCTTGATCCTCCCTACCCTGTTTTGACCCCACGTGGTCCGTTTCCCTCGCCCAGCCTGAATGGTAGTATGCTTTAATAAAGCCCCTTTTGGTGTACCCCCACGCCTGCCTTTGCCTCCATCACTGCCAGTGACGTGGCAGTGGGATAGGTTCCAGAACCCTGCAACCAGGACAAATGGATATGGGCAATGGATGGAAGGACGGAGTACTCTAGGTAGATCAAAACACACTAAGACAAAAATAATACTGCAAATACTGTATACGTATATACTGAGCTATATAATGTTGCAAATTGTCAAAAATACATAATTACCAGATCTTTGCAATGATGCTAGTGTCTACTAACTGTATCACGCATATGGAGGAAGACATTTGAATGCTATTTTAGCATAACTGTCTTGATGCATGTTTTTTTCTGACACAAAACATCTAGAAATCATACATTTATATGATTGAAGAAGGGTAATCTATGTGTATCTTTTAACAATGTCTTTAATGGCTTCTAGGAGCAGCTGGTAACAGTTATAAGGGTCTGACATTTCATTAAAAGTATGTTGCCTTTCCATCCATCCACCCACCAATCCCTCCCTCATTGACATTTTCTTCGCATCTCAGACAAAATCTCCAACATCCTGAAAAATGCCGGCATTACATAAACCGTGAAAAGAAGAATCAGGTTTTTGTCTAAGAGAATATTTTACCCTCAAAAAATATCCACTGCAATATGATTAGGATCCAGAGAACAGAATTTATAAACTCAGTAAAATCAGTAACTGAACTGCAGTACCAGCAAAGACTGCATACATTTATGACTGTCACTGATTTATATTTCAGCATAATATTGGCATACTTGCATGAGCAAAGTGGGCCCCGAACTCATTTATGGTATTTTAATTTTCTGTTTCCCATAAACCTTTGCTGCAATGAAAAGGTAAACAGCGCTTAATGGACAGCAGCTAATTACTGTTTGTGATTTATAAGCCAATACAAAACGCTTATAAAAACTAAATAAGTGATACAGTATACACTCCAGGAACAATAAAAAAGGAGACCTTACTCCTGATTTTGTAAGTGACAGAACCTTACTCCTAATTTTTAAAGTGATTGAATTCTGGTTTTCTGCAAAATACTGCAAGAATAAAGTTTGTAGGCACTAGTCTATTGGCATGTACAAGCACAAGGGCCTAAGCATTTGCTTAGCTTGTTGATAGAAGGAAACCACATTGGCCACGCTGTGCCTACTGCTGCCTGAATAACAAATGCAACTCCACAGATTTAATCTGCAGAGACAATATTCAGAAGTGAAATTCGTGCCTGTGCTGATTTACATAATCAAAGTAAATACTCAGCAAAACTGGAATCTGCAGGCGTCACACCTTATTATCAGACTTTTGTTAATTAGTATCTCCTCCAACACCTCCAGCCTTTAGGGTTACAATTGAAAAATTCTGGTTAAAAAAAAAGTTTCATTTCTACTCAGTGAACAGGAATGAAATGCAGTTTTGATGTGGGTTGAGGACCAAGGTCAAGTTTTCTCGCCCACCATGTATTAGTTAAGCAAGCAAATAAAAAGATCCAACCAGTGGAATCTGTGATCAGCAGCCTTGTCCTAGTACAGAAAAGCAGAATAATGACAACCGATTTATATTCTCTAACAGATGAATTACGAATACAGAATATTTAATGAGTAAGGATAATAAAGAATAAAGTTTCAATTAGCTTCCCTGATCCAGGCAGCCATTCAGGTTATTTGTAATTCTTCTGTTGTCCTGGTGGGCCCCATTAGTCCAAAGCCCCGGCTGAAATAATCTGCTTCAGAAACATTCATTTCCGAAACAGTGGCCTTTGTGAAATATTTTAATCAGTATTTTTCAGTTTAAAAGAGCGGGAAAACCCAAGCACTGGAACAACTGTGCTTCTAATTTGGCATTAGTGCAATATATCCCTCAACAGTCAATGCCTTACTAATGAGTAATAATAAATAAATAAGAAAAATCTGGGGAAAAGATTTGAACTGTATGCTTGATGAATTACTTGCCGTTCTTTCTCCAGTAAGCATGTCTTTGTTTCCTAGACTTAGGGCCCAGGTTCACAGCCTCCTCACAAACAGAGCTGGCCTATAACAGTAACATTTTAATGAAGCCCTTTTTCAAGTAAACAAAATAGGCAGTGAGAGGGTATGTTTAATTCGTTTATGTCGCTCCTTCAGCTATGAACAGATTTTTAATAATTTATGTCTCAGGTCGCTGTGTGGCCCTTTCTCTGTGCAGTTATGAGAAATTTTTTGATAATAGATGGTAGAAGGCTCCAGAGTGATATTAGACTAATGAAAAGCACTCCTCCTACTTGGCTGCTGGCCCGTCTATCGCTCTCCCATCTCTCCTTGCGGGCTTCTGAATTGAAACTAGATTGGCAACTGATAAAGTGTCCTATCAGAACTACCGATATCTCCATTTAATAGTCTTTAGGAAAGGTTTTATTAAATCTGAATGGCAAATAAACTTTGCAGCTATTTTAAAGCATACCTTAATTTATTATATTAATATGTTTGATTCAGTCAATGAAATAAATTACATAATTGATATCACCCAGTATCATCCAAGACCTTAGATTGGATATCCTGAAGACACAAGCATGGCGGAACTGTGATCCCTTGAGATCACGATCATCGTCTGCTACACAGATGACCACAGAAATCTCCACTTTACCCCACAGTTTCGAGTTCTATGGTGTTGAAGTGTAGTGGCCAAGTAGTTTACTTCAGGCTTGATAGTGCTCCATTAAACGCAAAAAAACAGAGAAGAGAAACATCCTGGGCCGTCGTTAACATAGGGAGTGATGTACCGGGCACTGGAGTGACAGCCGAAAACTGGCATACTGAGCACAACGGTGGACAGGATGGAGGAAGCAGGTTCAAGCGATCGTGATGAGATTGGATTTAGCCTCAGAGAGTCGGCGTTTCCAGAAGCAGGTGGGCCGAAGCCAAGTCATCCAATCATCTTTATAAGAGTCCAGATCATCAACATGGTACATTTTCCATTTCACTCCTCATTTTAAAATAACCTTTAGTTTTCACTAGAATTAAGGTATGAAGGTTGATGGGAGGTTGTTGAGAAAGTTAGCAGGAGGGCAGTTTGTAAAAATAGATGTTGCGAGGTGGAACAACAGGGTCAGGCTTCTGCTTGTCGTACCAGCTGATTTTGACTTTCATTATTTCTTTGATTTTCAAATTTTCCAACAACAAAGGCCACATACCTACATATCACTCTACAGAGAGGAGAAGAGCTTGTCGAGTGAAGCTATTCATGGGCATGCATCAAGAGAAAGAGCAAGGTTATTAAAGGCTATTAAAATATGTCACGCATGGGGCTTTCCTAGTAGACGTGGAGCTGGACAAGCAGGCGTGGTCACTGAGAGGTATCCATCACACCTCACTGTTAGGTGTGATTAGGCGATCAGCTGTTCTCCCTTTGGTTTGAAAGGGTCGCATCATCAAGACGACTGCCAGTGGAAGCAACCGTGTGCATCATACTGCTCTCACCACGAACGTCTGACTCCTGTGACGCTGCCACCCGGAAAAAAAAAAAAAACTGACGATATCCATTCCAGCCAAATCCAGCATCTTTCAAAACACATATTTTTTAGATTTTCTTTCTGTTTGTGTCTTATCATTTCTTCCATGCATAAGTCACCGGGTCATCTGGTCTTACTGCTGTTGTCAATATTATTCACAAAAGTTTGTGAAATTCGTAACGATCTGCCTGAATTTGTACATATAAGGTTACGTCAAACAATGAAATTGATTTAAATCCCATAGCTGCCCACAAGTGCCCTGTCAACAGATTGAGGGAGTAGCATTTCAAGGAGAATATTAACCTTAATTGTATCCCTTGGGCGACTGGTGTGAAAGAAATATGAGTAATGACCATTCTAGAATCCTGAAATTCCTATACAGTGCTCAGTTGTTACAAAATCAAAGAACAAAAGCAAGTAATGGAGTAAACAATGCGGCAGCAATGACAAGTATAGCTACCATTGTATATTCACAGCAGGCTTATTCTGTAACCTAAACAATACAACTATGGTAGGTCACACAGGAATCATTTTCTTCTCCTATAGGCTTTAACTCTTGCAAATCACAGATTCCATTATATAACAACCCACACATAACTACTGAAAATATTAATGCAATAATAATTAAAGGACATAAATCTAATGGACTCTAGTATCAGAGTCAGCCGTTAATGCAACTCTGAACAGTCTCTAAAATCTTTACCAGATACATGTTTTGAGATTTCTAACACTGCCTGAATATAATTCAGTAGAGAATTTGGAAATATATTTATGCAATATATTCATCCAAAAACAAGCACTTATACATTTTTCATACAAGTAAATAAATTAGTATTTATGTTATTTTCCTCCTGACAACAGAGAGCAGTGTTGCTGTGGCAACCACAAGTAAGTTATTTTGTATTGGACATCTTGTCAGGGGAAATAAGCTGAATGAATTGTGGGCCTGCAGTTTGAGTAATTAGCAAAACAGCCGATATGATAATGCTTTCATTGCAGTGCCCATTCCTCGTATTTACGCTGTCATATACACTGATTTTTAGTAAGACTAATACTGTTGTTTAATGTATTAAGTGTCATAAGGTGCATGTGAGATATCATTTCAAATGACATGCACCATTATTTGTGCAAATCATTGTGGATAAGTTTAGAAAGAGAAGTCCTGACATTGATGTTAGAGAGAGAACAGTGTTTTAAGTGACTACAGTCGACTTTCCGACTAATCTGTCTGAAATGGAATAAAGGTATATACTCACAGTCAGCAATACATTAGCTTCCATCTGTCAATGAGTCACTTACAAGATTTTGGAAATGTAATAAGGTAGGTAACAGACAAGACACTTACTGGAGGGAAAATGTCAGGGTGAATCTGTGTGAGGGGAAGTGAATAGGCGTTGTAATTCCCACAAAATAGGCACCTTTCAAATTCAATGCAATGCCACGCTGTATGGTGGATTGCCCTGCTTGCGGCTGTATGGTGGATTGCCCTGCTTGTCGCTGTATAGTGGATTGCCCTGCTTGTCGCTGTATGGTGGATTGCCCTGCTTGTCGCTGTATTGTGGATTGCCCTGCTTGTGGCTGTATGGTGGATTGCCCTGCTTGTCGCTGTATGGTGGATTGCCCTGCTTGTGGCTGTATGGTGGATTGCCCTGCTTGTCGCTGTATGGGGGATTGCCCTGCTTGTCGCTGTATGGTGGATTGCCCTGCT
>JABFEB020000040.1:14508952-14557300 GCA_019775895.2 Stomatorhinus ivindoensis
ATGGTGGATTGCCCTGCTTGTCGCTGTATGGGGGATTGCCCTGCTTGTCGCTGTATGGTGGATTGCCCTGCTTGTCGCTGTATCGTGGAATGCCCTGCTTGTCGCTGTATCGTGGAATGCCCTGCTTGTCGCTGTATCGTGGAATGCCTTGCTTGTTGCTGTATGGTGGATTGCCCTGCTTGTCGCTGTATGGTGGATTGCCCTGCTTGTCGCTGTATGGTGCATTGCCCTGCTATGTCTAGTACAGAGCCATAGACGTATCATGCATCCTCCAAGCGTCACGCCAATGTTTTTGGCCAAGCCATGGGACTGATGGCCATACATATGACTTTACTCTCACAGGTATACCTGCACTGTACTACATTTTGTGATGTATTTTATTATCAAACATGGATTTTTTTTTACCCTGTGAAAGTTAGAAACGTTCCTGTTGCTTTAAGACATGGAATGCACCAAGATAAATTAAAATCTGTAATACGGCCAAATAGGACAGCAACAAAGCAGTATATTACAACCAGGACCAGAGAGCTGTCCTGGTGGTCTGTGACTGGGTGCAACTCCCCATGTGTCTTCTCCTCCCACTGACGCTATCAGGTCATTTAATCACCACACTTTGTTCTTCCCTGTCACATCTCTCCATATTACTATTACCACTCTCCCATTTCACCTTTCTTCCAAGATCATAATCTCATCTACTTTACATTTGCTGTGGATGTGACTCTTGCAGCGCTGGCAAGCCATGCAGCTGTTGAACTTCTTTAATTATTATTTTTTAATTCACTTTCTGCCAAAGAGGTTCATTGAGTCATACACGAAATGATTTGTACTGTTCTATTACTCAAATTGAATGGGGTTTTTTTTTTGTACAAAGCTTTAAAAAGGTAGAACCAAAAAGGATGTGTCAGTGTGAATGAATATGGCCTGCAGTAGAAGAACTTGACTGGGGAGTCACATTAATCAATTCAGATTGCAGTTACAGTTTGATATGTCATTTATCAAATACAGGCACAATTTCTCACTGTACAGAACAACTGCAATTACTTCAACTTTTAGTAAAAGAATTGTAGCTATCTGGCCTGAAGATAATGTAGTAGTTTTCATATTATATATCTGCATGACTCGCTGGGACTAAATATAGGTCATATTTCCCTATTTCGAGCTAAATGCTGCTCTAATATGGATCGAATTAGACTAAACATTACAGAAGAACTGTTAGAGTGTGTTACCATGGTAACATAACAGAATCTTAACAGAACATAAATTAAAAAAACAGCTTCTTATTTTACAGGATTGAACTTTTAACATTTACTTTTAAGAAAAACATTTACTCAGATAGTTAAAAAAAACAGTTACATAGACAATGGAAATAATAATGAGGAATAAGTGGAAATACATTGTGAGGTGAGGGATACTGTGATCGAGAGAGCAAATACACAAAAAACTCCTTTCCAAATCCAATAATTAAAATTTAAAGGTAATTTTTTACATTAATTGCATCATCATAATGCATTCATTATGGATTCATAGAACACCTTCATTTACTATGCGTTCGTAGAACACTCTTAAGCAGTATGTAAGTATACCTTATCATCCTAACATGCTTTAATAGCTATAAAAATACATAAACATTACATGATTATATAAGTATGTGGTATTATCATATACTGTTTTTATTAATGTATACTATGGCTCTCGTTAGGCTGTCAAGGTAAGCTTACATGCTGCTGATTATTAATTTTTAATGAATGCTTAATTAATGCATTATGAAGGTGCACTGAATGATATTCAAATGCCTTATAAAGGCACTGTGAAGGTGCAATTGACATAAAGTGTTACTAATTAAAAACTTACAGTTAGTGTATTATATAATCCAATTGCAAATTCTGGTCCTTAGTAATTAAACATAACACAAATATTGAATTGTATAGCTCTTTGTTACAACCTGTGTTAAATAGTATGTATACAACAATACCTGGTACAATCATCAACAACTTTAATTACAATCTGAAAAGGGGTAGATCCCTTTCCATATGCTATTTTACCAATAAACCAAAGCCAATAAACAAGAGACTGTGATCATTTAACGGAACTGCATGGCTTGCTTGTCAAACGGTCATTGTAGTCTCATGAGACAATAATGAAGATAACTGCAGCACAATACCTTCTACTCATAACACACCTTCCCATGGAAACTCCAAATGAGGCATTTTGCCTGGGATGCTGAAGAAGCAAGTTTCCTACATATAAATAAAAATTAGTTTACACCAAAAGACCTTCAGAGACTTCTGCTTGTGCTAAAACTTTTCATGTTATAATTAGGTTCCCTTTAATCAACGTCAAGTACTTCTGTGTCCAGACATGGCATTGAAAGTGCACTACTTTTAGTTTAATCAGACAGTTCATGCAGCCACAAAAAGACCTAAGAGACTCATCTAGCACATAGGGGACTTTTCCAATCATTCTTTGAAGTACCTCTAGTTGTGAGGAAATGATGATAAAATGATACTCTGTTTAATGGAGGTCTAATGTAGTAGTAATGGAGCACTGAAGCCACAAGTGCATTGGAAGACTCGACCATTTTGCTTCTCTCAGCCGCCTTCATGTAGAAATCTAGCTGGTTCACTCGCTCATCTTCTGCCTCAGCAGCCCCAGCCGTACGACACCGCCTCCAGCATTGCATGCCGACTCTTGTGCATCACGGTATCCAATTGATTTTGCTGGACCTGGCCAGAGATTCAATTTCTTTTTCTTCTTAAATGACACTGCAGAGTAAACAGTGTATGGTTCATTAGGAATGGCCAGCTTGGAGACCACGGATCCCCTGACACGGACACGCTCCCGTCTGCACAGGCCTTGTCAGATAACCAGGAATTAACTTGGCACTCGGTGGAAGGCCATGCTAAGTTCTCGGCCAGTTCTTCGGGGTCTGGAGATTAAATGAGTTCTGCCCAAGATTCACACATAAGCCATGCACTGTTACCTCTGCACCTGGAACAGAACAGTAATTGAATCTCTGGGCAGGTCCAGCCAATCAATTAGATAATGAGAATCTGTGAGCAAATCTTAATGTGCTGCATTATTCAATATGCTGTATCAATACTGCAAAATAGGAATGAAGCATTAAATTACTGCACCTTTAAATACAGATCAGAATAAGGATGAAAAATCTAGACTTATGCTATTCATTGATACATGCAGAAGTATCCAGCACTAAAAGTTACTGAGACACATCACAATTGCTAACTACGGATCAATATAAGCTTGAAAGCAAGCGCTGCTATTGAGTTTGACTATAAACATAATTACACACTCGGGATAATATTTGCAGATCACAGGCAACATATACCTGAGGATGTGGTGTGGAGCAGACAGACGGTACAGCAGGGCCTAACTGTAACGGCAAGGCCTTGGGTGTCCAAAGTGTAAACGTTCACCTCCTGAAGACACAATGCTTTGTCTAATTATACAGAGAAAGTAAGTGCAAACCTTGTGCCCGTTGTACTTACTGATTTATGATAATAATTGGAAACAGGATTTTAAAAGAAGTCGGTAAGATCTCATTAGATGAATAAGCAGAAGTGTTTTTATTATTCCATGTGATTCTCAGCAGCATGATACTCATGGCTTGCGCTTGACTTTTAAAAGCAATACATTTTTTTATAAATTCATGGTTTTTCCAAGTCAACCTAAACAAGACCGTACATATTATAAATAGTTTACATTTTGTGACACTGTAAATATTTTGACTGAAGATCAGATAATTTGTAATAATAAAAAATGGCAACAAAATTAGGTAACTTGTACCTATGTTTTAAGCATTGTTTTTAGTTAAATAGCAGAAGAGGCTGAAGAAAGTCGAGATAACTGGTTCTAAGATAATTATCCATCCATCCACCCATCCATTATCGATACCGCTTTAACCATCTGGGTTGTGGGGAAGCTGGAGCCAATCCCAGCATCTTTGGGCGAGAGGCATGGTACACCATGGGCAGGTCTAAGATTATATTGGATACATTTTTTCTCTATAATCATGTATTTCTATGTTTGTTACACATAATTCTATGGTTCCATGATTCAATTTCACAACTCTGATAGGTATCTAGGTACCCACACATACTGAGAATACACTGCGAATTATGCTAAGTAACACCCACATTATTTCTATTTATGGCTGCACTGAAATGAAACAAAATTATGCCAAAGTACGTAAACATAAAAAACATAAACTCATATTTTCAATTTATTAGTTATGATTGTTTTCATTTGTTCTCAGATTTGTATTAATTATGCAGCAGAATGTTTAATTTATGGTGTTTAAAAGCTGTATATGTTGGTTGTAATCAAGGGTTTGCTAATACGATCATGAATGTCTATGGAGGACAGCTTGCCACAGACCACTGAGAATTTTCCCTTCCCTCTTGTGTGGGATATTCTCTTCAGAGTCTGGCTCTATTGTTCTGAAGGCACCTTTATAGCTGAGGAACACCACATGTTATCAAATGTAAAGCAGAAAAAAACCAATGCACAGGTGCCCTACACTACAGTATGTTCATACACTAGATCGTGTGTCTTACCTCTTACTTAAATATTACTTAAAAAAATAAAACAGTACATCACAACTGTTTAGTGAAGTAATCTTCACTATAGATTATTAACAATTTTTTCAGATGTACACAACACCGTGAACACTGCAGAACAGCACCGCAACACTTACACCCCTTCAACCAACATCTTAAAGATACCCACTCTTCGTAAATAATTACAAACTAATGCAATTATTATTACAGATGGTTGATTACTGGCACGCTTATTCTAAATACAAACTGATACAAAATTAAGGTATTAACATTTTTTTTGATACTGATTTTTCTTGACATTTTTTACTGTCATGGTACAAAAGAAGAAACATGGTTACTTTAATTAGGAATAATACATTATACAATTCAGAGAGATTAAAGAAAAAATAGACATTTCTAAAAACAGATTAGTATAACTAGAGTATTTCACTTGAACAGATTACTTTTAAAAATTAAACTACAGAAATTTTTGAACGTGTGTTCTCCAACTTCCAGGATTCCATAAATTGTCTATGGCTTCAATTACACCTGAATATTGCTTACTTTGCAATCTTAGACAGGAAATTTCAGATTAGTTTGCGTGTCAACTTGATGTATACTGTCCCACTTGGATCATCTTCTTTTAGTTTCACACATATAGAGATGTAGTGGTCTAAGAATGTTTCTTTAACCCCCAGAAAAGTCTGTCATCTATGTCAACTGTAATGTTAAGTGCAAAGCAGGCTGGAGGAACTGGTAGTCATTAAGGGATTTCTTGCGGCCAGTGCGGTCACAGAGCACTGAAATGTGAGGTAGCAATTTAATTGCCAAACAATCTGTTCTACCGCTTTAATAAAGTCCCGTCTTCTCCTCTAGCTACCATGCATTCTCCATAATTGAGTTCCATATGACATAATGGGAATACAATAATGCCAGATCAGTGAAATAAATAAAAAAAACGAGAGCTTGAAAAGGAGAAAAAATAAACTGCCACGGCAGATGTGAGCTCCTTTCTCTGCATTCATTATTTCGGTTTGGTTTTGGAGTATTATGTATGTGCTTCATTTTTTCTTTTCCGGAGCCGTTAAATGACAGAATAAGTTCCGGGAGGAATTAATCACAAGGCACTTCATGAGAAAATGCTGCTGATTTCTGCCGCCAGCAGGCCGAAAGCTCTGTCTTTATGACAGTTCCGGTGATGGCAAAGGGGAGCCATTGAGGGGGCTTTTGCAAACGTTTCCACTCTAGTGCAGTGGAGTTCCTACGATAACCTTACATTTAAAGTGACCACATAAACATTAAGCTCCCTGCATCTGAAAGGCAAAGCCTGAGTGCAAGTGATAAGCAATAAATCAGTGGAAACCCTACAGAAGCGCACGCGTACACACACACACACACACACACACACACACATTTATCTTCATGTCTTTGTGGGGACTCTCCATTCATTTCTATGGGAAAAACCCAATGTAAACCTTTACCCAGCCCTAACCTAAGCCATAAACAACCAAACAGAACACTTTCATCATTTTTAGTTTTCTGGTTGCAGTCACAGAATTTTGTAAAATTGAGTTTCCCCTCCGAAAAAAGGTCCCCACAACATCAAAATAACAGGTGTTTATCATTTATTTTGATCCCCATAATGTAATATATAGATGACACCCCCCACACACACACACAACCAAGGTTGATGGGCACCATAAAACATTAATTTCCTGGAAAAGTCCGATTTTCATATGACCTGATATTACTTTTTAAAATGCCTCTTCATAGTCATATTCTTATCTATCAACCGATATGAATACCGCCCCCCTCCCAAAAAAAAAATAAAGAGCAGAAGTAAAACCTAACAAATTTCCCATGTGCCAAGGCTGAATCACCCTGGATGCCACCAGAAAGCATGATTGAATAAACATCAGCTGAAAGAGAAGGGGACATTGAGATATTAATGAAAGGCAACTCACAGGATTACATTTCCCCTTGAATATTACACCTGTCATAAATATTTTTTTGTTAACATACAATTTTTGAGTTTTAGCATGCAGTGTGCACACATTGCTAACTGCATCAAAGGCACATCAGCAAAAGCAAAGTAAAAAAAAATCTAAAAAAGGCCCTGTGTGCTTATACACCCCCAGGCAAAGGAAGCATCAGAATATCAAGTTCGCTTATGTTCTACTCAAATCACATTTAGCTGCCAAAAAGCAAGAACGACACCACCTGAAAGAGACACTTTGCACATAACAACTCAGCAGTTTCCATCAAAACGCTAAAATTTTGGCTTGAACTTCAAAAGCACTTAGGGGTTTGTTTCTTTCTGTTCCATTTTGCCCTATTGTCACTGTTAATTGTGACTCGCTGCTATAAGAGAGTAACAGAACTCTAAAGGTGTGTCCTCAGACCGGTCCTTGGGGACTCTTAGACAGTCCATGTTTTTGTCAGGAGCTGGGAGGGAGCAAAAACGTGGACCGTCTGGAGGCTTCTCAAGGACCGGCCTGAGAAACACTACACTAACATATCATTACCATACTGTCCAGGTCAGTCATGATGCAGGATCCAGTGGCTACTTACAACCTGCAGGTAACATGGTGTATTATGGAAGCATTCAGTACGCCCCTGACAGTTTGATACGTATATGCGAACTGTAGTATTATGATATGGCTGTCATTCCTACATGCATTAATCTGAATATAATATTAGGCTTTTGCCCAAATACATCTAAAAACCAGGGGTTCTTATTTATGAGGGTTAAAATGCAATATTATTATATAGCAGCAAATGTTGTAACCACCTGGCTAAAGGTAGCTGCATACTTACTCGTAATCAATGTCATTTCAGCAATATGATGTTGTATGAGCGATTCCACCCACTGTCGACAATTGTCTGACATAATCCCAACCAGTCGATAATTATCTGACATAATCCTATCCACTGTCGACAATTGGTTGACATAATCCTACCCACTGTCGACAATTGGCTGACATAATCCCACCCACTGTCGACAATTGGCTGACATAATCCCACCCACTGTTGAAAATTGGCTGACATAATGTGACGCCGTGGGGTTGGTCAGCAGCCGGCATGTTTTGTACCGCACCACACTTATCTTTATTTGGTGTAAATTAAAATTAAATTTGATGTCCTTGTCTGGGCTGCTGCTAGTATTAAAACCATAGTGCGTCTTAACAAAGAAATTTTAAAAGAGCTGTCATTTTCTTTATTAAAATGACTCGACCACTCGTCACAATACATAGTTTTTTTGCCCCATTTCAGTGGGTCTGCGGTTTAAAAAAAATTTGTTGCTCTCTCTGGTTATGGAGTTTGTAATATTGATTATCTATCTGTCTACACTTACTGTGCTGCGATTGCCTATATTTGCTAACAGCAACATGCTTTGTATATGTTCTTGTCAAATAAAATCATTTTTCTTCATACAGCTAAGATTTGGTATTCCAAAAGTATTCTTCCAAAAATAATGTTAAAAAATTATGTTTGTGTGTGTGTTCATTTGAAATAGAATAGATACAACACCTACAGGTTATCAAAGTTAACGGGCACTTAGAATTTTTATGTTTTTCTCTCTTTGATTTCATATTGTAGAGACATAAACTAGACCTAGTCATTCTGCCATTTTCCTGCAATTGTTACATGGAAAAATAAAGAGTTCATTGTTAAATTTAATGCTGACGTATTTTTATTTTATTCTTATATATAAAGATGCCAAAACCGTTCCCCAGGTAAAGGAGGGGAAAAATTGGACTATTAGGACCCCTAGGTAGACGTTTCGGCCACCAGTTGTTCATCATCTAAGTGAGGTGATATTATGACCTCATTCCACGTGGTCACACACATTACGCTACTGAAACCTACAGAAACTTTTTGAATGGATCTCAGATAAATGAAAATTGGTATTTGAGGCATACGCCTTACGGGCATGCTCTGAAGTCTGTCTGACAAGAACAAAGGAGAGCAAACATAGTGGTTCTTAATTCATCATATTCATTTATCCCGGCAGAGCAACCAACCTCGTGGAGGAAAACTAGTGCAAAAGAGCCAAAATCTCTGCATGCAGCTGCCCTTCTCTCCCCCACACATGAGCATCATGGGCACAAGCGTGACCCACACACAGAACCACGCTGAAGCACATGCACTCACCTTCTTCCAGTGTTAAAGTGTTTTAACCCAAACTTCCTCCAGCACTCTTGTTGTGCCCAATTGTTCTCCTATGGGGTTTCTGTCTGCGTTTGGAGTGCTCATAGCACATATCTCCTGGCAAGTTGTTTATAATGGTACAGACACTAAGCAATGAAAAAAAAACTGACCGACAGTGTACTTTGGCCTCCTACAGGGGCAGCTCGGCTTGGATGGAAAAAACTTCATACACTTAACGTGTTCCAGCAGAAGAGAAATATCCCTGTATGGTTATGGTGATACTAGACCTCTACAGAAAGCATTACACAGCTTGCAAACGCTGTTAACTTTCCAATGGTATTTAAAAGAGGATACAAATAATATACTGAATAAGTATTCCAATCTTTAGCAACAGTACAAAATTACAAATTATAGTAAATTCATTTAGGCTTACAATAATATGTTTCTAAATGGTTTAATGTAACATGACTTTTAACATGGGTGTTGTGGCCCTATTTATTATGCGTCTGTACACATTGTGTGCTGACAGACTGACTGAGTGATTAATTAACAGATTTTTATGAATGTAAGGGGGAAATGATGCTGTCACAGAAGCACAGAGGACACAAAGTGTCCCATCTCCCATCTTCTGTCAAATACTAAAACATCACAAGTAACGATAACAATGTACTTGGATCTTCAAAAATAAACCATAGATTCATACTCATTTGTTATACTTCAGTTGGGGATGACAAGACACATCAGTGACACACACTCCCCATATAATTCAACTAGTTTTTTTTCACATTTCAAAAATTCCCTGGGTCACAGGGTACCCGGATTAAAGGGTATAAGGCAGAGGTACATCCTGTATGGCCTAAAACATTAGCGATATTTAAATGTTTAACTATTCTAAATTCCTCTCACAGCTAGGATTATTAGAACTCTTAGAGGCTTATGTATATTGTTCACCATTGCTGCTTCACACCGAAAAGAGGGCTAGGTTTATATGTCCAAAAAAAGCTTGCAACATCATTTTCTTTATATAATGCATCACATTTAACAATGGCTTGAGATGTTATACGCAGGCACATAAATTATTCATTATGGTCAGGGTATATTAAAAGCATTTACACTGAATGTATGTTAAACCCATAGAAATGGAACAGTAGTCAAACTATCTCTATGGTGATCTTTCTGTTACCTTGGTTTTTTTTTCACAAACACAATCTACCTTCATTCACTGAACTCTTGACCTCACAGGTAAAAACCAGATTTATTAGAATTAATCTTCTTGTTTCGCACACAGAATGAGCCACAAACTACCAGCAGAAACACTGGCTCTAGCTCAAGATACCTTCCATCTGTGGTGGCACCCGGCCAACAACACAACATTAATAAGGCAAAGAGAGTGAATAGAATAGATCGAAAGTTTGTGGAGTTCATTTTGTTAGATTAAATGGCTTCTTTTGGATAGTTATGGCTGAAACGAAAACAGTCTAAAGCAATATCTGTCAGCAAAGTACGCTAACAAAGTCATACACTTCGGCAAGACTGGCTACAAATTTCTGCTTCGTTCAGGGGTGGAAATGACTGAGGCGGGGATAAACACATCAATATTATGGGAGACTACTGATATATCTGCAGTACACTGCAAGAAAAAAACAGAGCCTTACACTGCGCTATTTCAGACATAAACTGGAATTTCCTTGTCACTTTTGACTGGTACTGGTGTTAATACAATGAGTACTGAAGACCAGGGACGCAAGGAGGAGAAAACTGTAAGATGATGCCGATGCTTTTAACACAAGGCAGATGAATCCTGCTGCCCTGTTAAGGATTACATGCTCTCACAATAGGCACGTTTTTTTTTTTTTAAACATGTCCACGGGAATGAAATAAGAGGGCAAAATGACGACCATCAAAGTGATGAGTCTTATTTTACTGCATGTCTTTCTACAGAGAACATGACATTAAATCACTGTGGGCTGAGATGCATTACACCTCAGGAAAATAGGGAATGCTATGATTTACATCGAAAATGCTTCACAATGTGTACGAAAATCATTGTCAGAGGGCTATACGTGACTTTGTAAAGCACTATTCATAAAGTTAACCAAAGTTCAGATTGGATTAATTATGTATTTCATCTATATGTATTTAATCTATATATATATATATATATATAGAAAGAGAGAGAGAGAATTTTTAACATATTTATTTAATATAGAAGGTCGGCCATCTGCAAGATGAGCTCTAAAAAAAACACTTAATATATGGCTAGTGGGTGGGAGTTTGGGCATCAGACATTTCTAAAGCTCTTCTGAACATCAGAACCCCTATCATGTTCCATACTGGTACTAGACATAATGTCATGAATAAACACCAGTTCAAAATAAAATACAGCTTAGCAGAAAAATCCTTCCAGATCTCCTTACGAAGTACGAGTTTTGAGGTTGTTAACAGTGGATTTGGACAGGATATTTGAGCACTGTGACCCTTTCCGTATTGTAGAGACTCAGTACGAGGGATTACACAGATAGACGGACGGACGGACGGACGGATGGATGGATGGATGGATGGATGGATAGATAGATACTGTAGATAGATAGATAGATGATAGATGATAGATAGATAGATAGATAGATGATAGATAGATAGATAGATAGATAGATGGATAGATGGATAGATAGATAGATAGATGGATAGATAGATAGATAGATAGATAGATAGATAGATAGATAGATGTTGGATGCTGATGACGGGAACCAGCTGAACGCTTAATCCTTGGCCTCCTGGTGCACATGCCGTAAGGCTACAGGACTTCATCCCTGTGCATTAGAGGGCTGTGAACCTGCAGATACACCACATGTGTAGCAGTGGAAATCAGCCTCACTAATCCAGATGGCATTTGTAAAGCTCAAATTCATTCATTACAGAGTATGGTATATGCATGCTTCTGTTACTCTGATCAGTGCCACAGCTGAATGCAAAATGTACATCTTATCCTGAATAGTGAGAGTAGCGGGAAAATAGTATATTATCTTTATCATGTTTACATTTTTACAGCACAAAATATATAATCAACGAGGTGTGGCAATTGGTGGTGTTCTTTTGCTTTAAAGAAATAATTTTAATTAGACATAATTTATCTGTGCTATTTATATAGAAGAAAGAGATGATGTGTTCAGATATCAGTATTAGTAACAGGATTCTGTGCATAAATAAAAGACATAGGGGGTGGCATGGTGGTGCCGTGGTTAGCACTGTTGCCTCACACCTCTGGGACCTGGGTTCGAGTCCCTGCCTCGGTTCCATGTGTGTGGAGTTTGCATGTTCTCCCTGTGCTGTCGTGGGGTTTCCCCTGGTTACTCTGGTTTCCCCCCACAGTCCAAAGACACGCTGAAGCTCATTGGAGTTGCTAAATTGCCCGTAGGTGTGACTGGTGTGTGAGTGTGCCCTGCGATGGGCTGGCCCCCTGTCCAGGGTTGTTCCCTGCCTCATGCCCGCTGCTTCCGGGTAGGCTCCAGACCCCTGGCAACCCAGTAGGATAAGTGGGTATAGACAATGGATGGATGGATAAAAGACATATTGAAATGTTTTTTTGGACTCAACAGGCTGCAGTTGTTGGTGATTCATTTGTAATTTCAAAGTGATGTATTGTTCCATGTTATACAGAAAGCACACGCAAAATCACGATTCTTCTTGTCTGTCTTGTAGGTGTCACCTGGGTCATGTCATTTTAGCATGTTTTAACAAAATGATAAACATTTTATACAGCATGTCAAATGAAGCAACCGGCCCTTAGTTATACCCAATTAGACTCTGGCATTTTCCTAATCTCTGGTCAATACAACTGAAAAAACTCAGTCAAAAGAAGGTGACTTCAAAACAGGGGATCCCACTTCACATGTAAATTTGATCAATGTGTACCATTTTCAAGGGCCCTTTAAATCTGCTGGGTGTTTTGGCTACATACTGAAACAACTGCACTTTATTCAGCTTTGTTTATTTTTTCCCTTATTTAATTACTTCAGTTTAGATGAAGCCTGTGCAAAATTATCTTTCAGCAATGGTTTTAATTATTCCTTCATAGCCATTATGCTTAATGAATTTTAGTTTAAATTCTAATGTCTGGAGTATGTACTGCAGTGTTTTGCATGCTGCTTTTGGCGTCGGACTTGCAGGAAATGCTAGAACATAACTTTGTCCAGTCGAGCGGATATGACTTCAGGGCTGCTTGTACGTTAAGTTCACCTTCACATTCACTCTGCTTTCTAAGCATTAATTTAAAACAGAGTCCAGGTGGTTTGCCCTTTTAGCATCTCTGATACCAGTGGGTCACTCGCAAGAGTGGGTCATTGATTAAGTGGACAGAAAGTTTTCCTTCCAAGCTGTCTGAGGAAAGCAGCACCGCAAGGAAAATAATTTATTCAAAAGAATCACAAGCAATATTCAGAATTACCGTACAATTATCTCAGATGTATTAAAAATATAGTGCTATAAATATAGTTAACACATAGCTCAAAAGGAGCATCCATTTTAAATAGCTACTTATTTAATGCAGGGTTCTTGCAAGCCTGGAGTCAATCCCAGGAACCAGAGACTCCAGGTGGCAGGGGAACAGGACAGGATTCCAGTCCATCACAAACAAACACACTCAATCACAATAACACACTAGTGGTAATTTGGAAACAGAACATTTTAAAATTCATATTTCTGTATTTTGAGAGCAGATCAGAGCACCTAAGGGAGACACAAACACAGGAGCACGCAATCTCCACACGCTGTAAGCCAGGATGGGAGTCCAGATGGAGGGTCTGCATACACTACTCAAGGTGTTACAAAGATCTTTTGTATTTAAGAATGGACTTTAACCATATATCAAATACATGTTACCACATTATTAACAAAAATTAGTTCCTCTTCTTATACACTGCATATCCTATGCTAGAGTACAGGTCTACTAAGCTTTTTTCATACTCTTTTGGTCTTTAAGGTGTGGATCACACTTGTCAATTTATCATCCAACTGCACGTACTCTAACATGTACACCAAGTACTGTAACTACATAAATACTAAACTGCCGTAAACCTCAGAAACCTCCCTCTGCCCTTTATTTAGTGTCAAATATACAAATATGTCTAAATATTTAAAAAAAATAAATAAAGCTAGTAATAAACTGTGTTTATATTCTTGTACTGCCGTCTATCTACATATCCCAGAAACCTTTACAGGATCTTGTTTTTAAGTTAGCACAGACTCCAGTAATGGGTTTCGCATGCCAGCCATTTAGCACTAGAACAATAAGGACCCATCATCTTATTTCATGTACCGAACAAAGGTATTAATTAGGTATTAACCACATTCTGACAATGACTACCATGAGAACTGTAATGATCAAAGTCCATCAGTTCCTCAGCTTATCATCGCATCAGAAAGATGACACCCTCTGCCTTACATTGTTCTGTGTTCTGGCAAAAGCATGCATATGAATCCTCTTAAAGTACTTAAATGATCCGTTATTTTACACAAAACAACGTGTCGGGAGAGTCCTGTTCACTCTCCTAACAATTCATAGTTTTGATTATAACAATATCCTACATAGGCAGGGAATGACATCTGGAAAGGCAAAAGATATAAATATATAAAGATATAAAGATGTGCTTCAACCATCTTTATTCTCACTGTAAACCGAAACGCAAAAAAGAAAGAATTAGTTTGACCTGTGGTGTGGGTGTGGGGGAAATCAACAAAGATGCAGCCCTTTCCCAGGGAGGCAGAGATGAAAACAACATCATCTGAATAAAGGGTTGGTGGAAACCACAGTAGAGTTGCCTTCCAAGAACTCTGACATTGGATCAAACCGTAAACCACAGGAAAAAAGCGGAAAAAAAAATGACTAACTCTGAGGAAGGCAGTCAAAAGATGCCTTCAGGGTAACCGAAACAGCAAGTTACTCCTAAATAGGAGGCATAATAAATAAAAAAGCATAAACACATCGCAGGACTCATGAATTCAGTGCAGGGAGTGCATAGGGGACCTCAATCTGAATAAATAACTATATGCCCGTGTGGTCCAAGATCCACATCTTCCTGAACAACTATGCTAAATCTTCCTTATGGTCAACCATAACATAACCTATCCACAGAAGAACAGGAATAAATGCTAATAAAATGCTAAAAAGCAAGCACTGAATGCCCAAAAGTTGTACACCAGGTGGTCCAAAGGCAGCCATGTAATCGCTATTCTGGTCGAATGCCGAGGTGCCGAAGCTGTCTGAAGTCTTCTCAAAGTGTGCGCCTCATTATCTTGTCTGAAACCCTGGTCTGAAAGGTGCTGAATTTGTTTCTCCACTTTGTAAGCTACAGCCTGCTTTTTTCCCTGCCTCTTATGACAGTTTATAAATGTGTTTTCATATTCCTCTCCAATTCACTGCACCCAGAACCCACGATCCCGCCTTGTAGCATTCATCAATTTGATCCCAACTCAAGAAAAACGGCTAAAGATACTGTGATAAGCACAAAGGGTGAAGGGAGTGTCGTGAGCGTAGTCACCTGCCATTCTGCATGCACATATTGTTGCATTCAATAAAATGGCAGCTGGATTTTTTTTTCTTGCCTTTAATCTCTTTTTTGAGAGAATATCACTTCATAATATAAATTCCCTAACACAAAACATAACAATGCCTATATATTCCATGACAACTTCCCGTAGAGCAGACAGCAACTGCAAGTCCAGGGTACCAGCTGCATTTTAAGCTTGCGTCTTTCTTGCCTTTTGTGACTTGTTACGAGAACATCCATTAATATGTTTTTTGAAGAATTTGAATGACAGTTTACCTCCTTGATAAGCTCTGTTCTCCGATTTGAAACTCAAGTTCATCATTTGTACTACATATCAGGTGTTTATCCTTTTAAAAGACACAATCAGCACACAAATAATGTCAAATTATGGTGTATGGTGGCATTTCCAAGGAGTAAAACAAGATTTAGTAACTTGAGATCTTCAACAAAGTCAACGATAAAGTCCACCAGCAGTTTGATAACCACAAGCCATTCTTCAGCATGTTGTGGTTTTAGCAATGACTGGGGCCATCAGAAAGGATAATGCAAGAGTACTTTACAAGATGCCCCCGATGCTGGTATCAGAAATGGTTAAACTTCATGCACACTCACTCTTGAGATCTGGAATGAAGCAATCGGGTGAGTGGGTAATAGTTTGCTCTTGAAAACAGTTCATGGTTTTACTTAACTGTGCTCTCACCATGGTTACAGCTCCTTGCTGCGGAACTGGAATTTTGACTTGTATTCAGCAGCTGCATCTTCCTGCACGTGATACCTATAAAATGTGATATTTTTTTTAAAATTTGTACTTACTATTTTATATTCTGTTTATAAAAAAATAGCAGCAAATTCCACACATGTATTCTACCTTCTAATGTTAAGCACACTGGACATAATTTGGTGCAATTCACTGGGATTCCAGAAGACAAACAAACAGTGGGAGCAAACAGTTTGTGATTTTCATTCCAAAAGTATCCCCATGCTGCCATGAGACTAATTAATATATTATTACTTTATTAATTAATTTTATATATTAATTTAATTGCTGCTAAAGCGTGAGGCCCATTTTGGGCACTTAGATATAATATATAGAGTAGAGATGGGCTCATCCACATTTTTTCCAGTTCCAATCCGATGCACAACTGCCGATACTGATACAGATTCTGATACAAGAGCTCTTTTTACTTTTTTATTTTAATATAATAAATGTATAATATATATACATTTTATATATATTTTCTTTTAAACTGGTCAATGCAGATGAAAAACTGTTGAATACCAATATCTTACAAGCGAAGATGCGTGAGTGGCGAATGCTGAAAATGCCCTAAAATGTTACTCCCACCGGTAACAGCGTCACTAACACACCATTGCGACAGCAGCCCCAACTGCGTCACAATCTGTATCAAGTGTGCAAAACAGCCAAAGCTAGCAACTCCCAAATCATCCGTTGCTTTTTTCATATTACATGTGGTGTCTCGCACAAATGCGTGCACTTTTTAAGTGGGATTTTCCACTAAACGCCACTTCCACCTCTCATAACTTTGTTTTTATAAAGATTGCAAATCGCTGTGCTACTATAGTTGCTGTAAAAAAGTAAAATGCTCCAAGATCATCACCTTCTAACCTGCTGCATTCCCTTTGAACCCCAAACTCGGAAATTTCAACAGGACCGCCCTCCCAAGTCATATTCCGACTCGTGAACGTCGACACAAGCCCAAGCTCAGAATACAAGATGGATGTGCTATTTATCAACAGAAGTTAAAACTGTTTTATACTGTCTATTAGCATGTATGTTTTATTTGTGGCTCGTTAAATCGGTCGTACACACAATTACTGTACAACTGCATCTGTGGACATGTTGCTACAGAGTACTGCTAACAATTAAACGGCCTAAAACTGATTTCTGGTGTAGTTGGATGATTTGTTGGATTTAAGGTAGTCCGGGCTAAATGAAAGTGAACGTAGATTAAGCCTATTTAAACGGAGGTACCTTAAGTCCGTCAAGCTGTCCGGCTAAGCAAGAAAATTTGCTTTTTGAATAAGGTCCCTGATTTTGCTGAATGGCTTTCTGACTTGTACTGGAACGGGTTTAACTCGTGTGTGACGTCATTCACAGTTTCTCGTGCTGCAAAGCCAATGCGCATGACGTCACCGCAGGCAGAAGTCATTGCGCTCACACCCACTGAGAGGCAGTGTCAGCATTCAGCTCGAATGCCGCAAAAAACACATAAAATGGGCCTCACATAAAATGGGAAGGAGCCGTTGTGCGATTCATTGTACAAAGAGAGCTATAAGCTATGTTTGAGAGTGCCTAAACTAAATGATTAAGTATTGGACCTGGATCAGTCACATGTGGCCAATACATAATTCGTCAAAAAGGTCTGGATCGGCGCCGATACATGCATCTCCAATGTAGAGTTAATAAATATAAAAATATATGGAGTTTTTTTTTTTTTTTTAATAACTGATGCAAATGTATGATCTTTAAATCTGAATGTCAAGAGTCTGTGAGTCTAAGGTGGAATAGGTCAGATTATATTGCAGTAAATGTAATGTACAGATCAGACAGACACTGGTCCGTGGAGAATTAAGGTTATTACACTTGCACGTGCCACTTACATCCCTATAAGAGTGAAGGTCTCCGGATGGAAACAAATTGTGCCTTTGAGAATAATAGGCAGCTCACCAAACCCCTTCATGCAGTGAACTAAAATCCAGGCTAAAACTAAAATCGTATACTGATCACCTGTTTGTACCATATTGGTTTTAAAAGTGCATATTTTTCCTTTTTAAAAGTTCTCTTGGAGTGTAGTTTTTCCCCATTTTTTGGATGACCTTATGCTGGAAATTTACTTTAAAAATGCCACAAAAACAGGTTAAAAGGAAGAATTATTTGGATATCAAGCACTAATCAAATTAATAAAAATATGGCCAATAAGAAATAACCATAACACAAAAACAAAAATTACACATAAAATACACACACACATTCTCAAAATGCAGATAAAAAATAAATCCCATGCAGCTTAACTGAATGTTACTTGCTCAGCAGTCACTGAATAGCTTAATAATAAATAATAGATGTTATGTTTCCCATGGCTTTTTGAGCTGCTAAACCAATCTGGAAATAAGCTACTATCATGCTAAAAACACTAAGCAAATATATTCTGAAAATTAGTTTACTGGTTAACATTTTATGATGTTGTTTACACTTCATTCATTCATAAATTTCACTTAAATGCTGTTTTTTTTTCCTACAAGTAACAGTTTTGCATCATTTACCTGATTGTAATATTAAGGACTGTTATTAGTACTTGCAACATGAGTGATGGTGAGAAAATATATACAACAAAATTATGTTTTATGTTAGACATCAGTTCTCCCAGGAGACTATTCTATAGACAGACAGACAAACAGACAGACAGCCAGACAGACAGACAAATAGCCAGACAGACAGACAGAAAGCCAGACAGACAGACAAACAGACAGCCAAACAAACAGACAGTCAGACAGCCAGCCAGACAAATAGCCAGACAGACAGCCAGCCAGCCAGACAGACGAATAGCCAGACAGACAGACAGAAAGCCAGACAGACAGACAAACAGACAGCCAGCCAGCCAGACAGACATACAAAAATCCAGCCAGACAGACAGACAGCCTGCCTTCAACTGAAAACCATTATCTTTGCCTGAAATTCACTGACACAGCCACAAAAATGCCTGACTTGACTCCTTCAGTTGGTAATTTAAGGACACTGATAGAAAAATCACACATGACGGAAAACGACACAATACAATCAGTTGTGTATCCTAGGATACTGAAATACATGCTTGGTATTTAAGCACATTCTCTAAGGTCTCCACAGGACTTAGCGTTACTTTAAACTTACGCACAGCCAGCTCTACAAAGATTGCTAATGTTTATTGAGGCTGCAATTCAACGCTTCATGTTAAAGACGTTTATTCTCTTTTGTTTCATATAAAACAATAAACATGGGTCTTGCACAAGTTTGTCACAGTGCAATAAACATCACCAACATACTTTAATCTAGGTAAGTCATGAAGAGTTTATGACTGCTTGCCTAAGAAGACATTGTGATGTCGGGACACCATAGTATTAACTGTACTTTCACAAAGACTCTAATTGTAGAGAACAATGTAATTTAACCAACATCCAAATTTCCACTCTCAAAATCAACACCAATGCACAAATGTCAAATAATACATTTTACGGAGCCTCTGGGCAAAATAAGCTCACAGATTTGCTTAGTGGTATATTTGCATGATATACATAAACTCCCATATCAACGATGCATGACATATGTTGAGAAGTGCTACAATAACACAGAAAGCCATTAAGTTAAGTAACATCGCCAGTCACATACTGTATTTCTTTTCCTATAGTAATCTACCTTCATCCTGTGTTAGCTTTCTGTACGCATCTCTTATATTAGACAGGTCGGTGCCAACCCGTGTCTTAAATCTGCCATAAAATACCCTCAAAACAATTATTTATTATCCAATTCATCATGAATAAATAAACTGAATTGGTCTTATCTTGCCTTACATGTCTGGGCAGGCCTTACCTAGTGAATTTTTTTTTTTGATTTTCCAGATGCAGTACACAAATCTATGTGGTGCTTTTATACATTTAAAACTTACAATGTAAACTGACCCTAACAGCAGAGGAAGGTTAAACACAGTCATGACATTTTACACACAATAGATACACACAGAAAAGACTTATGCAGGAAAGCTCTCCTTGCTGGCAATGGTGTTTTCAGTCAAATATTGAATTAGGAAAAAAAATGTTCAACTTATCTTTTAAAGGATGTTTCAGTAAATATGTGACCTTAAATATTTCTTAAGACTATATATAATCTATATGATCGCGACAAGCTACAGCCAGGGTCGAGTTCAGTGCAAGGGTGTGATTCGTGGAAAGATTCACACGGGAAAAGACTGATCATTACCCTTGAGTCTCAATTGCCCTGAATGGGACACCCGGGTCTTGAACCAGGTGCAAAAGCCATTTCCCCCTTTCTCACTGCAGTTTTCCAAAGCACTATATCAGAATCACCCGCATATTAGTCTGCATTAGAGCACATCAAAGGAAATCCTGAAACGAATCTTGGTTTCACACTGATACTTAATGGCACCACAGAAAGCAAGACCCAGACAGCTCTTAAGATAATTGTACCCCTGCTGTAATTCCAGAAGTATTTTTTTTTCTTTCTTAAGAACAGTCCAAGAGTCTGACAAATATTGACCCAGTATATAATAAATGGATGATTATCCAGGTACAATTCACTAGTAGTAAATCACTATAGAATGCATTCTGTTCAATTAATATTCCATTTATTTCATTGCTAATACGGTCGGGCGATATTCATTTTTCAAAATAACCTAAAAAGCAGAAGATAATCTGCCTTCCTGACAGCTGCTTAATCTACGAGCAAACTGTTGTAGTAACAGCAGAATAGCATTTTTTGCAAAGTACAGCTTGGACTTCATACTGACGCTAAAACACGTTAAGTATGTACTTAAAATAAGCTTACTCTGCTGTGTGAAAACAATTTATCTTACAGCAGCATTTGTGTTTTCCTTGCATCTTAAATTTTCATAATTGTCCATCCATCTGTCAGTTTTCTGTACTATCTTGTCCTATGCAGGGTCGCAGAGGTACGAAGCCTATCCCCTAACCTACAGGCACAAAGCAGGGAATAACCCAGGATTCGACAACAACCCATCGCACACATGCATGCATACAGACATACACACACACACACACTCCAAGAATGATTAGCTGTGTCTGAGTTTGACTTGTGGACTGCCTACTTGAAACATCTGACACAGAACGTCGGTAAAGTAGCCTAACATCTTTAAAAATTAAACATGATGACATACTCTGAGGTGACATTAAAGATCTGTGGTGCTGCCAAATAACTGAAGTAATCATCTTTGCAACCAGGTCACACATCTTTGTCATAGAAATCATTAAACTAAATGCTTCACAAATTAGTGGATATGTGCACTTTTAGGCCTAGATGTAGGTTACATTTTTCAAGCACACATTGCAAAGCTAGTAGAGCAGGATGCTAAACTCTTCATGAGATCTTCGTCAAAAAAAAGTGGGATTGGCTGAAAACAACTGCAATGTTCTGAATCCATTGATACTATTCGACACTTACTGTAATTTAGGAACAATGAGCTGGTCAAACTTGTACCCCAAAGGGTATATAAATAAGTATGCAAAAGATCAATAATTCCCTACCTTGAAAGCTGTTTATTTATTTATGCCTTGAGCAATTACATGACCCGCTGCTTACACAAATTGTCTTATATGGGTATTGTTTCTATATATTTCTTATATATTTCTTATATATATATGCATCATGTTACCAGTAACAACAACTTCTCACTGTGACCCATAAAAAAATGAATTTATTTTTCAAACAATAGCATTTATTGTGTTCCCCTTATTGCCAATTTACTCTCAGAATGTGTGGATATAGAAAAAAAACACATTTCAAAATGACTTTCACTGGTCCACGACTTAAGGAGGAATGGAGAACACCCTTCGCTGGCTGAGGAAGGTTCTCCCTTAGGGATCCCAGCACAGCGAACTAAATTTCTGGACAAACATACACCGTATCTTTCCTTGTCATAACAGTGAAGGGACAGAAAAAAACAGCAAAGCTTTATTTTAATACTTTTCTACAGTTTAACCCTTCAAATAGACTTTGGGGACAGAATGAATTACCTCCCGTGTCTCCAGTGCCAAGGCCTGTGTCTCTATATCAGAGGAAAACTTCAAATAATTGTGTGTTTAAGCACGTATGGCTTGCAATTACTTTCTCATTAAAAAGACCTCCCTCTCCTCCAATCACACATGCCCCTGAATTGGGGTGGCTCCTATTAAATCATTTCACAATTAAAGAGACGTCAGTCTGCTTGTCATCACCCACCTGTTTTTGCATAAATGAGTACTTATGAGTACTTATTAGGGACATTGAGCCAATCAAAAAACTACTCTCTATGGACCCTACATGGTCACAGTTATATCTCAATAATATCATACCTTTTAGATACAGTCTTTCTTCATGGAGCAAACACTAGCATGCACATTGCATAGAAAATAACCTAGTAGACAAGAAAGTACTGAGACTGCCTTTTAGTGACCTGCTAGATTATTAAACACTGGGGAATGTATTGAACAAATCAAATGGCAGCAGTTAGCTGGGTCACTGAGATAATTTGAGGACTTTAATAAACACTACTTGGCTTCAAGCACTATACTGTGTCACTGCTGTTTGACTAAAAGAATGCACCTTCACTAATGCAACCAACTGCATTAAAGGTCAGCCGTCTTCCAACATTATGATGCTGGTATCGTGGCCTTGTCTGCTCTGCCGTTACCATTGTGATTTATCAAATAAAATAAAACAGCTAGTAATTAGATATCGTGACTCTTTAATAATGACTGATTTGCCCTGCTTTGCACCTGTAGCATATAGAGTCTCGAACCATGCCACCCTGCACAGGGCAAGCAGGTATAGAAAATGGATGGATGGATGGATGGATGGATGGAAAGCATTATTATAAAACTAAGCTACATTAGGTACACCTTGATTTACAAAAAAAAAATCCAATTAATATATTCTGGGATGAGCCTTGGACCCCTACAAGCCTGCACAAAACAAGAAGTTAAAGAATATGGATGGATGGATGGATGGATATATGAGAATAACATTTACCGCTAACTGTAATTTAAAACAAAGTTAGTCTTATGTGTGCTTCTGTGAATTTAACTTGAGACGTCATCACACAGATATCAGCAAGTTGGAAATCAATCTGTTGTTAATACGATGAGTATTAACACATCAGCCTTGTTGGACGCTGTAGCCTGTAATTTATCTAGTTAATAAACATCAAGTGTCTGGAGATGAGCACATGTGTCTGAAGATGACGTTAAATTACGAGCCAAAAGGTACTGTAGACTGTGCTGGCATGTCCTCCAATTAAGCTGCTGTTCTGAAGTTTCATTATATGACCTGTCAGTCTATGAGAAACAGTGATCACTCTGAAAAATACTAGCTTATTAACTATCTCCACAGATTGCCATACGGCTATTTTCACACAAACTTTAACTTGCTGCAGGTTTATAATAATGAATCGTAGACCTTGGATAAATACCCTTCAATGGCTTCACTGTGATGACTCTCTGACAAGGCAAATCTTCTCAGAATACATGCATATTTTGTGATAAATTATTCATATCGGTTTCTTGATTAGGGAGATAAAATATGCAGCAAGTTACAACAGACTAATTATTAAAGGATGAAAGGGTATACATTATATAGTAAATCTAATACCTGAACATTATAACATTTTACAGACAAAAAAAATAATTAGTTAATGCTTATACCTGATTATTATATCTATACATTTATATATACAAGTGAGGACAAACCTACAGTATATATAAGTAGCACGATGATGCACTGAATTAGTAATTAGCATTCCTTGGCCGTAATGTATTGCAGGAGACAAAGGGACTTGGGGAGTCATAGCCCCTGGTTGCTTTTTCACACACAAAATGAATTTGATCTGTATAATTACCAGTTAATTAGAAGACAGTAGGCGTGCTTGTCCCTCAACCCCGACGATCCCCTGAAACCTCCACACAAGCCCCAAAAGCCAAAGGTGACAAAGGTGACAGAAAATAAAAACACATTTAAAATTTATTAAATGTAAAAAGTGACATGACATTCAAAAAATGAGATTATTTGATTTTATCCAAAACTGTCAAAGCTCCAAACATAATTGCACTATTCTAATTGTCTCTATATAATAGTATGGATCATATACTGGCAAGCTTTTTCAGCACTTAATATATCAAATCGGCACCACATGCAGACCAGTAAATATCCTATGCGGGCATTTTTATTACCATCACTAAGTTTCTGCTTAAACAATCACAAACCCCATTCTGTAACTAAATACTCATGAATATCCGATGCTGACACTTTAATAACCATCACTAAGTTTTCTACTTAGACAATCACAAACCCCATTCTGTAACTAAATATTCATTCATGCCCACATGCACACACAATAAGAATCAAATGCTACCATTGCTAAATTTCTAAAATGGCAAAGACAAAACTAATACATCTTCTGGTTTCAGTAGCCATTACAGGATCTATGTACTCATTTGTGATTTCCTTTATTAAAGAAAATTACATTTGCTGTCCTTGCATCTTAAAAAAATTATCCATTTAATGGTTTTCACAGCCATACCTATTTGAGAAAGAATGTATTAATTAAACCCATGACAAAACTTCGGTAACCTCTCGGTAAGAAACCTCCATGTAAATGAAATGCAGACAGTGACACATTCCACTAGCCATTCAATTCCTCAAATTCTGCTCTGTTTATACTTAAGGTTCAATCAGGGCCTGTTTTGATCAACCACTTATATTCCAAGCAGGCATCGTACGTAACGCCTAGCCTCGTCTCGCTGACTGACAAAAGGGGTTGACTCAGGCTATGAACCACGTTGTCACACGGCACTCCAGAGAGCTTCTGATCTCTTACATGAGTAAAGTGCTGGAATAAAGAGGTGTGCTACTGTAAGAGGCCTCTGATTGAATCCAGAGACTGAGATGGATGAACTCAGGTACTGTGCGCTGCACATGATTTAGCACCATGACAGAGGAGGGTACTTCAAGGAGTCCTGATTGCACTCTTCCTGGAAGAAGTTAATGAAACCCACAGTATCTAGCATGGATGGATTGGCCTATCGCGTTCCTGAGCCTGGATAATGGAATTCAAAGAAATACATACATATCTTTTCTTTTTTTCTTTGACTCACTGTGGTGATGTCTGTCAGTAAAATATAGATAAATTAGAATCACCCCAATTGTTAATATAAAAGCATCTAATTAAACTATATCACAAAAGTTAAAATAAAAAAAGACTGGTAATCAGAATCATAATCAAAATTCACATTATTCACCTGGTACAACTACTTGAACTAGGAATTTGTTTTGGGAGTACTGGTACCTGCATTCACAGATATACTAGAAGAACAGAGAACATAAAAGCTTATAGTAAAAGCATATAGCAAAAATAAATAAGTAGAAATAAAACAATAGAATAAATAAATAAAATATTGCAGAGCAATGCAAGCTGTGCAAGCTTATAGTATGACTATAGTAAGCAATATAGTCAGTCATGCCAAGAATATCAGTTTGTTACTGCAAGGCAATGAGTCACTCAGAAATAGGATCTGAGGTGTTGTTAAGATAGGAAAATCTATTTTTATTAATTTACCTGCAAGGTTAAGCAAACAGGTTTGACAGTTCTCGAAGGTTCTGCTGTGCTAATGTATTTTCACAAAAAGTCAAATATTCATGTATATGTATGTGTGTGTATTTTATACACACACACACACACACACACACATATATATATATAATTGTATTTTTTTTTACCCAACCCACGTATTAAAACACCAAGACTTCTGGGTAAAATAAGGCAGTGCAGTTTTTTTGTTTTATTACCATCATTATTACTGTATTTCATTTTTTGAATGTACAGTCATTGGGTTTCATTTAAATGTAAATCGGGGCAATGAACTGCATTACGTTGACACCGACTGCAGCTTAAATCCAATGATTCATTTCATAAAACAGAGCCCCCTACTTTCCATGACGGAAAATAGCTGCTTTGACCTCGGAGCACTTGCCAGTGTGTCGAAGCTTGTTTTCATCACGTCCACAGCCCCGCTACTCTGAAGGATCCTGTATCTTAACATTTCCAGCTCAAGGTAAAAGTCAGAATGTCTGTCTTTTTGCGCAAAATTGGCCACAGTAGTTATTTCTACCTACCACTGTGAAAGTAAGTACAGAAAAAAAGACATGACAAGTTACTACACTGACAGGCAAGACCGTATCATGCTTCAGAAAAAAAAATCTACAAAAAATGATTCATGCATGTAAACATAAACTGTATCTGTACTACTGCCACAGGACAGACAGAAACTCAGGTCCCTTGGATAATAAAACCCCACATGGCATAAAGTCTCTCAATCAGCCAATAAGAGTGGGTCCCCAGGACTGGAGTTGAGAATCACTGCTTTACTATTGGCTGATTGAGAGGCCATCCCAAAGAGCCACACCCACAGTGGCTCCCCATGGATCAGGTTCCCCACCCCTGGCATAAACGGAGGGCGAAAGGCTTGACTGTGAGATTTTTTTTATATATATATGATTTCTGTCTGATATCTGTATGATTTTCTTCTTTTCTCTTTTTGCGAATGTCAAAATTGCATGATAGTCGCAATATTAACATATTGAGAGCAAACTATATTTTTTAGAACGTCGCCAAAAGGACACGGCATCCATCTTCCATGCAATTATCTTAATCTGGGCTGTGGATAAGCAGGGGGCTATCCCAAGCAACACTGGACATGTGGGGTTATACCCTGCATACGATGTCAGTCCATCGTAGGGCACATGCAGATACAACCGTACACTGCGGGCAATGCAGGTCACCTCATCTGCATGTTTTTGGACCATAAAGGATATTCGCACAGGGTGGACAGGCAAAATCACACACGTACAAGTATGCAAAGAGTAAGAGAGGGATTCAAACTCCCATTCCTAAAGGTGTAAGGAAAAAGTGTTACCCAATAGTATTAAAACAGAGCATTGACTGAATTTATAAACAAGTACCAGGCATCTTAGATCCTAATTACACCAACACAGCCACATAAAATATGCAGGTAATTAAGAGCAGTTTTTCCATGACAGATTCTACACATCTGCATAAAAATATGATCGGCCAAAAGACACACCAGCTACACTCAGATTAGCATTATGACCTGTTATGGCAGGAATGACAAATGTTAAGGTGTTTATTTATTTCATTTTTGGACAGCCCTTCATCCATCTTCATGAAAAGCTGCTGTCGACGTTTGAGCTCGAGTAGACACATCACTGTCAATGAGATTGTGGATTTAGATTAATTCTTCCCCATGTTATGCATAATGTTAACAGTATGTAATGGGAACCTAAAGGACTGACTTCACCCTTTCAACTTTGATTGTATATTAACACATTTCTCCAGCAGAGAGTGACACAGGCTTTTCTCAGCATAATAGCGCCAAATTACAAGACAACGAGCAGACAAACTATTCAGACACCTAGTTTTATTTTTTATTTATAAAATTTTATTTGATATCATATCACAATGCACTTACAGTGCTTTACAACATGCATATCATCTAAGACTGTGACTTTTTCCGATTTACTATACAGAGGATTCATGAAAAATGTCACTGCGACTGTCTTGGAAAAAAAATAATTTTGATGACCAAGCAGAACTCTGACAGAAATACAACAAAAGGTGCAGCGAAAAAAGTGGCCGGAAATGATTTAAAAAGAACATGACAAGAATATTGCTTATCTTGTATTTGAAAATTCGCTTCCTGGAACACCTAAGCTCACCAGAAAATTATACTATTCCTTTTTCTATTATTTGCTATTATTTTTTTTTCTCAGTAACTTCAGAATTCAGAAACTTCACTTCAGAATTCAGTTAAGTGGAGGAATTACTATTATTCCACATACTAAAAAAAACAAATTACTGTAATTCCACGTCACCCAAAAAAGTTACACATACAATATTATTTAACTCTTCTATATCTATATGATAAATTATATTATCTATATTATAAATGTATAATAACTATACTTTTTTTAAAATATTAAACAAGCAACATTATCTGATTTTAATATATTTTATAACTTTTATAACCCCCCCCCCCCCAAAAAAAAAAACCCACCAACCCAAAAAAGAAAGTGTTTGTATGTGCATGAACATTGTAAAGGTTTTTAGGCACCATATGGAGAAATTCAAACTGCAGTCCCTAGTCAATTTGGTGATTAATTATTTAGTTGCTGTAAGACGAAAAATGTATTGGGAAATGCTGATTTAACTAGTGCATGTCTTTAAAAAGAGACAGGAATCATAACATTAAAAAAACATAGTCTGTACAATTTACTGGTTCAATGTTTTAATCAATTAAGAAAATTTCCTGTGTATCTGCTTGATAGCTATCTGAGATTACAGCGTTAAAGTGGCAGTAGGTTAGATATCTTCAAGGCTACCATGGTACTGTAATGTGAGCTAAGTTTGCTTAACGGTAGTTTAAAAGTAGCTTTGCCAGGCTCATTATAAAATTCCAGATTGTATATTTGTAAATAATAAATAGTGATATACTGCCCAGTCAGAAATATTATATTTATCTTTTATGGGTATATTGTGAATTTTTTAAAACAATTTTCTAACTACTGTAACCATTTATAACATCCTGCTGGAATTCATATAAGAATGGTTTGGCTCCCCCTTACTGCAACATGCAATGGGACAAGGACAGGCAGTCTACATAAAATACAGTTCTGCAGGTGTCAAGTTACCATATTCACAGGTGGGAATTTCCAGATAAATGTCTGGAGATTGACATGCTACCAGGGCAAATACTCAGAGTAAAGCAGACAGTCAAGCTCTTTGTTATTCTGCAGCAGGTTCTGTTCAATGCTTTCAATTCAGTGGAAAAAGAAATATCTGAATCACAACCATTAGGAACAGTACTGTAGTGGACAGTCATACACTGTCTACCATGCCATCGTTTCCCCACCAAACAACATGTATGGCTGATTATCGGTCACGCAATAATACGAATTCCATTATAACACATTGAACAGCTGTAGTGACTGAGCCCTTGTACATTAACGTTTGTGCAAAGTGCTTCTCTTCTACATGTTAAGCCTGGTAAGTTCAAGTATTCTTTTCCCTGATTTTTGAGACGCTGTCTACACCTGTGTATGTTAATAAATACACACTCCCCTAGAGAGTCAAACACATTACTCCGTACAGTAAAGATTAATATAAAGCATTAAATTTTCCATTATAACCTGTGTATCCATCAACTTACATGGTGGTAGATTTCATTATGTTTAGCAATGAAATAGGCCTAACATAGGATTTCTTTTCCCAATTCCAGCCTGAAAACCTCACGCTAATTTCCAGTCAGTAAACCTCAGTGTGAACTACACGCTTGATTGCTTAAGGTATTAGCAAAGGTCAAGGTGTGATTATTGACACTATAATAATATAATAACTGTAATCTCATCACGAGCGCTGGGAGATGACAATGCGTAATGTGAGGCCCCCAAACAAAATGAATGTCCTCTGAGCCTTGAAGTGAAGGACGACGGAAGCAGCACCCTAAAGCACAACTGTGAAGCGAATGGATGCAGGCAAGCCACAGGGACTGACGTGGTTAACAACCTGTAACAAGTAACCTTTAGGGTTCCAATGCGTTTCTAGAGAGCAGTATTGCAGGTAGAAGGTCCCAAAGCGCACCACCCGCGACTGCACCCCTGTTGATAGTGTAGCGTTTCCTCTGTGTAATTGTTGGTGAGCCCCAACACAAACAATAAAAAACAAATCAAATAATACAAGATACCAGCTAATGAAGGGGCAAACCTTAAACCACCATGGAAATGTGTCATTTCAGCCTTCTGTGGAGATAAATTGTCACACTTGTATGCCACCAACCAAGAGGCAAGTGTTAATGACACTGAAAGGGTTAGATATGTGTCATTAGACGCAGACCTTGGTATTTTATTTATGCCTTACTACCTCCCATCTGCTGCAATCTGGCACATAAAATAAGGAAGGTTCACATTTTTTTCCATGTGCCAGAACCAAAATAAGTGTTGTGGT
This sequence comes from Stomatorhinus ivindoensis, assembly GCA_019775895.2. Lineage (NCBI taxonomy): Eukaryota > Metazoa > Chordata > Actinopteri > Osteoglossiformes > Mormyridae > Stomatorhinus > Stomatorhinus ivindoensis. The sequence goes on from JABFEB020000040.1 coordinate 14,539,007, forward strand.
GTTTCAAAGCCATTTAAAATGCTAAAATTACTTCCAGTGATCCCGAAGATTAAAATCGCACATCCGGGTGAGGGGGGGAATGGGGGGTCCTGAGTTCCTGAATTTAAGAAGTGCCAATTACTAAGTGCCAATTTCGCAATGCACTGTAATATATGAGATCTATAAAGTCATTTAGAGCCAATTAATGACATGCAGTGTGTAATAAACTAAGCCATAAAAGTCTTTGTAGCAGCGATGGTTTTCTAGGAATTCTCAGAAAACTGCATGACAGCTATGCATGATGGGACTGTTTTGGCCTTTTCCAGAAATAACTGCATATTGTACTGAACGGCTACTTTAGTACATAAATGTTTCATCAGAAAAAAGTATATTTCAGCAAATTTTTTTGTACAGTTTAGTTTCCACAGCGTCCTGCATTTTACAGGGAAAAAACTGCCGTTTTTTCACATAAAAATCCAAATGTATAAAGATCTTAATTTAATGGTTATAATGATCATCCACGCTAAAAATTTAGTTAATAAACGATACCAGCTTGTAAGGCAGACGTTACTCCTGAGGGGAGCGTCCTGGTCAGCGCGGACACTTCGGCGATGCGCGTTAACTTTCATTAAGTGCGATAAATTTGTATTTTTAAAGCCACGGCACTTGCGAAGCAGCCTCTACCACCGCTACTATTCATAACCCCAAGACATGACAGTGATGGGCAGTTCGGACGCCCTGGGAAGTGCAGAGCAAAGCGCAGGCTGTCCAGCCGGAGCCCCGTGTGCCTGTTGCATCCAGCAAACGCGCCTTTCGCCGCGCCGCGCCGGAGCCGCTCACACCTTATACATCCCGCACCGTGTGCGTTTAATCACCGCCAAAAAGTACAAGCCAAGCTACAAATCTGAACTATTTTGAAGCGCCCCGCCATGCATTTCATTCACATATATCTGAAGAAAAAAATATTACCCATTTTTAATATAGAGTATATATATATATATATTAAATACATAAAGATACAGTGTCCGTATCGCCCTAATATAAATCGCACTGCAGCAACTTTCAGTGGCAGACTATCCCTTAAACACCAGCCTCCCTACAGTGCACGCTGGGTGGTCACTCTTCACTCCGGATCGCTTTCTCCAGCTATACCTTCAGTGTTTCAGAATAAGCACCTGCAATATATATAGCGCTGCAAACGCCGACAAGCAGCAAGACATCGCCGATCGGGCTCCTACCTTTAATTGTCGTAAGTGTAGTAGAGGAAAAAAGGAACAGGAAGATGCCCATAGTAAAGTAACGTCCCTTCGGAAACGGTCCCATTTCTGTATATATATTTTTCTTCTTCTTCAGCAGATATGAGGGTGTTTTCTCTGTATTCACCTTATTTTCATGGTCGCCGAAAATATAATATTAAGATAATTAGTAATCACTTGGCAAGATGAGAAAGTCTTTCTGAGTGTCCTTCTATTACAACTATAAGTGAATGGACAGCGGCAGTCGCGTCCGCGCCCGGCACAGCCCTCCTCCTCCGCCGAGGCGCCACGGAGCCTCTCCTCATTCTCAACTTGCACTACTAACCCGGTACCAGACTAACAACACAGCGTAATAAATTCACCAGCGCGACAGGCCAATGGGATGCGGCGATGGGCGGGGAGGCGACTCGCTGTTCACCGGGCGAGTGACAGTTCGCCATCCGAGCATCTCCGCCGCCGCTGAAATCTCTCAGCCGCTGGATGTGTTTTACCCACCACAACGGGCATCTAAATGCTTCACCGTAATGAAATGGGCACACCCTTTATAAAATGTTCGAGGCACTCTTACGCAAAAAATGCATCGATCGCTGGGGGTTAAGATGCAATTCTTTTGCAGAATTTGAAGAGTCTGAACATTGGCTTCTGTATGCATTGTCAGTAAAGCGGTGTCCACAGAAATACGGGCTGCAAGTCATTTGAAAGGAACCGGTGCTCAAATGGCGTTTGGAGAGAAATAACGCAGATAATAGGCTCAGCTGAGAGCTTGCGCTGCGGCAAAGTTTCTTGCATGCGCAGAATCCGTATTATTGCTGTTTTATACAGATGGTAACCATTCGGAGCAGCTTTGTTTTTCCAAAGCTACTATTTTCTGTGTAGCGAGCGTGATGACTGAAATCTAATTAAGCGTAATTAAAACTATTACTGAAAAGTTAAGTGAAAACAGATATTCAGGATCGACATTGCAAAAAAAGCGTATTAATTTAGTTGTATAAACCTATTTGTATATTGATTATAAACATGGGTATTACATTTTTTAAACGAGTATTAAATGTGTGACCTGAAAGGAAAGTATATTGCTTTCCTGAATTACATCAGAAACCTAACTTTAAATTTTATTTGTTTTTAATGTGCTTTCCATACATTCAAAAGGATAAAGAAACCATCCAGAAAGACCCGCACCATCCCTTTCCCAGTAATTTACCAATTAATTAAATAGAGTAGAAGTCTGATTTTGATGCTATGTGTATAAATCTGAGAGAATCTCAGAAACTGCTGGAATAATTCGGACTCTTCTACCGTCTTGTTCTACAGGTCCACTCTTCTGCGGTGCCACCACATATTTGTGATTGTACTACTGCAGAAATGAATGTAACAGATCTGGACACCAGAACATCTACCCACTATGAAGCATACAGATAATTTCAATAGAACTTTCAGATATAGACAACATCAAAGATAATATATATTCATTATATCATCTATATAGACTACTGGTATTTCTTAGTGAATGTGTTCCTTATGCAGGTAAGGATTTTTATGTTTTATACAGTCAGAGGGTTAGGCTACAAGCCGGAGTTAAGCACTGTAATAAAAGGGGAAAAACACCATTTATGCTCCGATTTCCCTTTCTTCTAGCCTGAAGTTAGGCCATTGTCAGAATGCTGCTCTTCAGCTGTAGCAATTTCTGACAGCATGTGTACATGTGACCCATTATCTCTTTAACAAATGCATTCTGTTCTGCCTGCTTGGGAACGTTTGAATGACACTAACTCACTGCTTTAATACCACGTCTGCACTCAAAAACACTGCTAATGCAAGTCGAGATTTAACATGCTAAGCTTTGTTACAGGAGATAAGAGAGAGAAAAAGCCAAGCCACAACTATCACAATGTCTGTTTTTCATATATCTTGATCCTGTCAAACCTGTGCACTTATTTTCTCTGAGTTTCTTTAGCATGGCTTAGTCATGAAGGTATACTTTGGCCAACACATCCTATAAGTGATTTATATATTTCTGAATGAAACCGTCATGTCAGCATTCAGTGAATAGTCTATCTGCTAAGTCACTGTCACGGGCACATCACGGCTTTTGAGTAGAACTTAATGCATGCACCCCATAGAGATAAATGCTAATTTCTTCAACGGATGTGGAGAAAATCCATAAACAAAGCAGCAGTGAGTATATGATTGTCAGGCTGCCTGACGGCTGTGTCCATGAGCGGAAAGCCATACACGAACATGCCAGTGAGTGTAACAGGTGAGCAGGCACACGGATCTGCAAACAGATGTGATCTGTGTTGCAAATTCAACAATTTGCAGCAAACAACATGCAAGAGCTACCATATTTCTTGTATTCCATACTGCAAGAATTCATAAAAATATATAGGATGCAACATTCGTGTGAATAATATAAAGCTTAAAATGTAATTTAAAAAAACAAAATATAGTATAACATCTTTTCTGTATGGCGTGAGCTATACATTTCACGACATGCATTACAAATCAGGAGCAGACGAAATGCGAGCTTATTTTGTTTTTATGTGTGTCATGTGAGTTCTGAACAGACTACTTTGGTGCAAAAAAAAAAGACAAATGATGTGACCCAACTTTAATCCCAGAAATTACTGCACATCCATTTTTTCCCTCCGTGCAAATTTCACGCCTTCTGTATGCTATGTACATAGGTTTATGGCTACTGTGACTTTAATGGTGGTCCATTATGCTGGGAAACAGAGGAGGAAACAACGCGACGAAAAAAGAAACCTGCTCCTCCGTCTGAAATATAACTCCCAGTAGTATTACTGAGTACCTCAGTATGAAAGCACAGGAAGGTCTCTCTCCACACAGACAAGTGAAAAGTTGCCTGGTAATTAGGGTTGCTAGGAGCAATTGGCATTATTAGACTCAAAACCTTGCCTTTTTACATAGTATATTTACTTATCCAATTATTTAAGTGTGGAAATGATTATATATAGCGGTTACTGAATGCTTTTTTGAATGCTTTTACTTGTCTCTTTACAGAATATCCTTTAAACACTCTCTCAGTCTAAGTTATAATGAATTAATTTTAGCCAGAGGTGGGAGAAAGATCTAAAGCAAGAGCCTCTATGTAAATTAAATTGTGACACAGAGAAGGGCCACTTTCCCGGAGCTCATCATATCAGTTGTTATGCAACTCATCTTGACACAAGAAAGCTTCAACTTGCTAAAGCTTATTATAAAGATGGCGATGGCAAAAATCTGTTGCTTTCTGACAATCTTATTTTTGTTTTGCGGGGAAATGACACTGGTAGTTTTCCACAGCCATTTGACAACCTAAAAGCTCTGTCATTTAAAAGTATGGTTAGCTAACTGCTTGTGATAAGACTGATCGATGGTCAAGGCTGATTTTGGAGATCACTACAAATAGGAAGAAAGGGTCTTTGATCTGACATTAAAAAATGAACATTGGTGACAGCAAAGGTGCAACATACATCATTCCCAGTGTCATCTGCCAGTCTTTGTAAAATGTCAGATGTTTTTAAATAACTTAGCAATGCTTTGCTTGGTTTTTCACTCAACCTCTTAATTGCCTTATTGGATTAATTGAGTGGAGGCAAAGTCAACCCCACTAGCTGATCTAATGGTAAATCAGTTTAAATTTAAGGTGTATTCCTTAGTTGACTCTAGGCCTTGGTCTTTGAACACCTTTGCTTTATAAGATCAAGAGGCTACTCAAATGAATTCTAAAGACATCTGTGATTGTAATTAATAACTTCTCAATTTTTCCTCTTTCAAGCCAGTAATGGAATGTGCAGTCTTGTTGAAGGGCAGATTTTATTGCAGTGACCAAAAGTACCGCATGTAATTTTTCAGCACATGATTGACAGATGAAACCGAACGTCTTTACCCAATTTTGCCTTTCCTTCTGCATTTTTATGGTGTCAGCTTTGGCCCACTTTCATATTCACCCTAAAGCCATGACCTTCTGATGATGATTTTTACAGGGCTATATTAAAGATATTCTACCTTTTCTTAGCTACATAAGGTCTCCAAGTCAAGGCAGAGATGAGTCAAAAACAAGCATAATACTCAATAGAGCAGCTTTAATTATTAAAAAACCAAAACATTTGTATTCTTGGCATCACTTGTATATTTTACAATACGATACTTTCATCACTTGATACATTTTGCTAATTATGGATAATATTTTTTGCGAACTATTGCGTTAGACTCTTCTGGGATTAGAATTTACTTACTTAAATTATCAGCCACTACAAGAATTTCAAGTTATGGTTGGAGTGTCATATCCAAAGTGTTTTCACACATTTCATTGAGTCCTGGCTTTGACGTCCTTGTTATCAGGGTGTAATTGCTATCTAAAATCAGAAGATGCTCAATCTTCTTCAGAGGAGATTAAGCGGAAATGGCAGGCAGAGTGCACATCGATCAGTTCAATCAATGCAGACCTTTTTAAAGTGTGCTGGTGAGTAGCTGGGATCAACCTTCTCACCTGAAGCCTTGATGTGGGATGCTGTAAAGGTTATTGGGAAATGCAAGATTAGTATAGACCTACAGTTCTCAATCATAGATACAGGTTGAAAAATGAACAGCAAAATGACTGAAAACTGATGATTTGCTGCTTTTAATTGCTCTCAGATCTTTATTTACTTTAAGAATGTTAGTAGAAAAAGTACAAAAAATGAACAAAGAAGGAAATAGTAATTACACTAGATATGGTAAAACACATAATCTTGTAGAGGCATTTGGTAATATTTTTATCCCATACAATATATTACATGAAACAAACATATGGCCTTGAATATTCTTTCTTTATGGGTTTGCAGAGTCTCCAAAAATAATAGCTGACAATGACTGAGCGATGTCCTAAAGTCCAAAATTAACATGTAAGATAAAGCATTTGAGATACATATTTAAACATCGGCAATTATGGTATTAATTAAATATACCCTGGGTACTTTATGCTGTTATAAATCTTGCATGGATTCTCCTTTTCCAATTTGCTATGAAATCTGATGTGTAGCTTTTTAATGAGGGATCACACGGCTCATCTGCTACCATGCAGCTTTGCATAAAGCGTGGCCCGCGGAATTCAATGGATAATGTCTGCCTTGTCAAAACATCTGAAAGAGTTCGGGTTAAAGAAATACATCATACTTGACTTTGATGCTCTGAGATTTCCTTTTTGTTGTTGTTTTCCCACAGAAGTTAAATTGTCTTTTAAGAATGACATATATTTGGGTTCTAACGTAGCTATTAACTCCTGCTGAAAACAGAAGGCAATTAAAGGCGATAAACTTTCATTTTCATAATATTATTTTCACTATATATATTTTTTTCATGGCCTATTAATTGTTGAATTATAAAGTGCCTGAACAGCACACGCATGTGAAATACGTTAGTTGACAGTATACACTGCTATATACCATTCCACAAAGCATCCATGATCAGGATCGTCAATCTATTGTACACAGACAAAAGTGTCCATGGTAAAAGGCCTTGTAGGCTTTGTTGTAAATACCATGTCCCTGGTAAAAATTGCTTTTTCATCACAATGGCCGTCAGAATTTGCTATGGTGTGCTTGACCCTCTTTCAAGGTATTTTCCAAGATATTGGATGGAATCAAGGAACTAAGCTTTGGAGCCCTGGGTTGGTACAATACAATATATATACTTTCCCCTGGAGGTCTTCAGAAAAGTAAATGCTATTTTTGCATATTTACTTACTGTTTGCTCTACTTTTCAGATTTACTCATTGTCTTTTTTTCATAAATTACATTCAAGGAATTGTCACGTGTTAAATACAGGTCAGAAAATGAGCAGTATCATGAAATTTGCACATGCTAATACCAATACTGGACAAAGAACAGAAATTATGACAATGTCTTTTACTGTGTAAAACATACATTTGTGATCGTGAAGCCTGTGACACCTGCTGACAATCAGCACTCACTGCAGTCACGCTCAGCTGGTTCACACCCTCGTCCCACACCTATTGACTTTTTACGAATTAGGCCAAGTGTAATACAAGGATTTCTTCAAAGAGAAACCTTTGTGAAGTATTATGTCTGTTCGGTTGAACCTGAGTCGCACATAATTGTGGTTCCCTTTTGTACTAATCTGACCTTTGCCTGTTATTTTGACCCTGTCTTTTGCATTTCTATGTTGGACTTGGAATCTTGTATATTTCACCTGTTTTCTGACCCTATTCTGCCCTTTGGAGTAACAATTGTGGATTATATTTTGATATTTCTGTGTCCCTGTAAAGGATTTGCTTTGCACTTTAATCTTTTGACTGATTCATTACATAGCCATTGTCCCATTGTAACATAGGTGTACAATGTAATTTTTAGGAGTTAGATGGAAGAACGGAATTATTGTTTTTTAATTAAGCATTACCTATCAATAGTCAATATTTGCAAATTTCCTTGGTCCCTCCAACTGAAGTTGATACTCGAAATTCACTCTCTCCAGTCTCTGAAACTTCCTCAGACAGCTCTTACAAATGGACTGTAAGGTAGCTCCAGTCCCTAAGCAAAAATGTGGGTGCAAAACAGTAATTTGAATGTCTTAAGTTTGATTGCTTTATTTTAGTACTCATTTCTTTGGTCAATCAAAAAACATTAGTGAAGTCAATTGTATTCTTATCCCACAATATTCAGGGAAGGTATCTTCATTCTGACTGTTGGTAATAAGGATTTTTATGGACAATATTATATGAGAAAAACAGTACTTCACTTACAAGCATATATACATGGACTATAAAATATAATGCTGTTATTGCAGTTTTTGTTGGCATGGGACACCTCATTTATACTCAGATTTCCACCAAAATACTTTCTTTCTCAGTTGTACAAGGTCTTGCAGCTGGTCCAGCACAGGACTGGGTCCTGAATCTCAGCATCACCTCTCCTGCAGTAAACGTGATTCATGCTCCATCCCAGGCTCTTCCATGTATAGCGAGCTGTGTGAATAATAAGAAGCTGCTTGGTTCCGCATGCACTGCAAAGAGGTGCCTCAAAGTTTCCAAGCTACGTAATATTGCATTTTCGCAGCACTATTTTTAGGTCCAAAAACGAAGAATTTGTGTGATCTGAACCCAGAAAGAATTATGAACAATTATTAACCCTTATAATTTAATACATTCTATTACCCTGATGAGGATAAGCAGTTGCAAGATGGTTGGATAGATAATGTATACTAACAAATCAAGCCATTTTTTATAATATAAATCGACATTTGCATATTATCATTACCATCACGTATGATAGTGGGATAGTAATGTTACCTTACACCACCAGAGTTGAGGGTTTGATTCCGGCCTCTGCATCTTGTGCTGGTTCCTTCCAGGTGCCCGTCTCCCCCTGCACTTTGAAGACGGGCCGTTAGGTATATTGACGTTTCTTAATTGCCTCTTGCGAGTGCTGGACTGGCGTTCCATTCAGGCTGTTCCCTTGCCCTCTGTTTCTTGGGATAAACTTCAGACTTACCTGGAACCTGTATTGGAAAACTGGCTAGAAGATGGATTGTCACATATTGCATCATCCAGTGAAAGACGTTTTTCTATTCCTTGTTTGTACAAGCTATGATAATGACAACTTTTAATGTTGCTGGTCATTATATTTCCAAGATATATCACTTTAAAAATGGGTTATTTAATGACAAATATTACACCTTGGCAGCAGCAGCACTGCTATCCTGATACAGTGATACAGTGAACGGGGCAACATAGTTTAATAACACTGTCATATTCGGCATATGCAAGAAATCCTGCATGAGTGCATTAGCCATCTGGAAGCATAAATAGCTTCGTTAAACTCTGTACTCAAGTGAAGTGTTCTGCTAACACTGTAATGTAACATACCAACCTCTGAATATAGCAGGTTGCTGTTATATGGACATTACATCAAGGAATGTTTATTTTAAACACCCTGTATCCATTTTGCTTGTTATTATTACATTATTTGGAATTGCTAATCATTTTTCCATCAATTATTGCCGTACATGGTACATCACACTACGTGGATATATTCTCAATGATACAGGTATCATATTTAGTGGGTGCATTTGGGGGGTGTTCTTAAATCGCCGGCATGCTAGTGTTCATATCTTCTGTGCAGGGATATTTGTGTGTAGAAGGAAATAGTTCCTACATTAACCTGCTTACTATAAAGTCTGTGGATTATAATTATTTACCTGGGTCATGAATTCTTGCAAGAGACATTGCTATTGAATTTTTCAAATGTACTTTTCTGGTGCTTTAATTACCACAGAAAGGATGCCGTCCGCTTCTTTATACTTCAGAGAAGCCCAATATTTCCAAAACTGGGCATCTCCCAGCAGAACAACCTAGATGGATGGATAGCACTGAAGTCCACATAAAACATATCTTTTTCGGTGTTGGGGTGAACTGCCCCCTTAAAATTAAGATTTGTAAAAATAATTTCAGTTCACTTCAGGGTAAAAAACCTGTTGTTAAATTTAAACTCCAAGCCAAAGACTTCAACACAAATGCTAACATTATAAGCACTCTCCCTGTACAGCATCCTTGAAATACTACAGCACATACACCACGCATAACATAAAAACCGCTGACAGGTGAAGTGAATAACATTGATTGTATTGTTTGAATGGCACCTGTCAATTATGCCATTATATTTCAGCCAGAGAATAGTCAGTTTTTGAAGTTGATGTGTTGGAAGCAGGAAAAATGGGTAAATGTAAGGATCTGAGTGGTGTTGACACAGGCCAAATTGTGATGGCTGGAAGACTGGGTCAGAGCATCTCCAAAATTGCAGGTCTTGTTTGGGTGTTCCAAGGAGGCAGCAGGCAGTACCTACCATAAGTGGTCCAACGAAGGCCAACCAGTGAACTGGAGATGGGGTCATGGACACCCAAAGCTCATTGATGCGTGTGGAGAGTGAAGGCTAGCCCATCTGGTCCGATCCCAGAGACAGCTACTATAACACAAATTGCTGGAAAAGTTAATGCTGCTCATGGTACAAATGTGTCAATGAACACGATGCACTGGGCATGTTTTTCTAGGAATCCTTGGGTCCGGGCCTTCACATGGATGTTACTTGTCATGTACCTCCTCCCTAAATATTGTTGCAGACCAAGTGCACCCCTTCATGGCAATGGTATTCCCAGATGGTAGTGGCTACTTTCGGCAGGATAATTGCCCTGCCTCTCAGCAAAAATAATTCAAGAATGGTTTGAGGAACATGAGAAAAGAATTCAGGGTGTTGACTTGGCCTCCAAATTCCCTATATCTCAGTCTGATTGAGCATCTGTAGATTGTGCTGGACAAACAAGTCTGATCTATAGAGGCCCCACCTCACAGCGTACAGGATTTAAAGGATCTGCTGCTAATGTCTTGGTGCCAGATACCACAGGACACTTTTAGAGATCTTGTGGAGTCCATACTCGACAGGCCAGGGCTGTTTTGGCAGCACAAGGGAATCCTTTGCAATGTTAGGCAGGTGGTTTTCATGGCTGAACACATTAGCTACTTCATGTATAAGCATCTCTTTCTTTTGTCAACAGTCCAGGAGTCAAAGCATCTCTGATGTAAAGATTCTGACTGTACTTTCTGTCAGTTTTGTCTCTTTCCAGTTTGAGTCACATTTATAGTTTTCATTGTCATTAGCAATGTAATAACATGTGTTTATGCATACTCCCACGTTCGGGTTCTCTCTGTGCAAAGAAAATTGTTTTATGCAACCTGAGCTTTGCATACAAAATATAGCCAAATAAAATGGAACTGCATGGTGGCTTCATGGGTAACACTACTGACTCATCGCTCCACATAAAGGGCTTTGAATCTTGCTTCCACTTAGTGTGTCTGTGGACAGACTTGTTGCATCTGCATGTGCTCCCTGAGTTGTGTGGGGCTTCCTTCTGCAGTCCAGGCGCATCTGTTTTATACTCCTCTCTATACTGACCAAAATTTGTGCACCGTGTGCTGGACTGATGTTCTGCCCAGCCTGTACTTGTGCTGAGCACGAATCTAGGAGAAGCCGATGGATGGGATAAAATCAAAATTAAGGGGAGATTTTCATATCTGGCGATGTTTGTCCGTCCTTTTATATTAGTAAAATGAGCCTTATGGCATGGAGACTTCCCAATTGAATATCATATCCTTCAGATTTTTTTCTATGCATATTGTAGTAGGCAGGCCAGTCTTTTGATTGTTGAATATCTGCCAGACAACTGATAGCATTTCTATACAGTAGCTTCAATAAGCAAGAAAAAAGAAAACATACAATAACTGGACTGATTTGATTTCTGGGAAAACAAAATTGTTTATATCCAATTTTCAGAGATACCTCCATGAGTATTACCTTTTAAATGATGAAAACATCTCCCCCCACCAACTAGAATATAAAGTGTAAACACTGTAAAATTCAGCCGTTCTTGTTATCTCATTACCTGTCCTCTGCAGCTCTGTAAGTCTCTCTTTATTGCCATGTGTTTCTATATTAAATTTCTCATCTTATTATGCAGATTGCAGCTTAAATCCATTTTTTCACCACACAGAGGCTTATCACGGTTTAAGTCCATGGAGTTTTATATATTACATATACATATACATTTTATATGGTGTATTCTTATACAAATCAAACAAGGAATGAAAGGCTCTGAAATGAAAATCAGGTATTTTCTCAAACTGCTGGGCAAAATGACACACTTGTACTAGAATATTGGGGAATGTCATCAAGCTTGGGAACCTAAGAACTTTGAGTTTTATTTGCTATAATTCTGAAATAACCTCTTGCTGTATACAATTTTGAGGATAGTGTTGTGATTACAGCATTACAAGACGTAAAGCTGACACTGATCCTACCTCATGGAGCTTCTTGACTAGCTTCTTACAGGCAGGGGACCTCTGCTACTGATCCAAAGAATCTGAACCAATACTCTGAACCCATACTGTGTATAAAAACCAAGGCTGAATGGCTGATGTGAGTGATTACACGATAACATAAGACATAGTGAGCTTTGAGATGCAAGTGTAGGTGCCCATGTGTCAAACCATCATGGCCATTCATCCACATCTATCATGAAGAAAATGCCCTGCATGTCATCTCTGAGACCTAAGTCAGCTTCCTGTGCCTCCATCTTATGAGCCTCTGTCTCCATGTCTATGGTCTAGCAAGGAAGTCTGCAGCAGCTAAGGTCTCATACTAAGCTGCTAAAATTCTTTGGTTGGCCATAGTGTGCTATTAGGTTGCGCATTTTTAATTTATGATGATACACTGCACTTGGACGCCCACTTTGCTGTTGTAATAACAGCATTTTACTGCTTATTTGAGTAAGTGACTCAGCATTTGAATATGCTTTCTTGCAGTGCAGCAGGCTCACAGACTTATTTATACCCTCACAATCAACAGGCCACAAAAAACAGCATGTTACTGAAACACGATTTACAAATATGTTACATTTTGAGAATACACAATATGTCGGTATTGATCTGCTGTGCAACAGTATTGAACTGAAATGGAGAACTACTGTATTAAAGCAAGAATGTTTAAAAATCAACATGGGATAAAAACATCTACATCTATGCTTTCATTTTACAAATAAGGGTTGAGATCCAGAGGTTAGTGGGAGCGGGCTGGCTTTAGCAAGACGAGTTATCTGGTGCTGAATGTACTGACTTTGATGTCTGCGTCCACTTTTTTGCATTTTTATTGTGCATGTATCTTTTTAAATTGCGTTTACTGGTTAATTTTGACCTTCTGGGTCACAGGAAATTATCTTCCATTTTCAAAGTTTCCCATGTCTATTCACCAACTGTAATCAGTGAAGCATACAATAAAATTGCAATACATTCTACAACACTTGGAATGCGCAGGACACACAGACGTGCTTTCAATGGCAAAAACTAGACAATTTGCTTGCATCACAGGGAAAAACACATACTGTAAGAAAGGTCCCCTTATATACCATTTCCTACTATGAATTGAGACTGACTCATGTAATGCTTACCAGCAATGTGTAATATGCTGAATAGATTCAATAGTGAATAGCTGAATTTGTGTGTGGTTCATCCTCTTGGGAATTTAGCTAGTTACCATCTCAGAAAAAATAGACAGCATGTAGCCATAATGAGGAAATCAAAGTAATGTTTAAGTGAGACTTTCCTGGTATATTTTGTAATGAGTCTTTATTTTTTAATAAAGATTAACAGAGCTGCTCGAAGTGCCAGTATGTGCCAAAATGTCGAGTTATGCAGAGACGTTTCATGCACACTGGGCTAATATGTTGAATGGCTTGGTATCGCCTTCATTATAGAGAGCTCCAGCTGTGCTCTGCCAGAAATATCCCTTCCAAAAACTGAAAATAAAAAAAAAATATTTTAGATGTGTGTAAGTCCTGCTGCGTGAAACAGGCGAAACATTGATAAGTGCCTCTTTTGGTGAACAACAAAAGTGAGGCTTCACTTTAGGGAGAGTACGAAGGAACATTCATTTAAATAAATAAAATGTTGCTGAATGACTGCTGAGGAAAATAACATCAAAGAGCTATGGCCTGGAATCATACTTAAATTGAATTTGATAAATTCACCACTGACCTTGCTCTTACATTAAAGAACCTCGATAAAAGAGTTGCTTTATTTAGCTGGGATAGAAGGGTTTTGCAATTAGGTTGTGCATATACAGCACCTGACAGCATCAGGCTGCTCCTATGACATATATCCTCCCCACGTCATAAACATAACCACTTCCCATAAACGGAGAAAAAGGATATTGCATGTCAGCAAATAAATTCTCCAGTGTTGGAAAGCCATTTAGTGGCCCAACTGATTTGAAAATGAGTGAGCAAAATAAAGATCAAAGAAATGTATCCAAATACAGCTCATTGATTTAAGTAGCATTATTGACCAGACATATTAAAGTGATCAAAGTGGCATTATTAATATTTCAATGGTATTTGATAAACAATTCATTGAATATAGAGGGCACCTGAGAACTGCAACTGTTCTGTACAATTTATTGAGTGTCCTGCGTTAGCTGTGCAGAGAGCAGATCAAATAACAATTTACTATGAAGCCTTTATTTCCTATTAGCACTGAGCAGATAATGAAGACACATTGTGACAAATGCAGTAGCAGTTTGATTCAGGAAGAGAGACAGTGCCAAAATAATACATACAAGCATAACTTTCACAAATTAACTGAAGGGGAAAAACTGTGAAGCTTGCTGTGGAGGAGATATAAGAGTGCGAATAGGGACTTTTAGGGAGGGATATTGAGATCTGGGCAGCTTTTCTGGAGTAATGAATAATGATTGGGAATACTGACACTTGACTTTGACCCACCGTAGGGATCTTCGCCCCTCGTCTTACATTAGTATTTATCTGGAATGTACAGCTTAGAATCAGAATTAAGCCCTGGTTCCTACCTTCTGTGTTAGGAGTGAGGAATGGCTTTGGTTTAAAAAAAAAAAGATAAATAATAAATAATAATAAATAAAATAATAAATTTGTGCAGTAATGCTAAGTTACATAGTATTTTGTGGGGGCACTGAAGGAACTTAACAGCCATATGATATAGAAATCCAACATTTGATCCATGCAGTGTGTTAGCATGTTAGTGACAGAAAGTATGCAATGGCAGAACAGTACTCGTGGCTGCCCTGAATGCCCTACAAATAGGTAGGATTTAAGAAACATCATAAAATAAAAAAATAGCTGAAAATGATCTAATTGTACTAATATACAAGTTTTCAAACATCAAAAAACATCATCCAGATATAAAGTCACTTAGATAAAAATATTAACCACATTTCTTAGCATTTCAGTATGGGGAACGTTCCTATTTGTTTACATGAATAACTTGATATTCAATGCCCCAACTGTGCTGATCTCAGTAGTCGTAGGCCTTTAGTCTAAGAACAAGCTAAAATGCTCAAAAACAGAAAAACCACCCCTGTAAATATAACGTCAGTGGCATCACCATTCTTCACCAATGGATTTCAGAACATATACCACGCATACACAGATTTGCAGCATTCAATATGTGACTCTCGGCTTACTTAGCAAAATGAGCCCACTGTATACAAGGGCCAATCTATTTAGTCTACCCCGAATGGCAAGGGTTTCCATCCAACCACCTTGTAACATGGGGACTACCAACCCTCCTTTTTTATGGACCTCTCAACCACCCAATAATCTGAAGCTTTTTGAAGCTGGAAGAAGTAAATACCCTGGAAAACGATGAGTCAACAACATCTCACAAGCCCTACCTTGTTCCAAAGCTATGGCGCACGACAGTTTCATGGGACTGGTCACTATTGCAGCACAGATAGTGGCCACTCAGCAAGGGAGTGTACTGGGAATCACTTTAGAAACATGGGATACAAGAAGCAAGAAATGGAATTTAGCAGACAAAACTACAATTAAACACGGGTAAGGCACTTTTTAATATTTTTATTCGCTGCTTTCAAGAATGGATAAAGTGGAGGTGGTGTGGGAGAAGCTGGTGACATGCCATTGTTGCTGAACCGAACAAGACAAGATTTATATGTCGGGCGGCATAAACAATTAGGTAGCTACAGGAATATTTGAATAATTTTGACAATTCACACCGAACAGGTACACTTTAATATGCTCAGAATTTTATATATTGTGTTTATTTTATTCTGAATATCTTACTTGGAATATTTAATATTACATAAGCTAGTTTTACATTTACTAATACCTTTATTTATGTAGATATGTATTTATTTGCTTGTCTGTTTATTGTAGTCGTCAAGTGGTTTGATGAGGATGAAAATTATATAAAAAATATAACAATTCTGGTCACCAGAACTTATTTCAACTGATTACATATGGGAAGTTTTGGAATATTTCAGAAACAGTGCTTTCCACCACATGAATAATACAGTAAACCTTGGATTGTGAGTAACTTGGTTTGTGAGTGTTTTGAAGGACGAGCAAAATTTTAAAAATAATTTAAAATTGATAATTGAGTGAGGTCTTGCAATACTGTAGTATTACGTATATGCTTTGTCTGCCTAGCGTCACATGATCACAACTGAGCTTATGGTTCTTCTCTCTCTCTCACGTTGCAGGATTGTGGGTAATCGTCTCCCATGCTCGGTCTCAGTCGGCGTGTCTCACTCGTATAGTCAAAATTTAGTAGAAAAGTACCACCTGAATAAGGGCGTAGCAGTGCAAGCGATGAATCTGTTTAACGACGATGCAATGTCCACATTTCCGCAAAATCGAAAAGGAGGCAAAAGCAGCTGTCACTGGATAGGTTCCTTGTTAACGTCTCACAAACAGAAAAAGATTCCAGTGAGCCAACAGATAGCAGTGATTCCATTAGTTATAGTCCTGCAAAATAACCCTCCTCTTCTCCTCTTTCGTCTCCCTCACACCATCCATGATTCTTTTCAAAGGTAAAATGCAGGTTAATTTGTTTTATGTATTTTTACTTTATGTTTTGTATTAACAATTTTTATATGAATATTTTTGGGTTGTGGAACGGATCATCTGAGTTTCCATTATTTCTAATGGGACAAGTCGCTTTGATATACGAGTGCTTTGGATTACAAGCATTTTTCAGGAACTAACTATGCTTGTAAACAAAGGTACCACTGTATGCCAAATCATGGAATTTCTCATGGAAACAAGAGACTAAAATCCATGCCAAAACATGGCAGCTGTTTGGATACGTCTGGTGACCTACACCCCATTATGAGAGTTTGTCTTGGTGATTCTTCAATTCTGTTGGTTTCCTACATTTATATATGGCCGTGACTCCTTTTATGTGAAGTTAAAAGTTAAATACCTGAAAAGTAAAGTGTGGAATAAAATATATATTACACACACACACACACACGCACACACATTTCTAGGTGACCTTTTGTAAGTTGATCCTAGCAAGAAATTTATTGAAAATATTTAGTTCTTTCTCACATTACATGCACAATCCTGACAACTATTTAACTTTTAAAGTAAGGCTTCCACAGAGATACCTGCCATCATTGTACCACAGTATGGTGTAACTGACAGAGACAAGATGTCGAACATCTGCTCAGTGACAATTCCTCAGTCCGACTGGCAGCTCTATATCCGACAAAAGCAGTGAGCCAGCAAAAGAGGGAGACTTTGAAAATCAAACACTTTAGCATGAGGGGTAACACGATATTGGCTAGTAAAGACCAGATAAAGGGATTTACACAAGGCTAACGTCAGCAATTCCATGGTCATTTGAAGCTGTACTGCTGCGTATTTGTCAAACATGGGAGCCCCATGTCACCACCTCTTACATTCAGCTGCTCTCCCTAGTGGGGAGTCTATTTGGTTTTGTCTGTATTCATTATTATTTTTTGCCTCCACCAATTATGTTAATTTCCAAGTCATTTTACAGATCAATTCATTAGGATGACAGTAAAGAATAAGCTAAATGGATAGATATAATGGCATGTTTTCAGGTAGTTTTGTGTAAATGCGTATTGTATTAAAGCCAGAAATTATAAATGATACATTCTTTTTATGTTTAAGTCTTGCCACATTTTCTCATATATAAAAACAGTCTTGGATGCCCTTTGTATACTTTTAAATGGCTGAGTTAATGTCAGATTTCTGGGGAATTGGCACATTTGTTTTGTAAAGCACATGGTGTTAAAAACTAAAAAGAAAAGACAACAAAGAAAATGATTGATCTTAATACTTAGGGTATGTATCAGGGTAGTATAACTTATATGGACATCATACAGCTGCCTGATTGGTCAAACAAATGACTCAAATGGACAATGTCAAAATATTGATTATTATAGTGTTATAGCTAAATATCCATCCATCCATCCATTTTCTGTACCCGCTTATCCTACTGGGTCACGGGCAGGGGCGTAGCAAGTGTTTCAAAAGTGTGGGGGATGAATGTGATTTGTTTGTTAACAATAAAAATGATGAGTACAATGACAGAAGGGTGCAAAAGGTATTAACATACAAGATATTTTTCTATTACTCATTACACACGTAACATAAGACTATTTTCATGTATTTAAAAAAACTGTGATTTATCTACAACTATGTGTATAATACG
>JABFEB020000040.1:14571127-14582993 GCA_019775895.2 Stomatorhinus ivindoensis
ATTTGATATCCATTGTGGTGGTGTATAGAGCCAAAAATGTTAGCATTGTGTCGATGTCCCAATATTTATGGACCTGAATGTATGACATATCCCCAAGACTCTCCCGTACCTAGAATATTTTATATTCTCTGTCCAATATATTAAATTATAATACTGTTATGATTATATACTAACCAATATTGCGTGGCAATAGTTAGTGCTACCACAATGAGAAAAATTACACAAAGCAAGCAGAAATTACAACTGTTAGAGGAAAAGTTAAGTCATCCTTAGTGTTTAAAGGAGCATCATATATGATAAAATACCTGGGCTTTAAAATCGAAATGTTGGATCTCGTTTTAAATCACCATGTTTATATAATACTGAAATGCAATTATGACTAATTTACAAAAAATAAAAAGTTCAACTGTCTTAGGGTGTAAATAATAGCATTTCATTAAAAGTGGATTGTGATATTTGCAAATCATTTTTAAAACAGATTATATGCTGGCTGTCGTAGAGAGAAATATTTAACAGTCAGCCATCTGTACACACTTCAGTTTTTTACAGTTTTTATACTGGAAAAAAAACAAAACTCCAATTATATTATTCAGGTAGGCGCCACAGAGGCTCAGTAGGCAGCGTAACCGAGCTCCAGGGTTGTGGGATCGCATCTGGATAGAGCTCTGTATAGGGTTTGAATTTTCTTCCCGTGGCTGCGTGGGCTTCTCTGGTCTCCTATGATTCAAAGACATG
Organism: Stomatorhinus ivindoensis; assembly: GCA_019775895.2. NCBI lineage: Eukaryota > Metazoa > Chordata > Actinopteri > Osteoglossiformes > Mormyridae > Stomatorhinus > Stomatorhinus ivindoensis. Next base: position 14,571,863 of record JABFEB020000040.1, read on the forward strand.
CTGTTCAGGTGAAATGCAAACTAAATTTCTTGTCTGTGACTTCCTTGCCATGCACTGGAGTGTCATACAAGTCATAGCCTGCCTAATGCTCTTAAGCTTGCTGGAAAATACACATGTGGGTGAGCTCTCTGCATATTCATGCTCACCGAACATCTTCCTACTCACGGATAACTCTACAGCACTAATTAGCACTAGCAAAACAGGCAGGCATTACAGGCTAATCTGGACTGGTTCACAAAGACCAAGGAAATTCAAAAGAGGGAAACAGCACAAAGTAATATTATTTCACTATCGCTCAGATGAAACTGGACGGACCTACAATGACAAAGTGTTGAACTGAAACATGAATTCTTCCGCTAAAGCCACATTATTGTGATTTTCCAACCTAATTTCATTTCCTTCTTTATGTACTCAGATCTGGTGCTGACATATCTAATTTGATGGTTTGTTCATTTCTGTGTATAATAAATACCACTGCACCCCAGAAGTTCAAATGGCTTCGCATTTCCACAATGAGCCTTGTGTCGCGTCCTGTTTCACTGCTTCCTTGCAAGGTAATAATCATTGACGGGCACCATTCTGAAAATGTATGTACAGTCTCTTGCTATCCTTGATGCAATTCCAGAGGAGGGGATGCTTTGGCCCTTTCATACACGACCAATTCACTCCAGTCAAACTCGTTCATGTCATGAGATTGAAGGGCCTCAGAAAATATTTTAGTCCTCATTCAGTTGCTCCTGGTATCTCACCTCCTCCCTGTTCCCAACTCTATTTCCAGTTTATGATGTTTTAATGGAGTGAATAAACAATCACACCCCAGCGGCCATGTGCAATCTCTCCAGAGGACATCAAGACCATGCACCAATCGCAACAAAAACATCCTTGCATGCAACACTTGCAACCTTGATTTAAAAGGCTTCTCCTTAATAAATTTTGAATGATTTCTTGAGGCTATTTTGCTGTGAACATTCAAGCCCATGCCTTTGTAGTCCATTTTTGTCAAGGTATGGATTTATATCAAAAGGATCCCTGGTTTGCAACTTAAAGAAAGATTTTTTTGCAATGTTCCAGATCCTTCATTTGCATTCTCTTTCCTAATTAGAAATTGCGGTTTGCTGCATTTCATATTATCAGTATACACACACCTGTTGGCGTTTTCTCATAATGTGTTGCCTTTCGTGAACAACTGCCAAATTGTTGCTGTTCTGCTGCATAACAGAAACTGTTCTTTACACAATACTACTGGGAACCCCCAGAGCTTTCATATTATGCAAGATTCATCCAATTGTTGTGTAGAACTGAAAACAGCCTTGAACTTGATTATTATGTGCAGAGGTTTTAGGAGGATATGGAAGTGAGGTGAGGTGGACCCCCACCCCACACACACACACACACACACACACACGATATACCACAGGGTGAACACAAAGTAAAACTACCCCATTTCTTCTATAAATTAATTGATTTAAACACATAGTTTACAATTATACAACCCTGTCAAAAGATATGTGGTCACAGGATGGCTGGCTGGATAATTAATAGACGAATGATAGATTGCAGTTGTTTAGTTTAGCATCATTAGCTTATGTAAGGATAATCTGCACCCTACATCATACACCAGCTTCACTCATTTAAACTTTTATCATATTTGTCCTTAGATGTCATCACTTTACCTATTGCAACAATCTTCCACCATCAAAAGTATGTAGATATAATACGTCAAATCCTGTATTATACATTGGAAAACTGCAGCGCCAATGAAAGATTTAATCCACCACATCCGATAAAGTGCATATCTAATTGAATTAATGCAATAGTGAGTTGGGTAACACTGGCAGGAAAATTAGTACTTACTGCAATATGTGGAGACAAGAAATTCAATATGCTGATTTTGTTATAGTCATGTTTTGCATTCTTCCCATGACTTGCATCTATAAACATTATAAGCATGTTAGAGCAATGTCAAGGGCAAGGTTCTCCATACCAATTGATCAGCAGCCTATGGTGAGCATGCCGCTTGGGTAATGAAACGCAGCTGACCCTGATTAGGTGGCCGATCTTATTAGGTTTTTATAATGGGTTCAGGTTGGTGGATTTAAGAAGAGTGTAATATATGGTTTGCAGCCAGTTGGGCCCTAAGGGTAGTGTGAGGCCAGTGGATCATTGGTTGTTTTTAGGCATTATATGTTTGGGCATTAAAGGGATTTTGCCTCAGTCTTGCTTAATATTTTTAGTACGAGTCTCTTGTTTATTTGAGTCTTACGGTCCAGTGTTTTGACACAATTCCATTTTCAACCCTACAATCTGCCAAGATGTATTTTGATTCAGGGGATAAAGTGAATTTTATTTTGTATAAAACAGTAGGGAGCTTTCTAATAGCTGTGGCATATATTCACCCAGTCATCATTTTGCAGCTGTGTGTATTAGCTGTCTTGATTATAGTGCATCAATCCATCTTCCTTAACCGCTTACCCAGTACAGGGTCATGGTGATTACAGCACATGCCTGGCTCTGTTGCTTTACCGATAGTAGCTGACCTTATGTAGAAAATACAAGACATAATTCTTTAAAGAGTTTCTTTTCACCCATCTTCATTAAATCTCTGATGTGACCATGACCAGTGATCACACCAATAAAAGAAGCAGAGATTCAATGTACCTAGTGTTATTTTATGATAAAATAATTTGATTTGGCATGGCCCTGTTGTATAGTGCACTGCGTCACACATAAAGCACACATGTACGGATGTCTTAATGCTTGCACTTTTGGGCTGAATTCATATTGAGCGCGTCACTGACAACTGGCTTGAGATTGCGAATGAAAAGTCAAAGTTGTCTATAGAATTGGGGCTGTTCTTGTATGCTCTTGTCTTATAGCCAGTAACATTGCTGAACTGGCACTTCATGTTCAGAGGGATGAAAGAGCAGATGAAGAGCAGTCAGCCGTCTTTTTTATGGCTCGATGTTACTTGATGTATTGACGCTGAAGTGAGTCATTTCTACCTAATATAGGTTAATCACAATTAATGGCTTCTTTTCTTTTGTTCTTTGTGTTACTAAATCTAATTAATATGTGAAATATTTAAGCACTTACATAACATCAGTGTGAGCTGTTCATTCTCTCGCTTGCTGATATGTTACTTGACAGCATGAATTCCAGATTTTTTGTTGTTTTGTCTCTTCAGCCTCCTTGGGCTGTGAGTCCTAAATTGCATGTGGAAATTTTTCAGAAATTCTGAAAAGACAATGACTCATAAATGTCATCTAATAGGCTACATGTTGGCTAAGTATGTGGATGTATTTGTGTGCGTGTGTGTGTGTATGTGTGTATATCTTCATCAATTACTCTACTGTGCATAAATAGCATAGTCAGCACTGAAATAATTTGCATATGAACAGTGATACACAATCACATGCAATCGTCATTGTAAGAAGCACTGCCTTGTTTCTCATGCTAACAGCACTGTTCTTACATTTAACCATCCCATACTTGATCTACAGTATACTGAATAGTATTAATATAAAATAATAGATGTATAAATAGGGGCAGCATGGTGGGGCAGTCATTAGCACTCTTGCATCACACACCACTGGGGTGTGGGTTCATATCCATCCCATGGTGCCATGTGTGGGGTAAATTAGTTCTTCCCATATTGTTGTGGGTTTTCCTCAAGTCCAAAAAACCTCAGCTGAGTTGTCAGATTCCAAGAGAACCCAATTGATTGGTTAAAACACAATTTTGGTCTGGATTTGTACTTTCTAGACCTGAACATTCCATCTCTGTAAATTGCCCATCAGTGTGCATGTGTGAGTGAGTGGTGTGTGAGTGTGTCCTGTGATGGGTTGGCACCCCATCCTGGGTTGTTCCAAAAACATGCCCATGACCCTGAATTGGGTAATTGGCTGCAGAAAATGGATGGATCTACAAATGTCAATAACTACAGTAGCACCTAAAATGTACTAAATTGGTAAACAGTTAATGGAAAATACTTGATATTAAAGAACTGAATGAATTAATAAAACAAAAAATGAAAAGAACATGGCAATTTTCTGCTCACAAACATTATTAGCATAGATAATTATATTGAAGAGTGGGAAGATGGAGGATTAATCTACCGTACTGGTCATTAATTGCTACACTGTTAATTGCCGAACTGTTATTTATTTTCCATAAATCATATGATCAAGAATGACAGAGAGTGAGTCTTTTCTTGACTTTGTTGAATGACCTTGGGTGCTGTCAGCATAGTAGTAGTTGGTGTGCCTCCCATAAATACAGCCAATCAATAGCACTCCACAGACAGTGCTGTAATAGCATGAATAAGTAAGATTAATCACAATGTGATGTGCAGCCTCTCTTGCTGATACCAAACTGTGGGGAGGGAAAGTAATTTACACAGCACGTCAAGTCGTAGCCATTGACAAGTTGTCAGGCACAACTGGCAGCATTAAGTGACTGTATCATTCGTCTCATTGCTAAAGTCAACATTGACTAAAAGTAGAGACACAGAGAAAACTATCCATTTTATCTTAATCAAGTAAACATCAAGGAGGCCGGAATGACGTTCCATGTCGAATGAGGGTAACGACTTAATTCAGACTTAATTATATTACTTGTGATAAATTTATATCAATGTCATCAAGATATGTTTGGTGCTAAAACATACATACACGCACACGCGCAAATGCACACACGCGCACACACACACATACCTGCACATACACATGCACACACACATGCGCACACACACGCACAAATGCACACACACATGCACATACGCACACACACACGCACACAAGCATTTTTCTTTTGATTATGCCTCACTGTGCCTTTCTGTAAATGTGTGCATTTGTGTGCTTTTTTGGAGCCATGAGGATGTTCAAATTAAGATATGTTAGCTCACTTTGCTTTATTAACAAAATAACATTGCATAAGAAGTTACTCTTGGCCCTAACAGCAGGGGTATGGAGGCCCATTTCTGCCTTCCATAGATGGGGTTTAAATAATGTCCAATAGTATTTTAGAGAAAATGTCAACGCCGTTTCACTAAAAATATGTCTTTCCTACTGCATTAACACATTGAATACTTTGGCTGAATACTGGCTGAATATGTTGTTACATTATTTCATTAAACCAATAAAATGCATTGTGTGGTACTAAACAAAACTTCATTTTTGAAACCACTTAAATTTTTTTTTCCTCTTAACGTGGAAGCACTGTCACTACCTTTTAAAGTGTGTTTGTTAAGTATGTTTGTTAATTTAAAACTAGCCCATAGCTAACAATGTCGAGTATGATAAATGTCAGCATTATGTCATTTGGACTTGGTAGTATATGCGCTTTACAGCCAATTAGTCTTGGCTAAAATGTTCCCTGGCTTACTAGTAAAAACATGAATACAGTTTATATATAGTTGATTATCGTATATAATATATATATATATATATCAAGCATGGTTTGATCAAGCATGGTGAATGCTGTTTGTATTCTCTAACGCAAAATGTGAAACATCTTTCAAACAAACACATTTATTATATAACGCACTCACTGTATTACTCAAAGAGTTAGGCTCAGTATGACAATCTAGAAATAATGAATTGTCAATTGTAATACATATGAAAACAAATGCATTGTTCTTATATGGAGCCTTGACTGTTGGTCTACTTGGTCTGCTTTTACAAATGTGTAAGTTCACAGATCACATAATCGAGAAATATATTCATGTTGCGATCATTAATATGTCTCTATTTATAGATCAGCAGTTATTGATGATTTATTCAATGATTAATGTCGAGTTGTAATACATTATGATTACTTTGCTGGTTAATCAACAACTGTAATGAGCTGGCTTCATATCTGGGCTATTTTCTGCTCTTCAAAGAGACCCTGAATCAGATAAGAAACAAAAATATGGTTGGATATTTAGTCAACTTGCCTATTTACACATCATGGTATTTTGCAGGAATATCGTTTTCTATCGTTAACAACTGCAGTTCCTGTTGACCTCACTGAGTGACCCTGCAATGTGTATCTGTATATACACACAAATGCACCAACACACACGTCCTCATGCTGTCAATCACCGCGCTCAATTTAGTCACCAGTTTACAAGTGTTTACAATGTAGGAGGGAACTGGAAAAACCCACATCAACACTGGCATAAGGGGGCACCCGTGCTAGGGAAAACCCCAGCCAGATTTTGAGTAAACTTTAAACCGGATGATATTTTTTCGATTAATTTATGTTTTTTAAAAGGGGTAAATAATATTAAGGGCATTTTTGTGTGTTTAAATGCATGTGATTAAAAAAAAAAGATAATATGTGCTGGCAGTATGAAAATATGAGCATTAAACTATTAATATTCAGATATCAATGTAAAAAGTACTTCAAATATTTACTTCATCATACTTACCAGCAATTTACTCCCCGCTACTTCTCATTACAATGATAGGACAAGAAAGTATCCAAGTAGTAATGCTCGGTTTCATTTTCAGAATCGCAATCTAACAAGCAGCAGGTCAGTGAGCAGGGGGGGTTTCCACAAAGCTTACAATAAACTTACAATATACAAACGCCACATTTCTACTGAGGGACACTACAAATATTTAAAAAGTTATTGACAGGTGGGGGTCTGGAGTAACACTTTTCTACTAGATAACTATGTCGAATAAACCAACATCAATTTGTTGAAAACAAAATGGTTTTTAAATATATTATTTAATTTATGTAGAGTGAACATATTTGTTAGCTTTTTTCACCTTGCATATGTGACTCTACCAAGATCAACAACTTACTAATGCTGAAACATAAAAAAAAATTTAGAAATGTTCTGAAAATACTCTTGATGAACACTGACTTATGCCTTTGGGTTTCCTTCCAACCACTTACCCTACTCAGGATTGCAGGGGGGTCTGGAACCTATCCTATGGTGGGGAACAACCCAGGATGGGGCACTAACCCATCACAGGGCTTACTCACAAACTTTTTACTCATGCACATCTTTGGGCAATTTGGTAACTCTAATCAGCCTCAGTTTTTGGACTGGGGGAGCAGGGGGACGACCAAAGCATCCAGAGGGTAGCTGGCAACAACATGGGGTGAACATGCAAACTCCACACACATGGAGCCATGGCAGAGATTCGAACCCTGGACCCAGAGGTGCTAGCCACAGCACCACCCCTCATTAGAAATATTGACTGATAAATATCTACCCTTCTATTTATTGTGTAATATCTAAAACAGAGATAAAATCCTTGGAAAATAATGTTAAAGTAGTCACCCTGAACACCTGACACAGCACACAGGCATACTTGATAGGTATAGTTAATTTTTTCCTATATGGAACAAATTTTCAGGATCCAGTTACAAAAACTGCTACTGCCTCATGCACAGTATAAAAGCAGCCTTAAACATTAATCAATCAAGCCATGAGACAAATGCTGTAGTTTCACACTTCAGTGACTGAAGTCAAATTAATTTTTTAATAAGATCCACGACTGCATCTTTGTACCAAACAGTGGTCAGAGCAGTCTAAACGTTTTTGGACACGTTGCTTACTTATTATTCCTGAAAGTGCAAGATTTCACTGGGAAACATATTGCATTCAATAGCAGATTTTAAAGACATATATTCAAAACACAATGAACCCATGATATATTGTTTTATATCAGTGTTTCCCAATCCAGTACTTTGGGACCCATTGGCAGTCCACGCTTTTGCTCCATCTAAGCTGCTAGCCAGACTGTCCACATTTTTTTGCCTCTCAACTCCCCAAAACGTGAACTGTTTGCAGGTCCCGAGAACAGGGTGTATTGTATTACCAGTACAATGCGGCAGTCTTCCAGGCACATTACCTAACGCTTCTCGTTGAAACTCATTTGATATTTGAATAGTCACTTTCGAAGAGGTGTCAAAATATAATTTTGCACGTGTAATACTGAGGGCTTGTACACAGCAAGCGTATACTGAGCTAAATAAAACAGAGTACATTTTAATAAATTAGTTGATTTTCACTGAATTGTTTTTATGAGATCACATTGAAGTTCCATCCATTCCATTTGTAAATTATGGCAACCACATGAAGATGTTGTTACGACCTTCTTCATAATTGTTTTGTTGTGCTCTGCCTCTCTAGGTAATGTCTATCTATGTCTTCCCTCCCACCTTTAATTTGCTGTGCCGATTGGATGGTTCCCAGTTTGCTATAAGCCTCGCCAAGCACTCAAGCAGGAGTTGATTATAGTTGGACTTGTCTTCCTAATTTTGCGATTGTAAACTTCTCCGTGATGAACAATAAGTGCACTTCACCATTTGATTGTTCTGTGTTTGTAGACCTAATCGTTTTGGATTTGGTTGATATATCATCTCTGTAAATACTTTGTATATATTTGTAAATATTGAATACATTGCAAGCAATCAGAAAATTAGGAAGTGAGAACCATTTTGTTTTGAATTCTCTTCCTCCCTGCTTATGACTAGTAAGGGAGTTAGTGAAGTTTTGTGTTTTTTATTGCAATTTTTAATTGATTAGGTTAAGAAGTTGGTCTCTGAGCAGTTAGTGGGATTTCCATTTGTTATTTTGGCTTGGTTGGTTTCTGCAGTTTCCATTGCTAGATTTTAAAAATAATTAAAAGACATAAAAGGAGTGGTCATGCTGCACTTCTCTGTTGCACTCGACCCCATGACCAGGTTTTAATAAGGTTTGACATTTCATTACAACAGCTATCAAATACATCATTTTTTGTGGGGGGGCTTGGACTGTTTATCTGCTGTGGGTGCAGGGTAAGGGAGTATTATATCTGCCGTAAAAAGAACCTGGTTTCAGTTTTACGGGATCGGAGACTCAGCCTCCGCATGAAGGAGAATTTCAGAGGAACCACAGTACAGTACATCTAGATTGCATGGAATTTTCCTTTCTGCACTATAACATGCACCACTGACACAATGAATGGAATCCTCTTGTGACATGTTTTCAATAAAGAATGTTATCGGGCATGTGAATTTTCTGCCTCTTTTTTCTTTCTTTGAGCAGGGAAGGAAAGGATGCTAACTCTGGGGTTTTCCATGCTAGGAATCATACGGCTAAAAATATTATTGCCACGTCCTGCCCGCTACGTCCATCTGACCCTCGTGTGTCCTCCATCATGCAGCCCTGATGGGCCACACCTGCCGCTTGTTGCCCCTTAGTAGTAAAAGTACGTTTGTCCCGTCTTTGTTAGTCTTGTCATTAATGTCACTCATTTTTGTCAGCCAGTGTCCTTCCTAGCTGTCATCCTCTCATTTCTTTCCAGTCTCTGTTTGTTTAGTTTCATTTCAGTGAAACCCTTTTGTTTGTCAAAAACGCCTGCCCTCGACTCCTTCATTTCGAAAGTCATGACGATTATAAGGATGATTTTTTTGGGGAAAAAAATTAAAATAACAAGAAAATAAACAGACAATGAATACTGTCCTCTGTTTAAAGCATTTAGTGACATCCGAGGTTACAAAGTCCTTATTGTATTTTCTAGACATAGGGGATTGTAGAGGTTTTTAATGTAAGCTTTCATGGCTGAAATCTTTTAATTCTTTTTCTTTTATTCAAACCGTTTCAGACATTCAAGGAAATAACATGAGACATCAGAGGAGAACTTTACAGACCCCTGATTGCATTGATTTTTCCACGACCAAACAAATTCTTACAAGGATTTTTTCAGACATCAGACAAGCCATACATATTGTTTTTCCAAGTAAACATAAACCTTTTTTTCACATGATACTCTATACAATCATAAGAAAAAAAGGAAGAAACATTGCTTTGCAAAAATGGCACACTTTAAAGATAAAGCTTTGCTTGCACATATTCAGTATTGATTGACTGTCGTGCTGTCAAAGTAAGTAAAACAATGCATTTCTTCCCTGATGTAGCAGCAAAGGCTGTGCTTTGTAGCCATTTCATTGATTCTCTGACCAATGGGTGTCACCCAACACTCAGCACTTACCTGTAATCTTAGGAGATGTCAATAGTTTCCTCTATTCGGATATCCCTATTGGGGATTTCCTGCAGTCTTGCAGATACCCGAATGATGTTCTTTCTATGATGTTTAGTTCTTTCTAGGTTACATTGAGTGGTGTCCAAAGTGGACTGTCGAACATCCAAGAGACCAGCAGAATAATTATATAAACTGAAAAACTAAAATATATCATATATATTTTTCAATATCTACATATTGTCATGACCCGCTTGTCAGAGCCTCCCGTGTGCCACGCCCCCCTCGTTACCTAGTGTTTGCTTCTCAATGGAAACCAGCTGTGGTTGATTGTGTTCATGAGTTTTGGTTTCGTTTTGTCAGTATTTAGTCGGCGTCTCTGTGCTACCTGTCAGTCCGGTCATTGCGATGTGTTGTAGCGTTTACCCCGTCCGTGTTTTCCCGTCATTAAACCCCGGTTTCCCTGAATCTGCCTGCTTCCTCGTCGTTCCTGCTCCACGCTACCCACATCCAGGCACGCTCCGACCCGCGGTCGTGACAGAATGACCGGACTCCACAAAGGCGACTACCGGCAGCAAGCCGGTGACAGTTGGACCGGCTTGCTACAAGAGGTAACCAACCGGCTCTATCAACCGGAGGTAATTGAAGACCCGGTTGCCTTTGAACTGGCCCAACGAGCGGAGTTCCTCCTGTTTAAAGAATCCCCGCTCGGTGACGCTCACCTGTTCCAGGCAGTGCGTGAGGAGCTGGAGAAAGTGCGTCAGCGGCTTGCCCTGGGAAGAGCCCAGCGAGCTTCGCTGCGCAGCCAGCCGGAGGTTAGGGCACCTCCTACCTCGCACGCCAGAAAGAAGGGAAAGCGTAAAGGGAGGAGGTTGGAGGAGGAGGCTCCTCTGACCCTTCGCCTGGGAATGGGCTACCTCGTTCCGGCCGCCCTGCCCGCGGATGCCTCCACGTCTGCGTCGCCTGTTCCAGCTATCCAGCTTCCCTGCTCGCCTGCCTCGTCTTCCTGCCCGCCTGCTGAGTTTCCTGCCAGGCGAAAGGGTAAGGCGAAACCTCCCCACTCGCCGAAAGCCTCGCCTGCGGAGCCGACGCCTGCTTCGCCGGCAGCCACGCCTGCGGAGCTGACGCCGATTCGCCGGCAGCCACGCCTGCAGAGCCGACGCCCG
>JABFEB020000040.1:14592337-14604329 GCA_019775895.2 Stomatorhinus ivindoensis
TCATTTGATATCCATTGTGGTGGTGTATAGAGCCAAAAATGTTAGCATTGTGTCGATGTCCCAATATTTATGGACCTTACTGTATAAACTTGTATTTCAGTGGAAGATTACTATAGATGCATTACAAGTGTGGTACTTTCATATGGATGGTGTCGTCTAATTAATGTAGGTCTGTATATATGGCAATTGGTGGAGTGAATGTATATTTCCTCAACATATTTGTATTGTTGCAGACACACATTTGCATATTTTGGAGATTAACTTTTGCTAAATTGAAGAAAAAAGGTCTTCATCCATGTTTCATTGGTTTACCACATAAGACAGAATATATGGGCGTGTCATTAAGTTGCAGAAGTTAGTATTTTGTCATATGGCAGGATCGGGGATGGCAGGGGTGAACTGCATCTATTGTGCACCCACTGCAAAATTCTGGAACGTGTCTCAGCTGAATATAAGTGAAAGACCAGCAACCTGCACACATACAGTGGTCATGCTTCAGTGAAATCTATTACACCTGTATTTTTTGTGCTGGGATATTTATTTATGCGTTTGTTGTTGAGCATCTGTAAGTGTCTGCAAAATGGCCTCATTAAAAAATATTTAATGCTGAGCCTGGCTGAGGAGCTAAGAAGTGGAATAATAATGTCACTCTGTACAAATGGCTTAGGAGGGCCATAACATTATCTATGTCCAATTGATTTCTGAAAAGATGACGAGAAGATGAAGTGAAATTCAGGAACGACTTTCCGATTAGAGTGATGAAGGCGATATGCTAGGCAATGAAATATGAGATATATAATGATCCAGTCATTCAGCTTATATATGTAAGGTTTTACTGCATTCTTGTAAGAACAAAAATCTACCTTACATGGTACTAATCACATGATGTCATGCCAGACACGGCAGAAAAGTACCTCTCTGATTGGCAGTGCCTGTTAAATGAATCTTTGCAAATGTAAGCATTTCGGGACTTTAATTGACTCCGACATGTGAATGTTTTCTCTGTGACATTGTTTATAATGGACAGATTCCTAATCCCTGAGTCTCGTGATAGAAGCTATTTCATTCTCTGTAGAAATAGGCAGTAGAAATAATAAATGACAGAAAATGCTGTGCAGTGCAGCATGACTAGCACTGACATAGCAAAGAGACCAGTTCCTAAAATAGACAATAAAGTAGGAAGAACAATACAAATATGTCATTTTGACTAAAGGCATTACTTTTTTGTCCTCATCCTTTCAGGGAAGTATAACCAGGGTGTGATGGATTATGATACCTATCTTAATTAGACATCTCAAGGGGGATTGTTTTTGGCTTTAACTGTGTTAATAATCCAGAGGGTGCTCCCATTCGTGCTGCGTGAATTGACAGATTGCTTGGAAAGAGACTGTTGGCAGGAAACCTCGAGGTTACCTCTCTTTCAACAAGGGACACAACCTTCATCAGGCCATGGGAGTGTTCCTTGCTCTTCATCATTGTTTAAAGGCGATAGACATTGCAAATGTATACAGATAAATCAAGACAATGCAGCTATGTTTATATTTAAGGCAGCGGCATTTGGTGTTCTTTATTATTTAACATCCAGGTTCAATAGTATGCATGCAGAGATGACTGGTTTCTTGTTTGGCATTTTTGGATTGATGCACGTACATAATGTAGCCCAAGGGAATTTCTTCATCACCTATCGTGGAGGATAATCCTAGAAAAAAAATATTGGACCAGATGTCTTTGGTGCAGAAATGATGTCATCATGATTATAATTGTACCACAGAATACGACAATAATAACAGTTTCATTTGTCAATAACAGGCATATGCTGTTTCATTACTCTACTGCAATAGATATTTTTTTATATTTATATCTACTTGGTGCTCAAACTATTATTCAAGTCGAAACCCTGTCCTATGCTGAATTTGATAAGTTCCAGAAGAGTGGAGAATTATCATTGTGGGACAGGATGATATTTCAGAGATTTACAGAGTCTTTCAGCTTGATTCACTCGGTATATTATTCACCTGTAGATTGTTATATGATTCTGTATGGAGAGAAATTTGCAGACATTATAATTCTGCCATTCTAAAATGTTATTTAAATTGAATCTCACATTTGTGTAATAAAACAGGGATTGCTTTACTCTCGTTGTTAATTGCCAGCTATCGCAAAGCCAATATTCTATCAAGTCATGGATTTTAATGCCTAGTAAATGTCACTGGAGATATGGTGGACCTGGGAAACATTATTATTATCCTTTAGAGAGTAATATGTTACGTATAAGTTAATTATAATGATAAAATCGGGTCGAATGTCTTTTGCCAAGCCAACCAGACCGCATATCTAGAACCTGTCTCTTGGAATAATAAATATTATATAGAACACATGATAGCAGACAGTAGCCATTTAATCAACATGCGTATGCGTACTTTGAAAGCGTCACCTATGTCCTTTACATCAGGTCAATCTTCGCCTTCCTTTGATAATGTTATGCAAAACATTTTTTTCCTGGGCCAACACCTGTCCTGCTGACTCACATCTCCTGGGTTGGGGATTCAAATTCCACCTCTGCTCCACGTGTGTGCGTTGTGCAAAGTCCAACGACATATAGCTGAAGCAATTGGTAACTCTGTATTGTTCGATATTGTGCCATATGATTGTGTGTGTGTGCCCTGTGATTGGCTAGCATCCTTTCCAGGCTGGGACAAGCTCCCCGTCATACTCCCCCCACCCACGATCCTAGTAAATAGTCGAAAGATGGTTAGCAGCAGATTTGGGTATTAAGGTCCAGACCAAGATGTTGTTTCAACCAAACAGTTGAGCATAAATTGTCACAGTCACAGAGTACTCATCAACAAAATCCTGGTGTAGACTTTGACTCTTTGAAACTGAATTACCCAACTCTGGTTAGAAGGATGGTAAGATATTTCTACACATAATACTTAAGAAAACAGGTGAATGTATAACCTGCTGTGTATTCCTATCAAGACTATCTCTGTGTTTTATGTATAGGTATGGGTCCACTGATGCATGGATTCCATTACTTCTAATTTTGTGTGCATAGGCAAGAAACCTGCAGTCCAGTGGCAGCCGCCAGCCTTCAGTATGCTGCCGTTCTTTGAATTTTTCATTGTGTATTCCTCCATGGGATTGTATGGGGTGAATAATTTGTCATGGGGTTTGGTGACATCCCAATAGCAGCTGGGCTTGCATTTGGTAATATTGCCATTCATTGTGCTATATGTCTATAACTATAGATTTAATACTTTTCAAAAAAAATAATATAAAATCCAGAATCACATGATTGAAAATTGCCATAGGATGCTATTCAGGGAACTGGCTCTAATTATACAGTTTTTATCACTCGTTGTGCAACAGTATAATATTATTTTATTTTATTTCTATTTTTGACCAAAACACAAGAATGGATTATCAAAGTTGGGCAGCACAATATGCCTGGCTAGTTTGTCAGCTGTGAAGATCACAGTTGGTGTTCTGGCAAATCTCCATGATGCAGTGCTGTATGTAAAATTCAATTAATTGCAAAATCTTAGCTTAAATCATCACTCCCCTTCTGTTGGTGGGCTTAATCATCAAAGATGATGCCAACAAATACCTCTGCATATAAATAGGCAGTTTTATTCGTAACAATTCCCAGTTGTATTATTCCTACAAATGTGGCTTTTAAAATCCAGCAGACAGTAATGCACAATGAGGAAACAGAGTGTATTTCAGTACACGGCACTAATAGTATGGGATGCTGTTATTTAAATTAAGTATTTAATTTCCCTTTCTTCTCTGAGACTAACAATACCTAATATATTTATAAACAACCATATGCTTGACCATTAGCAGTAGTATAATACGTCATTTGGTGACATACCTATTTAACATTAGTGTGACATTTTATGTCTGTTTCCTTTGAATAATTATATTTGGAACTCATAAACTAATTTTCCTTAACTCTGGGTCTAAAAGGCCTATAAAGGGATGTACCTATCAGGTGCTTTGTAATTGGTGCTATAAGGTATTTGGATTCTCTGCCCTGCGCTGAGTTGGCACCCAATCCTGGGTTATTCCCTGCCATGTGCATAAATCATGTGGAATTTATTGACAAAGGGGTGTCAGGATCGCTCACGGTCTTTTCCCATAATGTCTGTCATGTCAGGTTTTGCTGGCATTCCTATTTTTTCTCTGTTCAGTACCTGTCTCAGTCCCTAGTGTGTTCCTCCATGCCCTGGGCTGCTGTGTGGGCTAACAGGTTGAACATCCAGCTAAGAACGGTGCTCCCCTACTGTCTGATACAGGCTGCATTCTGTCTCAGTTTTGTCAGCCATTTTTAGCTTTTTTTTTAATTCCCATTTATTTCTGTATAGATCTTTGTCTTCACATCTTTGTCTCTGGTTATTCCTGCCTGCATCTGGTTTTGTGGTTATTTTTGTTTCTGTTGTATTTCTAGTGTTTCTGTCCTGTGTCTGTGAATTACCCTCACCCATTGTTATGTGAAGAGATGGAAAGTTCACATCCAGAAAATAAAAAAAGATCAAGATTTTGTCTGAACTAACTAGGTGAATCTAAAGAGTCACAGTCACAGAGTACTTGACTCCTTGGTTGGAATAAAAGCTTAGTATAGATTTTTATTTCCTGGATCTGAACTTTCCACCTCTAGTTATCTGTGTATTTAAGTTCATTTCCGTATATGTTCCTTGGTTGATCATTGCATTTGTGGTTGTGTCTTGGTTGCGGTCGTACCCTGTGCTTTCCTTGCCTGTGTTGCCTGTGGTTGATGGGTTGCCAGAGGAGTGACGAGGTGACACTCCTCTGGTCATGGGTGACTTCAGTGTGACCACTGGCACTGACAGGGCTGGCTATGAGGATTGTGTTGGTCCCCTTGCGTCTGTAGACCGCAGTGAAAGCCGGTCCATGTTCCTTGACTTTGCGAAAGGTCAGGGGCTGCGGGTCGCTGGGTCCTGGTTCCTACTCGCTGGGACGAATTGTTGGCCTTGGTAATCCAATACCGGTTGAGCAGTGAAGGAGATCGATCACATCTTCGTGGGCAGACGCTGGAGACTCCTGCAGAACTGCAGGGTCAACAGAAGTGCCCAGTTTGTGAATTCTGACCACAGACTTGTTGCTACTCTGAAGATTCAGCTACGATCCAGTAGGCAACCACCTACTAGGAGAACGAGGCTAGACTCCAAAATCAAGCTGTTTCTGATGAGTTTGCATGTAATTTTGGTGCAACTGCTGACTCTAATGTGATATGAGAGACCTTCCTTGATAAAACCTTGAAGGTTGCCATGGGTTGTCTTGGCATTGCTGGTATTCTCAGAAGGAGGTGTTTCATCTTGCAGGGCACCCTGGATATTATCGAGAGGAGTCGCAATGCACGACTTGGTGGCAACTCGAGGCTGTACTGAGAACTGAGAAGGGCGGCTATGAGGACTCTGAGGGCAGATGAGGAGGTGTTTGTTAGAGGAATCTGTGAGCAGGTGACACACCATCTGTGGTCTAGTGACCCATGTGCTTCTTACAGAGGAATCAAAGCATTACGTACATCTGAATCTGTCCCTCGGAAACTTGCAGTCAGGGCGAGTGATGGAATGGTCCATTGCAGTTGTGACCCATTGGGCCGGCTACTTCGAGCAGCTGTTTGAAGCTGACCCACCAGCAAGGACGTTAGACATCTCTGGGTCCATGGTTCTCAAAGCTGACCCTCCAATCAGCTGTGAACCACACAATCTCACTGAGATTGCACAGGTGGTGAATCAGGTGAGGGTAGGGGTGGCTGCAGGCATCTGTGGTATCTGGGGTGAACTTCTCCAGGCTGGTGGTAAGGCTGTCCTCCTGGCATTGCAGGCAATATTTGCTTCCATTTGGGAGTCAGGCATCATCCCAACTGACTGGAAATCAGAACTTGTAGTCCCAATCTGTAAAGGGAAGGGTGATCGCCTGGATTGCAGCAACAACAAGGGGATATCAGTGCTTTCAGTGCCGGGTAAGGTTCTTGCTCGGGTCATCATTAACAGGAACCTTGCTTGTCTGTCAGCGACCGGAGCAGTCTGGTTTTATGCTTAAGAAGTCTACCATCGATCGTATCCTTGCACTAAGGGCTGTCATCAAGCACAAGCGCGAATATCAGCAGATGTTCTTTGCAGCCTTTGTCATAAAGCGTTCGACTCGACGTTGAATTGCCCTGTAGGGCATCCTGAAACTTTGTGGGATCCCCCCAAAGTTGCTGGATATCATGGCTGGCCTATTCACTGGCTCTGTGAGTGCTGCACAGATTGGAGGGAGAACCCCTGCGTTCTTTCACTCGCCAAGGGTGTGTTCTTGTTCCTACTCTGTTCAATTCTTGTATGGACTGGGTGTTGGACAGGGTCGTGGGGTCCATCAGCTGTGTGGCTTCCGTTGGTGAAGAAAGATTTACTGATCTTGACTTTGCCGACGATGCTGTGATCTTAGCAGAGTGAATGGAGGCTCTGATCGAGGCTGTCGAGAGACTGAGCGACTGAGTCTGCGTGTTTGGGATGGCGGGTTATAGCCTGTTTAGTTTCTATGTACCTGCCTTTTGTTTAATCCCACGTGGATCTTTGCGTTTCTGGTGTGTTGGGCCAGTTTTGGAATAAAATCTGCCTTTTGTCCATTGCTGCACCATGGATTGTCTCACCATAGCATGGAAGAAATGAAAAGCACCCATCCATCTCCTGTTAGACATTGAGACATTTTCACATTTGACTGTGATCTTCTTATCCACAAATAGAGTTGAAGGTATCATTTCTAGACATATATTATTCACCCACATCCAACTGAATGACATAAACCCCGTTGAGAGAGAAAAAGATCATGAAGATAAGGAGACTAAATTGGAATGTTTATGACCTTCCTTAAGATCCTCCGAGTTAAAGCATTTCAGACGAAATACTTGACACATAAGGCTGGCAGTTACTTTTACCCACTTGACCTTTGATCTAGCCAGTCCTGTGGGCATAGAAGGGATGCTGTATCCTTTACAGTAGGGGTTTTCACTGAAGACAGAAAATATTTGAAAAAATAAGGACTGGGGGCTTTAAAAATAAGGACTGGGCGGGAGAGATATTTTGTTAAAATGTATAATGCAGAATTGCATGCAACTCTAATTTAAGAACGATTTATTTTTGGATGGCTTAACAGCTCCTAGAGTTAACCAAGGGTAACTTGGTTCCCAAGCAGATGAATATTTCTATTTATAGGTATTTTCACAGCCAGTCAATGTCCCTCAAACAGTTATTAAGTTCCTCAGGGCCTTACAAGACCAGACTGGTTCTGGCCGATTTCTGTATACCCATAGAAGATGTCTTTTAAAATGCAGCACTTCGTCATGTCACATGTTTCTGAGAGAGATGTTTTTTTTTAGAATTCTAGGGTTTAATTTGGAGGAAATTCAAACGTGTTTAAATAAGATCTTGTAAACATCAGCATCTACTGGCTTTATTTTACCTTTTACCAATACAAGTTTTTTGATTATATATTTCCACAAGTCATTATAACAAGTATAAGAATGCAATTCACACATGTTAAAATCACTGATTTATGTCTGCATGAGTGTACCTGTATATTAATTTTCTAACTGCTTGAACATTGAAATAACAGTGTAGGCAGAGAGGCATGGTCATCACAGCTGATTACTGATTTCCGCCTCTTTCCACTGTGCTGGAACAAATATAAATTTGTTGGGTTGTGTTTTAGTGATATTAATATTTAAATGACCAAACTAAAGTTTTTAGTTTTTGCATTCACCAGTTTAAACATCTGGTACACATTTTGCATAGTCAGTCCTTCAAAAAAACCTTCAAAAGATCCTGACGTTTGCATTGAAGACAATTTAAACACCATGATGTATTGTATTTAAAAATAAAATAAAATTCATGATACAGCAGTTGTAAGGTGTTGATAGAATGGTGTGCGAATGTGTCCACAGTTGGGTTCGTGCCCCATCCTGGGTCTTCCCCTGCCTTGCACTCTTAGATTTCAGGACAGGCTCCAGACCCCGCACGAGCCCGAATAGGATAAGCAGATTGCAGAAAATGGATGGATAGATGGATGATGCTATTTAAAAATCCAGGTCAGAAATGCCTTTCATAAACAAATGTTTCCCATTATCAAATTTAAACACAGTACAGTAATGGTGTTCAAAGGCTGGAGGTTTGCTCCCTGTCTGCTGTGTATGTAAGGCATTTTTATGTCCTTTCTGTGTTCAAGCAGGTTTACTCTGAGTGCCCCGGAGGACTCCCATATTGCAAAAATGTGTGTAGGTCAATTGGAGTCTCTAAATTGCCCATAGCCTGTGTGAATGTGATGGACCTGTGAGGGACTGGCATCCCATGGCAACTTTGTCTTCTGCCATGTGCTTCCTGTGATAGGGCTCCACACTTAGTTCTCATTGTCCAATCAGCACTCCCAGAAGCCACTGCCCCCACAAGCCTTGGCAAAAAAGAGAATAATCTAGGTAGGCCATTAACAACCTTTGTTTGAAGGACACTTATGGTCTTATAAATATTTAGCAACTGAAAAAATATTTTAAAACTGCCTGGGGGATATTTGAGTGGAATGCTATCAATAAACCATTAAGTAAAAAAATCATTCAGATATGTCGTCACATTTTCACCATTAGTTATATCTTTTGAGAAACAGCACGACCTCTTCTATGTTTACTGTGATTAATTGGTCATATGCAAAAACGAGTACCTCACCCCCAGGAGCCAAAATCGGGAAAACTCACCACAACCTAAATGTTCTCACAGATCATGACATTAACAACAAACTATATCTCACCATAATAATGCCGTTTAAAATTCTGGGCATCTCTTGAATGAATCTTGACTGTTTAGATACAGATCTTTATAGAAGTGCAGAGGTGTGACCGAACCTCCCAAGACCACTGAACCTGTGTCCTCCCTGACTGCTATTGACAGCCAACCCGCCCTTATAAGACCTGACACCGTTGGCCGGTCGCAATTACAAGAAACTCAATAAGTGCCTAATCACAACATACAATCTTTCTAGTGAGCAAATATTGCAACAAAGTCTTTTTTTATATCTAGACCCCTGATGGAGACATTACTGCTAAATACTGTTATATTTTATCCCAAAGAAATTGTGGGATATTATTTATCGCATTCCGTCTGATAAAATGTATGATGATTTCTGTAATCATTCATTTGTTGCCATTTTCCCTCCTACACTTTGCACATAGCCTAGTGTTTAGGTTAACTGTCAGAAGTGTAAATATTCATGAATGCACTGTGTGCTGCACTGCCTTGTTTGTGCCTTCCTGAGATACAGTGGTGGCTCGATTAGATTTTAAATTGTAAGAACTTTTACTCATTTGAATGAATAAAAAATCAAGAAAAAAGTGCAGTATTGCTTAGATTTTATGTCATGTTGTTGACTTGCATGGAATGGAGTTTAATGTGAAGCTGCTTACAATTTCCATAGTTTTACCCCCATGTATAAATTGATAATTTACTAAAGTCATTTTAGTTAAGTACCATGCTCCAGAACAGCAGTAGGACCTCTCCTGGGATTAAACCTATAACCTCCCAGTCACAGGCTAATTTCCTAACCTCTGGGCCACCTGGTGTAACAGCAATGTTTCTCTAACCAAAATGAAACATAAAATTGCCATGGGGGTTTCATAGTGTCTAGTCCAATCATGTGGTCAGCCTCGTTCCAACATGCTGCCAAATCTGCAAGATGCGGCTTCCTAAAATTACACGGCATGCATGGAAAAGAGATGCCCTTGGTGAAAGTCTGCCTAGACGCTCGGAGAAAGGAGTACTCTTAAAAAACATGTAGTGGGTTAAATAGAAGAGTGCCAGAAAGGCCGAAGAGTAAAAATAGGCTGTCATTCCTCTTCATAGTGATTGATTGTTACTTGTGCAATCAGTGTCCACCTGTGCACGACTTGCAGAGCAAAGTTGGCAGTGTTGATTTATCACTAAGTGCTCATTTAAAACTGACAGTGTTTATTTGGATCCTATAGGAGAAAATATGTTAAATGAAAACAGTCAATTTTTCTATGTGGGAAACAATGATGGACTGATTTATTGTTCAAATAAACTGTTTCTCGAAAATCACATGCCAAAATAGATTCCTTACTTTGATCTGATTCACTTTTCATGCCTGACGGAGTCTCAAAGACTACAGTAATCATTTATAATTTCCAGAAATTCACAAGGACCATGATATAATTGTGAAATTAATAATGAAATAATGGAATTTCCACAATGCATCAAATTATTGTGTTATTTATAACAAATTATTTCTTTATTTCTATGGTGTTTTTAAATTAAAGGCTGATTCTGGAATTCTTGTTTTACGGGAAACAGAAATTTTATGCCCGAAAAATCACAAAAAGAATTTATATCTGAAACCCATTTATCATTTCTTATGTTTTGCTTAATTATGATCATAATACACTGTGGCCCTGAACCAGAGAAGTGCTTATAGGGTTGATGGATGGATAGTTAAGAGAATGAAAATAAAGAATGAAATTAAATATTAATGTAATACAAAAACTAGCCTAAAAAGTAGCAAACTTTAACGAGTAATTTTAGCGTCAAAATAGCTAAAAAATTCGGAACCCATAGGAAATGCATGTGACCGTAATTACAAACATTTATTGCTGACTAAGACAGGTACACCTTAATCGATGTTATGCAATATTTGCATTATGTTCATGTTAACCATCAATATTCCGGCACGTGTACTGAACATGGCAATTGGCAGCATGAAAATGATGCAGAGTCAAGTGCAGGAAAGCACACAAAACACTGTCTACCATGTGGATCACCCTTACTATTTATATTAGGGACAATGTGCACACGCACAGCCACTATTTACAACAGCCAACATTAATACTGCACATGACATCAGCATACAGCACAAGAACAACTCAATACATTATAAACACACAGAGCGACATAAACTTTTTACGCTTGGCATCCGTATGGCATTTCGCCATGCTGCCTGTTGGCTATCCGAAGTGGATAATTTTAGCGTGTAATTTTTAGCATTGAAGTAGCTAAAGTATTCAGAACCCATAAGAAAAAGATTTGACCTTGATCAAAAATATTTCTATATGAAATTGTTCTAAGATATAATCTTGTTTTCAAGGAACATGAATATTCTAGAAGCAAAAAGATAAATGATGCAAAATATTTAAAAAGGGGCAACACACAGGTTGTGAAAATTGAGCAAAGATATGACGAAATTAAGAAAGAGTTGTTGGACGTCTTATTCCTCTACAACATGGAAGCTATTTGTTGCGGCTCTCCCAATGGCAGATCTAATACCACCACCCTCCCCCTCCCACCCATTAGCTCCTGTGCTTGGCACTGTAAGTGTACAATTTCACATGATAGCAGTGCCAGCATTTTTATATAGCTTCCCTGTCATTGTTTTAGTGCACAATCATTCATCTCCATGTGGTCGGATGAACAGAAACCAAAAGGCTGTCATTACTGAAGCAATTCTTCTTCACTATAATCCATTACTAATCATTTGAAATGCCAATAATGATGCAGTGAACACATAATGCAATCCTTTGAAGTCCAATCCCAATTAACCATACTCTAAGGGACCTCTGCTTTGCATGACCAGTTCTTTTCATTTATGATTTGCTCTTTTGCCCAAACATAAAAAAATCCTGATTAAGGAATTAAGGAGGATATAATGTAATTTAATTACTTTACTGAACAAAAATTATTGTAAAGACCATCTGTTCCATTGTTGATAATATTTGGATTTTTTATTGCAATAGTAGGGTGCAGTATATGTTTCAATACAGTACACATGAACTGTGACACTTGATTGAACTTCATTACTTTTTTTTTTTTAATGAATTGACCAGGTGGATGGAAGATGGAATATATCAGTTAAGCATCCAGTGGTGGAGGAAGTACTTAAGTTTAGTACTTAAGTAAAAGTACAACTACCCTGCAAAATATATACTTAAGTA
>JABFEB020000040.1:14614085-14642227 GCA_019775895.2 Stomatorhinus ivindoensis
GGTTTGGGGGGGGGGGGGGGGGGGGGGGGGGGGGGTGAGCATGTGTGTGTGTGTGACGCGTAAATCTGACCCCGTTCGTGACTTGCGTCACTCCCGGACTCAAAGGAGACGGTGGCATTTCCCACCTTCCATGGCCTGTGGCTCTGACCGGGCTCACAGAAGCTGGTCATGATGAAGGGCGACTGGTCTAGGAGTCGTTGGGATGCACGGCTCGAAATAATTCATCACTATTCTGCTCATATAACAAACCCAAATATCAGAAATAGAAAAAGGGCAGGTGTGTGTGTATGTGTGATAAAATCCATCCATCCATCCATCCATCCAATCAATCTGAACAGGCTCGTTACACAAGGCACAAGGCTGGAAACCCTGGACAAGATGCTAGTCTATCACCGGACTTATGTGCACACACATTTGTATGCACATCTTTGTGGGGACCATCCATTCATTCATTTCTATGGACAAAACCCTAGTCCCAGCAATGACAACCTTAACCCCTACCCAGCACACAATTTTTGGCATTTTTAGTTTTTTGATTGCATTCAGAGATTTTTATAACATTGAGTTTCCCTTGTGGGGACCTGAAAATTTATCTACAACGTCAAAATAACAGGTTTTTAATCACACTGTGGTGAGACATTTGGTCCCCACAATGTAATGTACACATGCGCCCCCCCCCCACACACACCCACACACATTTTGCTGTGGATCGTAGCATCACCTCCGACAGCATTACACTGATAACAGGCTGCTGATTTCCCAGACAAACACACAGGGGCTTCTCTCCGCTTACCTGCTAACGTTTACGCGCACGAGAGCCGTTTTTCTCCTGATCATTTAACTTGTTCTGGCTTCCAGGAGCACATGGCCGAGGCAGCAGAGCCGCTCCGCATGCCGGCACAAAGTTCTATCTCCTGTCTTCCTATTATTAATTACCGTTATTATCCAGTTGCTTAACAGACACAGAGCACCAGTTGCTGCAAAGCAGCCATTTAAACAGCTGGATAAATCACTGGAGCGTTTTCAGGTGAAATACTTTGCGCTCTAGGGTGCAACTGCCTGGCTCCCCACCCAGGAATGAGCCAGCATCCCATGGGCCATATTTACAGTTCCTTAATTGCAAGGCCCCCTTCTGGCCATCGGATGAACAGCTTGTGGACACACATTGGGGGAGGGCAACCGGCTTGGTGCTGTAGTAGTCAGGCAATTTGGGGAAAGGAGCACAGAATTAGGAACAAGGTTGTTTTATTGTCGTCGCTGAACAAGGTAGATGTCGTGTGGGGGGGGGGGGGAGTTATTTTTATGCCAGAGCCAAATGAAATCGGGTAGCAGACGGTCATGACAGAATTCTGTTTAGAAACCAATTACTGGAGAGCTTTTCAAATTGATTTCATCTGTGGCAGCGCTCCTCTCCTCTCCGGCCCCTTCTCTCCCAGGACGCCCCGCTCGCCAAGCAGCCTCCCATCAGCGCGCGTTTGTGTCGGGGAAGCGCCAGGAGATGAATAATAAGGAAGTTTGTAATCATAAAAGACGGCAGCGGAGATAAAGATCGGCTTTTGCGAGTTTCGTTCGCCCGCCCGCCCGCTCGTGATGAGATCGCTCTCCCCTCTCGACGCCATTCATCAATCACTGCCAGATTAACGATCAGCACACGTGACCAGAACCACCCAATGGTGGTGGAGGAAGACACGGCGGGGGGCACGATTAAAAAAAAATAAAAAATGGTGGGATGCAGGGCGCGGAATTTCCTGTCCGGCGCATCCTATTCCCACGAGGTGCCGCCCTCTCCAGTTAGAGGAGAGCCATTTCCGCCCAGCGGAGCACCGCAGTGGTGACCTTACCTGTGCGACGGCAGTCAGGTGGCAGTGGGACGACTGGGTAGGACAGCTGGCTGCGATGGAGGAGAGCGACTGTGTCACAGAGGAGAACATCATGGATCGGCAGAGGTACCACGTCGCCGAGCATATCCACAGCTGAGTCTGCTGCCCCCTGCTGGCTCATTGGCAGCATTGCTTCAGCACAGGAACCCTGGCAGCTGCAAAACAATTTTACTCCCTTCTTCTTTCAGGACTGCACGGGTCACACCCGAACTGTCACCATGAACAGCCACATGACCTGTATTTTGTATACTCGCTGTGAGTAAAATCTGCCTGTCCCATCTGGACTGAAACACTGCCACCTCTGTGGTGACACGCAGCAGCCCCGCTCTGATGCCGGGAAAAAGGGCACTGACCTGGAAACTGTGTCCTGAAGAGTCAGCATGGCGCCCCTAACCCAGCGGAGGCTGTAGATTCATTCACGGAGCGTAACATGATAGCTGAGGGCAGCAAGCGATATGACCGAGGCCATCTGCGGTGTAATGGCAACAGTGCAATATACCTCGCATTCAGGGAAATGCACACTTTTGCTTTATTTCCAGACTGAGAAATAAATCATTTCTGCTATATTTTTAATGAAATTTCACGGTGAGACAATTACAGAATTATACCCTTAAAATAACCAAAAGAAATCCCAGTGATGCCTTTATTATTATTATTATTATTATTATCATCATCATGGTCACCCACATCATCTTTACTGATTTTGAAGAGTTTTGATATTAACCTAATCTGAATGCTTTCCGCAAGATCTGTGCTACTGAAACCAAAGTACTTTTTCAAAGCAAAACAGCCCTCTAACCCTAACCTGGTTATAAAATATATATATATATATATATATATATATATGAAGAGGGAAATTGAAATTGAAATTGACGGTATAAAGAGGAGTATGCGTCTTTCTTAAAAAGGTGCCTGTGTTTTTGAGTGGGGGGTGATACCAATCTGGACATCAGTAAGTGCGGTGGCTTGATGGAGGAGGGGGTACAGCGTGGGGAGATTAAACGGCCTAAGAAAGGAGGCACTTAATTGATGATCAAACACGACAGGTGTAAGCAGGCCATGCAAGAGCAGGGTGGCCGGACCGGGCCGGACCCCCGGGGGCTGGCGTATCAAAGCCCGCGCCAGGGCTCGAGAGGCCCCATTGAAACCAGGCTCTTTCATACTGACCCCAGGGCCGCGTGCAGGCCAGGACCTCACTCTCTGGAGCAGCGCACATGAAAGTGCCGTCGCCGTGGCAGCGCATACGGCACGTGGTCACAGGGGGCCACGCGCAGACAGTGCACAGTACCGCCGCACAAACAGGATGTCGCGAAACTTCAAGGATTCGCTTCGGCAAACCAAAACAAAGATGGTTTCTTGTAAAGACACAGAAGCCGGAATCAATGACCTCATCCCAGATTTTACATATCCTTCATTTTCATAAATCCATTATTTACATACATATATACAGTATATATATATATATACAGTATATATATATACAATGATAAGTTGGACAAAAAAACTAAGGTTAAATTGGCAGTGTATAATACACACAAAGAATTGTGACAAAGAATTTCCTGCTGTACTCGGTTAATTGCCTTTTATCTCACAACAAATTTAGGAGAATACAAAGGACAACATACGTAAACACAACACATAGTTTTAAATGACCATTTCTTTCACTGAAAGGCAAAAAAAAAATCACGAACATTCATATCACATGGTAATCGCATCTTCACGAGTAGTCACTCAATCAAAATAATTTTATTATATGTATACAATACATGTGATAATTTTTGCATATAAAATAGATGGCTGACTTGTGACCAAATTGACTTAGGACCAGGCAGTCAGAACAGACTTAGAATCGTAAGTTGATTGTTTTATAATGTCCTATTGATTAATACTTCAATAACAACCTGTATTATTTTTCTAATATTTTCAGCTCCCAGGTGTTTCTAATTGGTGTTTTTTGCTTGTATACTCTGGGGATAAAGGTTAAAGAATTGAAAAATACTTTACATCAAACAATATTCTAGATACTAACATTAAAATGCATAGGAGCACTTTCGTTTTTGGACAAATCTATCTTTTTTGTTGTAATTCTTCTCATTTTTATACAGTAATTATGAAGTACTGCTGTAATGCACCAAACAAAGAAACTGTTTGGAAACCTTATTGTGATTTGACCTTACACTGGGAAAAAATAATGTTTCACTCTTTTATTAGTATGCTTTAAGAGTATCCTACAGCGCAAATATTAAGTATTACCGGATGAAATCACTCTGACGTAGTTAGCTACTTATTCTGTTACTTGTAATGTAGCTAACTACTATATTAAAGCAGTAGCTTGGCTGTAGCTTATATGCTTTTAATCATAAGCAGCTTGTAGCCTGAAAACCTACCGCTTAATAGTAGTTTCACCATCACTGCTGGCCTGGCGGAGTTACTCCACATAGAAAAGCCATCGGGGATGTCACAGCAGATCCCAGACAAACATCTAAGGAACTGCAGGCGTCTTTCAGGTCAGTTAATATCTGCATAAAGATAATAAAGATGCTGGGCATGAACGGTGTCGATTGGAGAGTTGCAAGGCAAAAACGACTGCTTGGCTAAACAGGAGAAACATGAAAATTTGTCTAACATTTGCCAAAAAACACTGATCACCTCCAACACTTTTTGGAAACTCCTCTGTGCATTGATGACTCAAAAGTGGAACTATTTGGAAGACTTGGGTCGTATTTAAGGGTGTAACTTTGGATTGTTTCATATTGGCCAGTTCTGAAATTACAGCCCCCTCACCCCTCCCCCCATAATTTATGACAATGGTCATAATACTGTACATCTGGATTTAAGTTAATGCAGATTTCCACAGAACAAACATCATGCCCACAGTCAAACATGGGGGAGGTACTTTGATGGTGATCCATCACAGTCCAGCTGATCCATCACCCCACCACGATCTTGTGATCACCCTGGGAAACTCTCTGATTTGTCTGTCGGTTACCTCTTGCAACCTCAGGGTAACCATGGACAATCACCTGTCCCTTTCCTCTCATGTCACTAATCTTTCATGTCAATTTCTCCTCTTCAGCATCAAAAGGGTTTGTCCATTTCTTTCCATGCAGGCCACTCAGGTACTTGTTCAATCTCTTGTCATCTCGAGACTAGACTTCTGTAACTCACTCCTAGCAGGTCTGCCTCTGAGCCCCATTCTGCAACTGATCCGGAATGTAGCTTACCAGCTTGAGTCTGTGATCTGAAGCTCAAGCACGATGGAGTTATGCAGCAGGACAACGATCTGATGAAGTATGATGGCTGAATGGCTGAAAAAAAAATTAAAATTAATGTTTTGTAGTGATCTAGTCAAAACCTCGGTGAGATGTTCTGGTGGACCTTAAATGGGCTGTCCATGAAAACCTTCAATGAGGCCGAATTAAAACTATTTTGTACAAAAGAGTAGTGGCGGAAAATTTCTTTGTCCCATAGGTCATACGGATGTTGGTGAATTTTCTGTTCCTGAGTCTTGCAGTATGGGTTCTGATGGATGGAGAGGAGATTGGAGACAAGAGGCTGTGCTGAATATCTGGAATCGGTCTCTGTACGCTGGTCATGTGCTCTATGCTGCATGTAACAGGCTCAAGGTGTCCCACAACACTGACAAGGATAAACAGTTAAATGTTAGATGGACTGATGAATGGATGGATTGATGGTTATGACAGGCCATAATAAAGGCAGTAGGCCTTTGCAAGGTACTGACTCTGAAACTAGAGACTAGTTCAATAAGCAAGAATCTCTCAGAAGCTATTAATTGAAAGGCACAAATCAGGAGATTGGTACATTCTTATAGTATAAAAATTCCATGAAACACTACCAAGGCTACGATTAAGTAGCTGAAGGTATATCATGTTATCAAGACCTTACTTAGATTGCCCAACCAATCTGCAAAGATGGAAACTTATCAAAGACACTGCCATGAATCTAAATATCTCTCTGATGGAGCGCCGGGATTTTTTGTCAACTATTGGTCAATTTGCACTCGGGAGGCAAGCAGAACACAACTCAGGATACACAAAATGTGGAAATGGTTTTATCTGGTCTGAAGAATCCTAGACTACAAATTTCTGGCAATTGAATACAGCTCATTGTTAAAAGAATATCATCCCTGTATTAAAAATAGTGAAAGAAATACCCTTTTATGAGAAAAACCTTTATAAGTTTTTCCTTTATTGGGCAACAGAGTACTTGTGGCCAGAAGAGACAATGGACAGATGATTGGGGAAAAAAGTTAACCTGTCAGAAAAATTAAATAGGGAGTATTTCCCTTTCAGCACTACATTGACCCAAAGCAGATGAAATGACTGGTCACTGCCCTGACTTCAATAAGATAGAAAACGAGTGCAATTGCAGCAGGACAACAGCCAGCAATGATCTTCTTGAAGTTTGACTGACCTTGTTTGGTTCTGTAAAAAGGAATGAGCAAGTAATCTAGGTGTATTCTGCTGGTGAATGACTACCCACAACGCATTACCTCACAGTACTAGCTCAAAAAGGTGATCAGGAGTTTGTGTATGTATTCAAACTTCTTCAGTTCTCATTTACTTTTAAAAAAGCAGAGCATTGTTCTTCACAGCCACCTGGAGATCATTCCACACCTACACCCCTTGTATTTCAGCCACACCTTGTATTTCAGTTCTGTCTGGCTGTCGTCTTGTCGTCGTGTTTTCTTTTATGTGATTCTGTGTCTCATCTCCTCGTTCTCTTGTTCGGTTCTGCGATTGGAATTGGACCTTAGCTGTTGTTCACCTTGTCCAGTCTCTCGACTTGAAAAGAAACTTGAGTCAATGTCAAAAACCATATACAGATACTCAAGAATCAAAGTTTCAGGAGAAAAACACAAAAGAAATAGTGTTAGGTATCATAGGCTACACAATGGTAATTACCGCCATATTTTCAGTTATAGAATTATTTCTGTCAAGTGCTAAAGATGGATTCAGCCACCTATCCATAATGGAACCTATGATTAATTATGCTTATAAACTCATATTACTCACCAAAAGCTGTATCACATTTGTAATTTCCATTTTATTCTGTATCAAACATGTACTGATATTTCAGTTACTCTTTTGAGAGTCTGAAGCGGGGAAACAGGGTTTACCGTTTCCCATGTTGTGACGGTCATGGAGTGACTGCACAGGGCAGGTTTTCATGGAGACCGCTTTACACATAAATGTGCACACATGAGCTCCTTTGGGATATGGGCTTAATGCAGCAGCAGGACTCTGATATTGGCCCCTTACTGTATATCAGCAGGCTCAGGCAGAGCAGCTTAGTGGTGATGGGTTAGAGACTCCTAGGCAGGGGTTTGCCATTAAAAATGGGGTGCTGTTTAAAGTGGGAGGGGCAGAGGCGAGGATGGTAGTTCCTCAGGAAGTTAGGGGGGTAGTTCTTGACCTATGCCATTCTATACCATGGGCAGGCCACTTGGGCGGACAGAAGGCAATCTCTCGAGCCAGCCGCTATTTCTACTGGCCTAATTCGGCCAAAGATATTGCTAAGTTCTGTCAGACATATCCTGAATGCCAGAAAACTAGCAGCAGATGTGCCCCAAAGGTCCCCTTAGAGCCACTCCCGGTAGTAGGAACACCATTTGAGCAGTTGGGGATGAATGTGGTAGGACCCCTGGAGCCGAGTAAAGCTGGGAATAGATTTATGTTGGTCATCACAGATTATGCCACTAGGTACCCTGAGGTTTTTGCTTTGAAAGCAGTGAAGGCCAGGACAGTAGCCACTTGTCTTGTGCAGTTGTTTTCAAGGGTGGGGTCCATCGGGCTATAATTACTGATCAGGGGTCCAACTTTATGTTCAAGCTTATTAAGCAGGCTTATTGGTTGTTAGGGATCAAGGGCATACAGACCACACCCTATCATCCACAGACTGACGGTCTGACCGAGCGGTTTAACCAGACTCTCAAGCAGATGTTACAGAAGTTTGTTAGCGAAACCGGTGCAGACTGGGACAACTGGCTCCCCTATCTTCTCTTTGCATATCGGGAGGTTCCACAGGCTTTGTCAGGATTTTTGTATGGCCGTGATGTGCGGGGGCCCCTGGCGCTATCAAGGGAGACCTGGATGCCGGATGAAGGCTTGCCACAGCCACAGAACATCCTCTCATATGTATTGCAGATGCGAGTAAGGCTGAAGAGTATGGCGGAACTGGCACAACGTAACCTCGAACAGGCCCAGCTATGTCAAAAGTTTTATTATGATCACAGAGCCCTTAATCGGAGTTTTGCAGAAAGCGATAAGGTGCTGTTGATGTTGCCAAGTGATTCAAACAAATTGTTGGCAAAATGGCAAGGCCCTTTTGAGGTCACTCGGAAGCTGGGGTTTACAATTTATGAGGTTGTTACGCAGGGGCAGAAGCACCCAAGGCGGGTCTTGCACACCAACCTCCTGAAAGAGTGGTGGGAATGACCAGGTTCGGGTGTTGAGGTGCTCATGATCTGACGAGTACCAGAGGAGGATGAGGTGGAGAAGCAGTACCTACCTGGAGGGTGCCCTGGACCTCAGCCATCTCTCCCCTTCTCAGGAAGCAGATATCAACCATCTTTGTGGCCCAGCCATGTTTACAGAGCAGCCCGGGCATACCACGCTGGTAACTCACCATAATACCTTGTGTGAGAGTGCAGCACCTCAACACCTGAGCTTTCGCAGTCCTGAGTGGCTTCTTGCTGGATTGAGGAAAGAGGTCGATCAGATGCTGGCCATGGGTATCATTGAAAGATCAAAGAGTGAATAGTGCAGTCCAGTAGTGTTGGTACCCAAGAAGGATGGGACCCTCCGGTTCTGCGTTGACTTTAGGTACCTAAATTTGATTCATATCCAACCCAACGAATTGATGACCTCATTGACTCTCTAGGACCTGCCAAGTGGGTAACCACGTTGGACCTTGCGAAAGGTTATTGGCAGGTACCCCCTTAGTGATCCTGACAAGGAGCCGACTGCATTCCAGACACCCTGGGGTCTCTTTCATTTTTCTAAAATGCCATTTGAGCTGCATGGAGCCCCACGCAATGTTTCAGAGGTTAATGGACCAGGTGTTGGGTGGCACCAGTGGATACACGGCGGCTTATCTCGATGATGTCATTGTGCACAGTGCATCATGGGCAGATCATGTCCAGCACGTGAAGGATGATTTGGGCAGGATTAAGTCTGCAGGCCTTACCATCAACCCTGTTAAGTGTGCCATGGCCAAAAGGGAGGCAGAGTACCTGAGCTATGTGATTGGTGGGCGGATCATCAAGCCACAAGTGCAGAAGCTGGAGGCTATCCAGAGATACCCTTGCCTCAGACTAAGACTCAAGTACAGTTGTTTCTGGGCATGGCTGGGTGGTACAGAAGATTTGTGCCCAATTTTTCTGTTAGGTCAGCTGCCCTTACAGATTTGACACGTAAGACTTCTCCAGTCCAAGTGCAGTGGTCTGAAGAGGCCAGGAAGGCTTTTGAGGACATACAGAATGCACTGTGTAATTAGCCTGTATTACATTGTCCTAATTTCAAAAAGTCATTTGTGTTGCAGACTGATGCCTCTGACATAGGTATAGGTGCGGGGCTTCTCCAGGGTGAACCGGACCAGAGGCATCCAGTGGCATACATCAGCCGCAAACTGCATCCAAAGGAGACCCGATATTTAACAGTTGAAGGAGTGCCTGGCAGTGAAATGGGCCCTTGACACCTTCAGGTACTAGCTCCTAGGCCGCGAGTTCATCCAGGAAACAGATCATTGGCCTCTGCAATGGATGGAACGTATGCCGGACTTCAATGCCCGCATTACCCGCCGGTGCCTGGCTATGCAGCCGTATCGCTTCGTCATTAGCCATATCCCTGGCCGGAGTAACGCCACGGCTGATTTCCTCTCCCGCCTACCGGCGTGAGACCGGAAGGAGGGGGGTGTGTGACGGTCATGGAGTGACCGCACAGGGCAGGCTTTCATGGAGACTGCTTTACACATAAATGCGCACACATAGACGTTTTCCCACGCACGTGCACATGTACACAGACTTCCGCATTCGCATTTAACATTCTTGAGTAAACATTGAACTGGGTTTTATAAATCTAATGTCCATGTACTGTAATGATAGAAAGCACAGAATATTTTATTATGCTGTGGATCTATATTGTGCTTAGGTACGGACGTTAACTTAAGAGCAAAGTGTCAGTTTGAGTGGTGGACAAGTGGGTAAGAAGCCACGAGAGGCAGTGATCAGGACGGGAAGCAGGGTTTATTCGGGATAGGCACGGGACGGCACAGCACTCACAAGCAACGTCAATGACAGATCTTGGGAAGACTGCTACAAACGTGGACTAAATACAGGGAGGTAAGGCAGGCACGGATAGACAACAGGTGGTTTCAATCGCGATCAGACACGAGGTAACGAGGGGGGCGTGGCAGACAGGAGGCTTGGATGGGCGGATCATGACACAAAGGAAATGTTGTGAATAAAATGGTTACCGTTTGTGCAGTGAGTGTTTTGGTTTCCAGTTTGGTCACGACTGTCCGGCAGCAAAAGGGTGCCGCCAGGAAGCAAAGCATTATTATTTGGTTCCTGGACTAATTGGCCTAGTCCATGCTGGTTATGGCAGGGGGGGATGACAGGGGTGGCCTTGATCAAACCACCTCTGTATTGTGTCCTTCCCTGTGCTACAGGGTAGCAGACTGATAATTTTGTGGTATTTTGTAAGTTTCCTGTCTTTTTTTTTTGTTGTTAATTTTCCATATTTTGGATTTTTTTTTTTGTTTCTTTTTTTTCTTTGTAATTCTATGGGTTAATTTGAAATTGGTGTATGGACATTTATTGCTTGGGTTTTTCCCTTTTCCAAGCCTGTAATTAAATTATTTTGTCCATTCTCACTCTGATTTCTTTTTGGCCAAAATACATGTAGTGTCCGCTCAGCTACCACCACACATGTGTCTTTCCACCAATAAGAGATGCTTCATTTTGTGTTTTTATTGAGAGTGCTAGTTCCTGCCTCAGGTCTTTCATTCACTTCAATTCAAATGAATTCCATTCAGTGTTTTTGTATATCTTTCCCAACATAGTTCCCCCAAAGGAGATTTAACATGAACATAATCTCAGTCTAATTTAAGTACATGTAATGTGCAAAGGCAATAATTTATAGAAGAATTTTTGAGAACTATATGGGTCCAGGGGCAATTACTAGCCCAATATCTTCTGTGTCCTGTAACTTTTTAAAATACAGAAATGTGTTAAGGTATTGTCAGGGGTTCTGTAGTGGTCTTCTGCTCTTTGTCAAGCCAGCCAGTGATGCTCAGCATGTAATCTTGTGGTGTCCATGTATCATTGGTGTGAGTTGAGGTTGAATCCCCTCCCCTGTACCTCTTACATTGCTGATGCTTGCCTTGGGCATAGAACGGCATAGAGAAAAATAAAGAAACATTGGGTAGGACTGATACCATGGTATACCACACATACGTAAATACATATGATATTACAAACAGCAGTATCATTAAAGGTAAGCTAAACTATAGGATGAAGGAGCAGGTCTTCAGTCTAAATGGTAAAAATAAGAGGAATCCTCTTCTGCAAGAGGGCTTTATGGCTAATGGCTTTCCCTCCAGAACTTCCTTTATTTAGTTTATTTACATGGAGACCTGCATCCTGAAAACTGGATTACATACATAAGGCTCAGCAAGATAAGCAGGAACCTGAATTTCACTGTTTGAGCTGAAGAATTTTGAAGTCCATGCTAAACTTTAGCGGACGCTACAGAAGAGGCATAATGTAAACATATTTGTACTTCTGCTTATCATTTTTCCTGCAGCATTTTGAATTTGACACAGGGCAGACAGTGGGCGAGAGGTCTGCGAAAGGAAGGCATTGCAGTAGTCTATTCTGCTGTAGATAAATGCATATATATATTTTTTTGTATCAAAAAACGAGAAAATAGCCTTAGTCTTGCAACATTTCTTTCCTGGAGGGAGTATAACCTGGGTTAGCAAATGACCCTTAAGTTTAAAGCTGATTCTGCAAAAGCAAAGTTAAAGCCTTAAAAGCTAAGAGCTGACAGCGAGGTATTTTAATCAGTGTTGTTACAACTCACTTATAGCCATTTAAGAAACAGGAACAAGATCTGATGACAGGGATGTGTTAATTATTTTAAGTACCAACACCATAAATACTGCCAAAGTAAGTATACTTATATAGATTAAGAAGAACAGACACGGGCAGACCTGAATGTTTTTGAGGGTTTTTGTCATGTTCTTTTGCTTGCAACTTTCTGTTCTGTGTGGGAACCCTGTTTCTCAGCAGCACTGGGTCTGTTTTCTTGCCATTTAAATGCTTCTGTCTCTAATGTGATTGGCACATCCCTTATCTTATGACTTACAGCACAGAATTTTCATTATTATTGTAACGATTTGTGGGTTTGCAGGGAGTTGCCTGCTACTGCACTTTGCTCTAGGCTATCCGGCTAGCGGGGGTGCTAGCAGCTAACGCCTAAACTTGTGCCAATAACTGGCGAGAGAGAGAGCACTTGTGTCCCATACACCACACGACCCCAAGTGCCTCGGCAAGCTGGAGTGGTTGCACCCGCAAACAATAGGAGACAGCGTTGTCTTCCACAACTGTTTTATTCTTCAACTGGCCAGCAGAACTTGCTTGCTTGTCTTAACCAGGCATGTGCTGTCACCGAGCCCCTTTCCCCACACACCACTCTCAGTCACGGTGACAGCCATATTCCCATAAACCCCATAAACACAATCCCATTCACATAACACAGCAAAACACAATAACCCAGCATAACACACTGTAATGACACACAACCGCATTATCACCCGATAAGACAGCATTATAAACATCAAAATATTACCCACAATGCACCTGGCTGTCAACCGACTGCCGGGTCATTACATTATCTTTCCAGGCCTGCTGCTAGAGTCTGGGGCTTTCTGCCCACACACGGCTGCAGCCTGACGTCATCTGCGGGACAGGCCACCTTGCCGTCACCTGCAGCGCTTTTCGTCACACCCCTCGCTGGCTTATTCCTTACAAATGTCTGTCTGGCGTACTAGGCATGTCTTGCAAACATCCTATGCAACATTGCTGTGGTTGATTGTCTTTAACACCAAACCAGCTGCCAGATTTGCTTATTCCTGCTGCCTCTTTCTGCTCACTCTTCCTCCATGTCATTGAACACTAATCTGATACAGTTAGTACTTGTCATTACAACTTTGAGATTTGAACTTATATTTCCACATGGATCAGGTGTCTCATGAATTGTTTAAGGTGTTTGAAATTCTAAGAAGCCTGCTATGTGTTCACTGCCATGAGTCCCCTCAGAGGCTTTTGAATGTTTATCTCTGTCTGCTAATCTGCCTGACTGCTCACATGCAAGCCCTTGTGACCACCTTCTAACCAAGGTGTTAACTTTAAATCCCTGAGATATCTGGTTAAAGACACTACTTTGATTGACTTTGCAAACGGGTTGTGTACAGTTAATCTGTCATTCATTAATGGACAAAACTACATTCCTTAATGCTCAATTGGCCAGAAAGATCTAACCCTAACCCTAACCTCTAACCCTAACCCTAACCCTTCGGATTACTGAAAACTGGTGAATGCATAATAACTCTTTACAATGGGACTTACTCCATCCCTCTGGCTGCAGTTATGAGCAGTCGGGTTGGGGGGTCGCCTGATTGTTCTCTGTCATGAAAACTTAAACATTATTGTCACTGGCAGGCAGGATATCCATCCATCCATTATCTATACCCGCTTATCCTACTGGATCGCGGGGGGTCCGGAGCCTATCCCGGAAGCAATGGGCATGAGGTAGGGAATAACCCAGGATGGGGGGCCAGCCCATCGCAGGGCACACCCACACACCAGTCACACACAGGCACACCTACAGACAATTTAGCAACTCCAGGCATGATATTACATCTTTTAAATATATGGCAATTTTAGCCAGTTCTCACTGCTTATTGTAGTTACCAACCATCCTCCAAAGCTTCATCCTGAAGTTATCTCTGAGCTAAATGATTTACTCTCTCGCCAGTGCCATGTACCATCTGCTGTTATGTCGCTTTGTGATTTTAACATACATGTTGATACCAACTCTGCTACTGCTCATGAATTCCTGTCTATACTAGAAAGCTTTCATTTTGACCCCATGGTCATAGTCTTACTGTACGTGCTCCTCTGGCCCTCAGAATGTCTTTGTCTTTAGGTTTGTCATTTCTGACCCAAAGGTCACATATATATATATTTAAATTTTAAGTCTATTTATATTTTGTCTGTCTCTGCATCCATTCCTATATCCAAGATGAATATTACCTTGAGACTCCTTGAGTGATTGAACAGAAAAACTAGTCTTGCTGTTCCTGCTCTGGCCGATACTAAACACCTGAAGACACGCATTACTGCTTTAATACCACCACGCATCCCCACTGTTCCCTCGTAATAAAAATGCTAGCGGTAGATCTAAGACTGATTTCCGCTATTAACAAGTTCCTCCTAACCATTGTAAATGCTGCCTTTGCCTCTGATGAGCTATATAATTCATTTCTTCAGTGTCAAAATAAAACTGATGCCATCTACCACACACCCTCCATCTCCCCACTCTTTCTTCCCATGCCTGCTGTTCCCCATCTTTCCATTGTCATTCCTGCCAGCTCACCCTCTACTGCACAGTTAATTATGATAGCTAACTCGTGCTCTTCTCAATTTGATGCTGCCCCCAAAACACTTCTTAAAATATCTGATATTGTAGCCCCCATTTGCCACCTAGTTAACCAATGACTTGCCTTTGGCGTCGTTTCAAAACCGCTGCAGTCAGCCGTGTTCTGAGGCGGCATATTCTTTTGTGCCTAGATATTCAGATAGTTGCCCTTAGGCTACTTGGAAACTTTGAACTCATTGTCTTTTTTTCTTTGTATTTGGTTGTCAGTTAGAGCTTTTGGAATATTCAGAGGTCTATCCTTATAATGGAACCATATGCCAGAAGTACCTGCAATAGTAGCACAAGACCTGTAACCAAAGCATTTATTCGTTGGCTGTCATGGAAAAATATATACACGTTATTAAAAACCGAGGCACTGCTTCCGAACAGGAATCCTCTAATGCAACTAGGAAGTGGTGCAAGGCTGGATATGCAGGGCAGTCAAAGCAGCTGCAGCTTCCAGTTACTGCAGATGTCATGTTGGTTATACAGCCTCTGGAACCACTCATCATTTCAGAGCCTTCCAGAGCTGGAAACGTAGATACGGAGATTTTAAAGAATCCAAATGCCCAGAAATTAGTATACCATGTCAAACTCTAACCAAGATTATTTGCTAATATAGTGCATGGTGAATGAAGCAGACATTGTTTTGAAGGTTTAGAATGTATCTGATGTGAAGAGGATCAAATACCATACATGTGACATCTCCTCTGCTTGCCCTGCTGCCACTGATGTCACCCTTTCCCTGTAATGTCACTCCAGTCTGTGCCGCACCACTGCTCATTCTGCTACTGCACCATCACCTCCCTGGTCAGACATTAGCATCCATATCTCCTCTGGACCTTGTCATTAAAACCCAGATTTTAGCAATTTTAAAAGTTTGGGCATGTATAAATCAAGACATTGTTCATTCGACTTCCACTACTATCCCAAGAAGGTTGGGCTCCCCTTGTGAGTCTGGTTCCTCTCAAAGTTTCTTCCTACTAGGGTGTCTTTCCTTGACACTGTTTTTCCCTCTGTTTTGTTCTCTGGGGTCTTTGGGCTGGGATAATGTAAAGTGCTTTGAGACAATGTAATGTTATGAAAAAGTAATATATAAATGAAATTGAATTGAACTGAATTGAATAAGGCAGACAGTCAGAAATGAGCAAAAAATAGGGATGAAAAGATTCACTGATTTACATTGATGCACTTGCATAAATGTTCACAATATGGTTGCTCCGATTAAAAAAGTGTGCACCGGATACAATTTGGGATGCATTATTTCTAACTTCTTTGTAATATTATTTAATATTATGCTTTTATTATTTAGAAATGTGACCAATATTTTTTTAACAAGAATTTTTCATTTAGATTGATTTCTCCTCTCTATATGGGTGCTGTCTCCAGATTTTCACTACTGTCATGTGCCCATCCTCGTCAATCCGTGTCCAGTGACGCATCAAACCGCATTGTGTTAAATCAAATCACGTCGAATCACACTGTGCCACAGTAGGGCTGAGTCACATTCGTAGTTGCTGAGTAAAAGTTGCAACATTCGTAGATATCATATGTATCTTTAATGTATTAAATTATTTGCAGTACAGCAAAAGGTATATTGCGTCGGCCTATGTGATGGAGACACACATCCGTAGTAAAAAAAACAAGAAACTGCCATTAAGACTAATGCTGACTTTGCTAAAAATGCCTCACAGGAGGACACTGTTTCCTTAAGATCCAGAAAATAAACAGAGGAAACGTATCCCCAAAAGAAGCCCAAGTTAAAAACTTTCCGGGGACAGTCAGAGCAGCAGCCGTGTAATAAATTCTACAATCTGGTCACCAAAAAATGGCAGCGCCCAGCCAAGAATACATTGTGTCACGCGGGCAAAGGAAAGGAGTGCTACAGCAAATCCGGTTAAAGAATAAAAGCTGTGCACACTGTAGAAACTGACACAGATGGCCTCTTTGTCCTGGCAACACAGTAGATGAACTATGGTCAGTTAAGATGTTTTTCAGAAATACAGTTATTGTATTTCATGAGTGGTTCATGCTCATACACCAGACCCAATACACCACGACTATGTCATGCACTCCTCTCTGGTTTTTGGTGGCTGGGGAGTCACTCAGCAATGGCGATCTGCCAGTTCAGAAGGATGTCTATGTAGATCACAGCATACACACCGCCTTACTGAAAAGACAAGTCATGGTTCACATGAAATTTGTTTTCAGGTGGATAGCAGTGAAGTCACAAAAATGCTTGGAGAAACTTATTCTGACCTGGGCAATGACTTGCGGATGGTACATCAGCCAAACATCATCAAACCCATCAACTGTATGGCTTCCCAACTCTCAATACTGGTCTGTTGGGGGTTTGTGGGGTTTTTTTCAGTTCCAATAATAACTATACGTTTAACTTTTTGTACCACCTCTCATGCATATGCTCCGTTTGCATAAAAAAAAGTTAAACATCGACAATCGACCCACCAGCACCCCCCCCCACCCCTCAGCAATTTAACTGATTACAGCACAAACTAGCCCGCGAATATAAAAAGGTACTCTGTTCTCGTAAGCAGATATTTTCTGTCTATTCAGAAAAAGCAGTGAAGATTGACCATGCTGGTTAGCAAAATGGTTTTCATTCTGTGGAAAACAAAATATTGATCTACAGGCCAGTTGTCACGATCAAGGGTGATGCGTGCCTGGATGTTGGCGGCGTTGAACAGGCAAGACGATGAGAGGCAGGAATATCCAAAATACGGTGTTTATTGTAGGACACACAGAGTAGACGCCACGAAACATCACAATGACAGATCTGACAACCAGTACAGAGACGCGGACTAAATACTGAAGATTGACGAGAAAGCCAAACCGATGAATACAATCGACAACAGGTTCTTTCCATTAGGGTAGAGACACGAGGTAATGAGGGGGCATGGCACACAGGGGCTCTGACGGGCGGATCATGACACCAGCGGCCTGTACTACAAAGCGGGGTTACTGGCTTCTCGGCGTGACTTGTCAGATTTAAGGTACCACAGTTTAAATGGACTTCATATTCGTTCACTTGCATTTTGCCCAGACTACCTTAAATCCGACAACTTACAGCCGATTCGTAGTACAGGCCCCTGGTTTAATAATGAATTATAAATATTTTGTAGGCCGATGCTTTTAGATGTCTAATATAAGTAGTGAATGAACCAACTAAAATCCTCATTCTCCATACAAAAAATGACTGATCTTTCAATGCAGCTGACACCATTATTTCAGTAGTCACTCTAATGCTGCTAACATTTAATATTGAAAAATATCAGACGGCAACATGAGTATGTTAACCAAAACGCCGTGTAACTCTAAATATTATTTGTTCTATTTCCATAAAGACAATATGAAATAGTAATAATAATAATAATAATAATAATAATAATAATGTGAGATGGGCTGGCCCCCCATCTAGGGTTGTTCCCTGCCTCGTGCCCATTGCTTCCGGGTAGGCTCCGGACCCCCCGCAACCCAGTAGGATAAGCGGGTATAGATAATGGATGGATGGAATAATAATAATAATAATAATAATAATTAATAATAATAATAATAATAAAAATAATTAAAAAATAATAATAATAATAATAATAATAATAATAATAATAATAATGGGGCGGCATGGTGGTGCAGTGGTTAGCACTGTTGCCTCACACCTCTGGGACCTGGGTTCGAGTCCCGACCTGGGTTCTATGTGTCTGGAGTTTGCATGTTCTCCCTGTGCCGTCGTGGGGTTTCCTCCGGGTACTCCGGTTTCCCTCCAAAGACATGCTGAGGCTAATTGGAGTTACTAAAATTGCCCGTAGGTATGCCTGTGTGTGTGACTGGTGTGTGAGTGTGCCCTCCGATGGGCTGGCCCCCCGTCCAGGGTTGTTCCCTGCCTTGTGCCCATTGTTTCCGGGTAGGCTCCGGACCCCCCGCGACCCAGTAGGATAAGCGGGTATAGAAAATGGATGGATGGATAGATAATAATAATAATGAGAAAAATATATTGCTCAAGAATCATGAGGAAAAAATCATGATCTCACTTTTAATTAAGAAAGATTACATTTTATCCAGAATCTTGCAGCCCAAATCAGGTATAGTGCATGCAAGAGTTTTTCTTTACCAAATGAGTGAGTACTGTGGTCTTCAGCATAATATATCTGAGTAAAAGGCTATTTGGCTCAGAAATGTAGTGACATGAAAGTAAAAGTTGCAACAAATTAAAATACTCATGTGAAGTACAAATCGGGAAAGAAAATAAGTTATTCATACATTGTTACTGTATAGTTCTGTTAAGGGGTTATTCAAGTGCAAAATCCAACTGACAGGTACATATTTTTTACCTCACCGGATTCAACCAAGTTACATTCAGGGAGAAGCAGAGCCGTCCCTCTGCAGAGGGTACACTTAGCAACCTGGGTGCCAATATGGGCTTAAGGAAAATTCCACTGTAGGAGGTGTCAGCTAAACGCACCTCTTTTATCACAGCCTTTGGCAGGCTCTGTATTAACAGGCTAGCCTTTGGCTTCGCCTTGCCCCAAGAACAATTTCAAAAAGGGTCATCATTTGTGGTGGAGGGACTTCCAGGCACAGTCTGCTACAGGAATGATGTTCTCATTAGGGGTAGAACTGAGACTGAGCATGATGAGGGGTTATACACAGGGATCAAAATGATCCAGATGGTAGGCCTTAACTTAATATGGTGAAGTTCGAGTAAGGCAGATAGGAGGGGAATTTATGAGTCATGCCTGATCAGAAAAAGTTGTGAGGCCAGACCCACAAAGACAGTCACCATTGAGAAAATGAGGGAGCTTCATGGCGATGGTAAACTTACTGGGAAAATTTATCTCGTGTGTAGCTGAGAAAGACCAGCTGCTGAGAGACCTGCTGCCCAGTCAGTGGTGTTGAGGTAGTGCACAGTGGGAATGTATTTAACCTGCTACTAGAAGTGCTGTCTACCTTTTGACATTCCGTGATGCAAAAAAGGAACTGAATCTGTCAGCTGACGTATCCGCATATGGCCTCGGGGCAGTTTTGCTGCAAAAAGATCCGTCAGTGCAGCGTGGACGCATATGCACTGCGAACATTGACTCAGACAGAATGATGGTACATTCAGGTGGAGAGCGGAGCCCTGGACATAACTTGTGAATGGTTCAAAGTTTTTTTTCACAGGTCAGCAGACCAAAAACCCCTTCAGAGTCTGTAAGTACTCAAAATCTAACCAAGATCCTACCGGGAACCCAAAGATTCTGTCAAAACTCTGGCATTGGCGGACACCCTGTCTCATATACCTGTCAGGCCAACATATCTGGACAATCTGTGAGAAACTCTAAACATGCAGCACATGTTCTGACGCAATGACAATATGCCAGACTAGTTTGCCAGACTACAACAGACTGAATGGTGTTGTGAAGCTATACTGGCCAGAAAGAGCATCTTTTACAGTCTACGAAGGTCTCCTGCCAAAATGCTCCAGGTTAGTGATACCATCTGTCATGCAGAAGACTATCTTGAAAAAACTGCATGAAGGACATTAGGGAGTCGTGAGATGCCTGAGTGGTCTGGAGAGACCATTTGGTGGCCTGGGCTGAGTCACTAATGACCTAGTACAAAACTGCAGATTTGTTTCAAAGAACTTGTCGAAGCTGCAGAGTGACTGAGTTAGCGAACTGCCTGAGAGAGCTAGGGATGAACTAGGCATTGACATCCTTTCACTGAATTCCCTAGATTATATACTTTTGGTAGACATTTCTTCTAAGTTAGTGGAAATTGCCAAATTGATTCACACCAGATCAGAAGACCTGCTGGTGATTTATATCTATCTTTACCAGACATGAGATTCCAGAAACACTTTTCTCCAGCAATGAACCTCAGTTTTCACAATGCAGTTTTGGAAAGTTTGCACATACATATGGGTCTAATCACATAGCTAGAAGCTTCAAAAAAGAACACGGCTTCTACCTGGTACTCCCAGCTTACAGAGTAACACCACTGGCCAGAAGGTGCAGTCCTGCGCACCTACTGATGGAACACAGAATTCACACCCGGATGCCTTTGTCCCCAGAATTACCTGATCTGTCAGTGGTGGCTGTTTGGGAGAAGGAGATAAAGGAAAGAGAAACAGGAACTTGCACCCACCAAATTCTCTTTGATCAGGAGAGAAGTGTGGATCCCTGATATGGGATCCCAGGGGACTGTAATATCAGCACATGCTT
The DNA here is from genome assembly GCA_019775895.2 of Stomatorhinus ivindoensis. NCBI lineage: Eukaryota > Metazoa > Chordata > Actinopteri > Osteoglossiformes > Mormyridae > Stomatorhinus > Stomatorhinus ivindoensis. Next base: position 14,634,909 of record JABFEB020000040.1, read on the forward strand.
CACCATATTCTCACCTGGCTAATCGGATAAATGGCATCAAAAAGAGAAACAGAACTATATCAATGAAACATTGTGAAGGGCACAGTGAGACAAACAGTGCCATAACACAGATGAAGAGAGCTAAGAAACTCAATACTAACTTCTAGTACAACCACCACCCCTGTAATCAAGACAGAGAATGGAAAGGACCTGATTAATCCACAAAGACTGGACTTAAAGTTTTGAAAATAATTCATTGCACAGAAAAGCAAATAGTGTTCATCTTTTGGGAATATGTGTATGCATAAGAGTACATACCATACCATGCCATTACCCATAAGGCAACATTAAAAAAGATTATCCTATTTCAGAGCTTTAGAAAATAAGTATGCCATTATTATTGCTTAGGTTTTAAGGGGGAATGTAGTGGTACTTGGTTGACAATATTAGTTTGGTAATGCAAAATATCATTAGTTGGAGAGTTAGCATTCTTTATTATTATTTCTTATCTGTTATCTAGCATATTATGAGACTCAGGCTAAGGCACACCTTGGTTGTCTTGTCTGTTGTATCAGTGCACGCTCCAACCGCGGTGAGTGATGTCTCATTGGGGGAGACGCAAGGTGACACTCCTCTGGTTATGGGTGACTTCAATGCGACCACAGGCACTGACAAGGCTGGCTATGATGACTGTCTCGATCCCCATGGGTCCATGTTCCTTGACTTTGCGAAAGGTCAGGGGCTGCGGGTTGCTGGATCCTGGTTCTAATGCCCTTAGTCGCATCGTTGGACTTTGTACTCCAATACTGGTGGTACTGCAAAGGAGATCGATTACATCCTCATGGACAGATGCTAGAGACTCCTGCAGAACTGCAGGATCTACAGAAGTGCCCAGTTTGTGAATTCTGACCACAGACTTGTTGCTACTCTGAAGATTCAGCTTAGATCCAGTCTTTACAACTACTTCCATGCTATTAGATTACTAGAACCAGAAGCACAAATCTGCTACTGTTTCTCACGCACAAGGTTCCCCAGGGTTCAATTTTGGCCCTTTCTTGTTTGTAATTTGCATACCTCCAGTCAGTCAAATCATTCACCATTTATTCATGTTTTCAATGTTATGCTGACGGCACACAGACCCATATCAGCACTAATGCCGCTACCACCCGGTCATTCCAAGATTCTTGTCGCTATAGCTATCCCAACTTAAACATTGATGTTGATGGACTTCTTGTTAAACCCCAGTGCACCATTTGCAACCTTTTGCTATATATCAGGAAATGCCTTTTAAAGTTATTTTTGATCAGTCACTCACCTTTCAAACCAATACTAGCTCTCTAAATAGAATGGATTTTTTTCCCATCGACAGTTTATAACCCAAGTGAAAAAAAACATGATCAATAAGTGCCATGGTGCGTGTGAGATGTTTTATCCAGGGAATGTTTGTGTTGTAATTATCTCTGACTTTATTACTGGTTAATGAAACTTAAATGCACATAATCAAAATCATTAATATTAAGGAAACACTGCAATTGAATTGCTTGTCAATGATCTCTTCCTGGACAAGAATTGAGGATGGTTGCAAATTGATGCATCTAAATTTAAAATACATTTGGAAAATTATTAAATAATTTTAAAAGGACCAAATTACTGGAGAGATAATGACATAATTATCAAATATATGATAATTAGGTCTAGTGAATGATTATATAAGCATGTTGGGCCAGTGGCATGTTGGCAGTAATGTAAACATAGAAGGGATTCAGCAGTTGCACATTTGTATCGTCATCATCGTCATTATCTGCATTCTAGTTAGATAACATAATATCAATTCACATGAATAAATATTTAAGGAGGTCACAATATTAAGTTAAGAATGATAAATAAATTCTTAAAATTAGTGCCTCAAATGATGGATTTCAACCGTTTTAAATGTAGGTGTGCTATATGTGATTCGGAATCCAGTTTACATTGTGTGTGTATGGGTCAGATATACATTACATTGTGGGAACATTTGGACCCCACAATATGATAAAAAACCTGTTATTTTCACATTGTATGGACCATATTTTGGGTCCCCACAAGGGAAAATTTAATTTTATAAAAACTAAATTGACTGCAATCAAAAAACTAAAAATGCCAAAAACTATTTTTTTCATTTACTTATGGTTAAGGCTAGGGCTGGATAGAGCTTATATTCGTCATTGTTGGGATTAGGGTTTTGCCCATAGAAATGAATGGATGATCCCCACAAAGATATGAATACAGGTCTGTGTGTGTGTGTGTGTGTGTGTGTGGCTTTGTATGTGTTCAATTGCTGTTTCTTGTTCAGCTTTGACAGTTGGGGGGCTGAACTAATCTTTGAGATCTTAAACCTGGACGCTAGTGTTGCAAGGATGAGCTTGATGCAGTCTGGCTGTATTAACTGAATCAGACAGGGCTTAAAACTTTCCTTAGTATCGCCATGACTCTACTGACACATCTGTGCTCATTTCTTTGACTAAATAACGTTTTCCCCAAAAAAGATTAAACATTATCTTGCCTATTTAATGCAAAGATGAACTTTAAATAGAAATATGAGATGGGGCATGTTCTGGTTGTGAAGTGTGAAATATTGTTTGAGGTATATTGACGTTTTTTTATTAAAATAGTTTATATGTATTTTAGTAAGCAGTTGAATATACTTGATCAAAGTGGATTTGCTTGATTGTGGCCTTTAACACAGTCTGTTTTCAGTTAAGCCATTTCTTGCAACTTCTTGTGTTTCCCATTTCAGAGGAAACTAATTTTTCAGCCTGAAAGCAATAATGCAAAAGCTTTGTACCATACTTATCATCACAGAAACTGCATCACTTCATTTATGTCCTACAAAGGTCACTTAGGATTTCCTGAATGTAATCTGCAATAGCTGTCCACTGTATTGACCTGCTTCTTCCAAAGTCTGCCTAATCATAAATTATAAATGATATCATTTATAGTGTAAATTGCAAGACACACCTTTATTTTGCAAATGTAATATTTTAATAATCTGCATTGACGAATGAAATTTGTAGCTATTGTACAGAAAATAGCAAAAAGAACACAACGCAAATGCTTATGTGGTTCAGCGGGTTAGGATTCTATGCCTCTAATCTGAAGGCTGCTGGATCAAAACCTGTAGCCTGTGTCGTTTCCCAGCTTGGGCACTGGGGTGAGGCCCTTAACCCTAAGCTACTCCAGGGACTGATGCTGCTTTCAAACAAAAATATGTGCTGCTTTGATTAAAAATGTTGGCTGAGCAAATGTATTTCTGTATCTGAGATATTAGTTGCCAAGATTTGAATAATATTTGTCTGTTTAATCAAATCTGTACTAAGCACTTAAAAGCTGTCATTATGATGTGTGGAGCAGTTGTTGGGAATGACAGGGCACTGGAAAGAGCTAAGCGAATTCTCCAGACAAATTGTGTTTTGGAGGCAAGTCCATCATATTCCATTAGCATTATAATTATTTTAAAGTACATATAGTGGTACCTCAGAACTTGAATTTAATCCGTTCAGAACTCTGGCTCGAATCCTAAAATGTTCGAGTTGCAATTGAATTTTCCCCATAAGAAATAATGGAAAACCAATAATAATAATAATGGTGGTCACTACAGTGTACAGCTATTCAACAGCCATTAAATTGGAAATGCACAGGTCTCAATGGTATAACTGCATATCAGCCACTACAGTGGACATGTAAATAACTTTATGAAGAAATGCACGTTGAAAAAAAAAGTTTACAGCTATTTTTTTTATCCCTCCAGAGAAGTAAAACAACATAAGACAAAATCCTGACTCAGGTTGTCATGATTCATGCATGAAAGGGTTAATTGGTTCCCAGCCCCCCCAAAATATTACACCTAAGCATGTTTTTTTTTTTTAGCGTTTAAACACAAAAGGAACCGGATAAAACAAGAAGAACATATACCATACTAAGCACATCTAAGTAAATTTATCAAAACAGTAGTTTGTAAAGTAAGAAAATAAATGTATCCAAACAATGTGTCTGGCCCGATCGTCCGCTCCTTCCGTGTGCCACGCTCCCTCGTTAACCCCGTGTGGAATCCCCGTGTGATCAGCTGGTTCTGGTTGTTGACATTAATCTTCTGTATTTAGTCCACGTTTCACTTTGTTTCCCCAGTCCGGTCATTATATTGTCCGTGTGCGGTTTGCCTGCCTTACATGTTATTGAACCCCGTATTCCCCAATACCCTAGCTGACGGCTGCGCCTTTGTCTTTGTTATGTGCCCACTCAGCACGACAATATTATTATAATTAAATGATTTAATTAATATTAAAATAATGAATAAGATTATGGATGGATGGATGGATGGATGGATAATAATAATTCTTGTTACTGTCTATCATTGTCTAAATGTATTTTTACTGTCTAAATATATGTATTCAGCTAGTGAAAACATGCACGATGCTATCACAGCGAATGCGAGGCTGAGACTGAAGCGTTACCCTTTGTTTCCGCTAAGAGACATGCACTCATTGACTCATTTCCCCTCGTGTATAAGTTATCTGAGGTCAGCGTTCATGGTTTGACTTCTGAGATTCAGATCGAGCTCTAGATATCTTTTTTGAACTGGTTAGTTTGACTTTTAAGAAATTCAAGTTCTAATGAGTTTGAGAACTGAGGTACCACTGTATCTGATTCAAGATTCTTTCATTGTCACATACATAGTTATACAAAGTACAACACGTAGTAAAATGCATCGTGAACTGCTCTTTTCTAGACTGTGCAAGTTGCTAAAGTTATAGAGTGCAAAAGTGCAGAAAGCAGCTAAAAATACAAAAAATGCAAATACAATACAAAAAGCAGAGGAATACGTTCAAAATGAACGTGACAAGACGTAAAAGTGACTAGTATAGCAGTACGGATTTGGTGAGTGGTACAAGAGCACAATATTCGATGTACATCAGGGTGTGAGATGCAATGGCAAGTCCAGGTTCAGAGACCTTATGGCCTGGGGGTAGAAACTCCTGCTAAGTCTCTCAGTCCTGGTCATGATGCTCCTGAGTCTCTTTCCTGATTTCAGAAGCTGAAACAGGCTGTTGTTGGGGTGGGATATGTCCTTCATGATTCTGAAGGCCCTGCTCCTACATCTCTGATGTAAATGTCCTGAAGAGATGGAAGGGCCAACCTGCAGCAGCGTTCTGCTGCACGGATCACCCTCTGGAGGGCTTTGCGATCATGAACACAGCTATTCCCGAACCAAGAGGTAATGTTCTGAGTCAGGATGCTCTCCACAGCGCCTGAGTAGAAAGTCCGTAGGATCATTGAAGAGACCCTGAACTTCCTCAGCTGTCGCAGGTGGTACAGGTGCTGCTTAGCCCTTTGGAACTGGATTTTAATGTGAGCTGATATGTTCTTAGTAATATATCTAATAAGGTAAAAAAAAAATATATTGTAGGTTATGTTATTGTTTAAAGTTTCTAAAAGTAGAGGGTTTATTAATATTAAGCTAAATACTGCTTATCCTTTTAAATCTGAAGATTCAACTAAATTATGCTAGCAAAAAAAAACATGTGTTACTATTGTTAAATTATATATCAATTGTAATGTTTAATTAATGCAAAAATTACAATCCCTATATCTTCTAACTTCTTATCTGGGTCAGGGGGCCTATCCCAGGCAACATGGCACACAAGGCTGGGATACACCCTGGATAGGATGCTAGTCCATCAAGGGACATGTACTATGTGCTATTTATACATGCCAATTAGCCTAGCTGCATGTCTTTGAACAGCAGCAGGAAGCCCGTGTGACCCAGAGAGATGGTGTAAGCTCCACGAACACAAAGCAGAGCAAGCATTTGAATCCCCAAACCTAGAGATGTGCAGCAAGCACATTACCTACTGAGCGAACCAAGTACGGATTCCCACCAGGCCCAATTTGCTGACAACTTGTTGAAATGAGAAGAACCATAGACTTACATTTAGCAGAAAGTAGTCTGGTAACTGATATTTTTATGACTAAAATGTGTCATCTATCTGTCTGTCTGTCTGTCTGTCTGTCTTCTCTAAAAGAACATTACTACTTTTAATTTGCAGAAGCTGATTCTATATATTCTGGTTGCACGCCAAGCTGCATTTTATATTTCTGCCTTTCAATATGATTTTTAACTAACAGACCCGCTGTGTACAAGGCAACATATTAAAACATATATACCAAAGGACAGATTAAGAAGAAAATGCTGTGTTTTGTAATGGATGTGGCCTGAAGTGCACATCAAACACCACCCACACGTTTTGAGCAACTGAAGCCAGTCTGTAAGCAAGAATTGGGATACATTCCTCAAAGAGTATGTAAGCGAGTAACAATAAGAGACATTTGGCTGCAGTCACAGATGCTGTGCCTCAGCCTACTGTATAACACGGCTCCCATCTGCACACCATGATTTTTAAATTGTTACTTAAATATGTTCCCATTAATAAACAAAAAGTAATGTAAGCGTCTGTTTACGCATATTATCCCAATATCAGAAAGAAAGATTTTGCGGAAGTTCTCAATATGTCTTAAACTTGCAACTGAAAACCAGAGTAATCACATGATTAACCAAGAACTGTGTGTGTGGGGGGGTTGCCTTCCGTAAACCGCACGGATATACTGGTGTTATTTTACCATGTGTTTCGCTAGTCCCACAGGACATCACAGATCCCAAGTTGAACATCCCTTGTGTAAGACGTGGGTGGTACCTCCAAGGTTGGGGCTTCAAGCTCCTGCCCCCAGCTGGTTGTGGACTTTGCATGGCAGTGGGATTCCTATAGAGGAATGAAGGACCTACATAGATTCAGTCCTGTATTTTAAGGTAAGCCAGATGGTGAGCATAACAACAGACATATCGTGCTGTCCAAAAGTCTTAGGCAATCAACGCAAATGAAGTGCGAATGATCTTCATATTGGTGTCGTGTATGTCAAGGTTGTGTTAGCTCAACTAAATGAAACTTCTCCTAAATCACCCCATTTGCAACATCCATCCAACACACCCTGGTATGTCTTTTACTCAACCACTAGCACACTTTGTATGGCTAATCAATACTTACTTGTGCCTCTAAACATGTGGGAAGTGCTATATATCAAGAAATGACAAATAGTGCAATACTTATTAGACAAATGGTTTAATTAGCATATTGCATAATAGACCTACCCAACCACAAAACAGGGTAGCTATTTTTGATAAATTGTGTTTTTCTACATCGCAACAAAACATGTGCTTTGTTTATTCAGGTTGTTGGTTTGCCCCAGTACTGCATATATAAATATATATATATATATATATATATATATATATATATATAAAAAAAAAT
>JABFEB020000040.1:14684331-14722455 GCA_019775895.2 Stomatorhinus ivindoensis
GTCATGATCCGCCCGTCAGAGCCTCATGTGTGCCATGCCCCCCCTCGTTACCTCGTGTCACATCCTGATTGTGACCACCTGTTCTCTATCCGTGCCTGATTGTCTCGTGTATTTAGTCCGTGTCCAAGTTAGTCTCGCAGATCCGTCATTTTGTATTCTGTATTTTGTCCGTGGCCTTCATTGTCATTGTGGTTATCCCGGTGTCTCCTCGCTGAAGAAAACCCTTTCCCTGCTACGTCGTTGCCTCCAGCCTGCTTTCTGCTCGCCCGTCCGGCAGAATCCGTAACAACGGTATTTAATTAACAGTAATTAACAGTATTTGCAAACTAACATGACCAAGGAAAACTATAATTTTGCTTTAACATATGTCTGGCTTCCAAAATCCCAAACCTTTCCACAAATCATTCTGAGGACATGACCCAAAAACAGGTATCAGAATGTCAGTGAGCACATTTATTAACAAGTATGACTGTACTAATTCAGGAAAAATATCAGCAGGGAGAAGCTCAGGAATTTATTCAATAAATCAATGACGATAATAACCACCCAGTAAGTATGGCATTACCGGTTATAATCATTTGGGTAAATCAGACGGAAATTTAATATGTGGATGATGATATGCACGAGGTCTTATCGACCGCACAAAATTAGTGTATATGTCAATCAGTGTGAACACTGTTATTCTATGTCTAAATGTATGGTCTCTAAGTGTGCTAGTTTTCAACCAAGGTCAAACATTTCTACTCGTAGGGACCTAAATGTTGTGGGAAATTAGTCACCAGTAAGGTGAAGCGTGGTGAGCAAATGACAAGATGGGGAGCAGTAACTGGGCATCAGAAATTCCACTCGAGTACCAATAAGTTACAGTATAAGCAGTAGTGATATGACAACAGTAAGGATGCCAAAATCTGGTGATTTAGCAACAGGTTGTCCTTTACAATGAGAGATTCTGCAGCAATCACAGCTTAAAATGGGGTAATCTAACAATAAGTCACTGTTCAAACGGGGGCACAAAACAAAGCTAAAGTAAAACCAGGTTTGATGAAACATGAATGGGGTGCACCAGGCACGGAGCGGGACTAATGTTCAGCATGGGAGTTTTATACGCAAGACCAGCCCATTTTGTCTTTGTTCTGGGTGAACTTTGATAGATGATGCCACTGTTTAAGTGTTATTATTCCAATACATTTATTTCTGTCATTTCCAGAACAAAATAAATAATTAATAACATATTGAACTGTTCAAGCAGTCTGACCTTTTCAACCTTGCCTGGTCTCTTTCTAATATAAATCATTTGAGAAACAACCGGTAAATAGCAAAAGCAACTGGATAGGTGCGGCACCTCTGCAACCGCGAACTGCACTCATTCAGTACTAAATGACTAAGGATCAAGCCCCATGCCTCTTGTGCACGATTCTCTTTGTGTGTGTGTTTGCATTTGTGTGTGTTTGCATAAGAAAATTCACTGGTTAACATTCTGAAGCGTTGTACAATTTTAAATTTGAAAAATTATTTTGTTTTCAAGTGACATAATAGCTAAGCCACCCAGCAGGAATTTTCCTGAATCTACTTAGTTGCTCCCCTGGGCCTGGGGTGTGTAATAGTATGTGGTGCCAAGTGTCAAGTGCTCATTTCCATGTACAAAACAGCAGTAAAGCTATTAAAAATGGGTTGAGATAATACAGTGAAAACATGCTATATAAATAAAATTTAATTGAATAATTGTGCATGTACAGTGCTATATTTATAGTGTATTTTATACAGCGTATAACTGTACAGGGTTCAGTAATTTAATTTGGACAGTACTGTAATTTGAAAAGTGTTTGAAACAGCTGTACTTTATTTTCTCCCCTCATGGGCACACGCCAACTACATACCGCTCCTGACTCAGCTAAACATGAAAGGCATTTTGTGGCTTGGCAGAAGACAAAAAGCATTTTGAGGTGCCTTTCGTGACTCAGCAAAAGACAAAATGCATTTCCTGATTCCACAGATTCAATTTCGTCCATGAAATGACGTGATGTATCATTCACAAAATGCATTTCATTCACAAAATGCATTTTGTCCACGGATTGAATTTCGTTAATTCACAAAATGCATTTCATCTACTAAATGACTTTCTTTCATTCATAAACTGCATTTCGGCCACAAAATTACTTGCTTCTTTCTGCAAAGTGCAAAGTGCTGATATCAGTTTTGAACACAAAATGAAACATTCATTTTGATTTCTGTCCATGAAGGATAGTGAAGTTTTTTTTGGGAACAGAATCCAGCAAAGCATTACATGATTTCGTCATTAAATAATGTTTTTTGTAGCACAGAATGTGCTTCGCACACAAAAATGAGCGATTGACACTTGGCGCCCCATAGTATTACACATCCCAAGCCCAGGGAGCCAATCAGAATATTTGGGAATATTCCGGGTGGATGGCTTAGCTGTTGTGTCGATCAAAACAAAATTTTTTTACAACTTTAAAATTCTACAACACTTCAGAATGTCAACCAGTGAGTTTTCTCATGCAAACTCACACACAAAAGACCATGATTGCTCTGCATGGAGAATCGTGGAAAAGAGGCAGCATAATCTTTGGCTTTTAGTACTGAGTGAGCACAGTTCGTGGCTGCAGAGGTGCCAACACTAACCACTTGTATTTTCTAATTACCGGTTGTTTCTCAAATGCTGTATGTCAGAAAAAGACCAGGCAAAGCTGAAAAGACTGCTTGGACAGTTCAATAAGCGTCATCTATCAAAGTTCACCCAGAACAAAGACAAAACGGGCTGGTCTTGCGTATAAAACTCCCATGCTGAACATTAGTCCCGCTCTGTGCCTGGTGCACCCCATTCATGTTTCATCAAACCTGGTTTTACTTTAGCTTTGTTTTGTGCCCCCATTTGAACAGTGACTTATTGTTAGATTACCCCATTTTAAGCTGTGATTGCTGCAGAATCTCTCATTGTGAAGGACAAACTGTTGCTAAATCACCGGATTTATATCAATTCTTTGCACAAAATGAAACATTCCTTTTGGTGTCTGTGCACGAAAGAAAGTGAAGCCTTTTTGGTTTTTGGACAGAATGCAGGAAGGCATTATTTGCTTTTCATCATTAAATAGTGCTTTTTGTAGCACTGAATGTATTTTGTACATGAAAATGAGCGATTGACACTTGGTGCCCCATACAGTGAAGACACAATAAAGAACAAATAAGCTATCAAGTTAAAAAGGTTCAAGAGGAGCTAAGATGGAATTGTGTGAGCACATCCCTGTGTAGACTTGCATTTGTACAACAACCAACAAATGAATTTGATATAAATACTTTGATTTGATATATCTGAAAAAAAAATCTATCATTTTGCAGTAGTGAAACAGATATTGTAATTATTGATGGTTTGTGTAATACATCTATCTAGAGGGGAAAAATTAACATTATTGTATTTCAGCAGACTACAGGTCTGGCTTTAGTAAATGTATGTTTTTGTATTTTATTTTAGTAGTGGAGTGGAGCTGGTCTATCCTTGCCCACGTGTTTGTTTATTACTGAGTGGTCATGAGTCTGCTCCAGCACTCCATAAACAAGAGATAAGCTCTATATCGCAGTTCAGGAACTTCAGCACCACCACGTTTTGCTTCGCATGGGCTGGCCAACAGATTGTACTCGGGTTTTGAGCTTTTTCAAAAGTGAAGAGAAGCAAACACAAATGATATATACAGAAATTTTGGCTTTAGCTACCGAGGGAAAATGACGGGAAAATCCGATCTAGGGGCGGGGACATGATGACAGAACGAGTGGTTAGGTCCATGCCCTACCTCGGCTTACATGGATGTGTCTGATTATGCTTTAATCCGATGGGTTTATCTATCACACCAATGTGCGCACAAACACACACACACACACACACACACACACACACACACACACATTAGTATTCATATCTTTGTGGGGACCGTCCATTCATTTCTATGTGCATAACTCTAATCCTAAGTATGACCACCCCGACTCAGCCCTAACCATGTAAAAACAAAATACAAGACTTTGGTATTTTCAGTTCCTTATAACATTCAGAGATTGTTATAAAACTAAGGTTATCCTTGTGGGGGCTGAAAAAAAATGTCAAAGCTAAAACATTACAGGTTTTTGTTGGGAAATTTGTTCCCCACAATGAAATAATTACAAACACACACTTTCAGCACAGCCATTGCTTAAACACATTCGCAATATATATCCTACCCCTGAGTTTTTTGATATCCTGAATTGTAATCAGAATGGTTTATATTAGGCGTGTAAATGATACCACAGCTCAGATAAATAAGGTAAAGAAACATTAGATCAATGATTGACCCTTATTCATATTTTTTCCCTAAAGGACCTACCCCATCTGCTCAATAATGTTTAATGTTTTATTACTATGGTAATCATTTCCTATAATGATCTTCCATTGGTCTGATCATTTTTACAGAAATACTATGAAGAAAAACAGATTGTAGGCCAAGAACCTACTGTTTGTCTCCACATCATCATTGAAAGAGAATTAAAAAATCTATTAATTGAGAAAATGAATCGAAAGCTGTGAAGTGGGAATGATGCAAATTGACTTAAGCAGAAGTCTCACACTTCCTTAGCATTAATGTATCATTAATTTTTGTAGTCAAGGTAAAATGCAAAAAAACTACTTGCCGTTTGTTTTGCTTAAGCCTGGGGATTTGTTGTTGTTTCCTATGTGCCATTCAAGGAAAGTAAAAGTACGTACTGAAAAAGCGGCTGTCAAAAATAAAGGCTATTCTTATTCATACTAATGGCATAGAGCATTTCTGGAAGGTGATTTGCTGGAGGAAGTTAGGTGGGCTTTTGATAACACCTTAAGTCAATTTGTGGTACATTGATAGACTGACGGGAAGAAAAACACCGACAGGATTCATGGTGTTCATGTGTTTTTTTAATGACAATCGTCAATGTAACACCTGAAATAAACATCAAAACATTTCTTTTGATGACAATTATCCACAAAGTGTGCAGCTTTTGTCACTGCAGTGTATCTTTCTAGGTGTCAGGAAGAACATTTTTGGCCCATTTATTAAGATCCACATGCAGGCTGCTAGATGGTCTCCTTGCAGCTTATTGCAGATGTTTGTCTTGACGTGCAAATACATTAACTGTCAGGCTTTAAAAGTGAGATCTGATAACTTAAAATAGTGACAGTTGTAAATCCCATTGTAAAACGTTCATGGTTGGGAAGTCCCTCTCATAATTTACACTGCTGACCGGGTGGTTGACACAACATATTTTCCAACGCGCGCTCTCTGTCCGCTGGTGGGAGTGCGCTCACCTGCTCACCAGAGAGCAGAGGAGAATTATAAACGCGCGACCATAAACCCCCCCCCCCCAATATAACGGTAGGGGTAACACTAATGTATAATATGCCAGCGATTTTTTTCATGGGAACGGATTAATCATTTTCACTTTATTTCTTATGGGAAAAAATCATTTGGTATATGTCCTGTTTGGTACAAATCCAAGGATCAACGGATTAAGGACGTATACCGAGGTACCACTGTAAGTCAAAATACAAAAACACAGGATAGAAATCAGGGCATCTTGTCCACCTGAAAAATTTATGTCTGGTCAGTGCAAACCCAAGCTTACACAATTACCAACATTACATGTACACAATTTATTAGTTTATAAGATGTCATGTTTTGGGGTGGAAGGAAGTACCTCCCATCTGGTGATGCAGAGTCCAGTGACCTTGATCTTCCGTATTTATTTGCATCAACTGTCCTTTGATTCCAGTATTTTCTGCATGTTAGTGTCATGGCAGATGAAAGCCTTGTTGTCTGCTGGGGATTGTCTCAGATGTACAAGAAATCCATTCAATATCTTCCTCACTTTTGTTTTCCTTCACCCACAATATATGCAGGAATTGAGAAACAGGGTCTTTCACACAAACCGAGGGAGAATAACTTTGATTTACACCGTTACGATGTGTATGTTAATGACATCACACTTTGATAACTGCATTCCTGTTTTACACAATAAAGCAAAAATATTACACATCTTCTAATTTTGTTATCCAAGACTAATTCAAATTTAAATATTAATTGTTAGCTTAAGACCTCTAATGGGATGTTCATGTGAGGGGTGGACACTGTTCATCACAGAAAATTGTTTAAAAGTACAGTGAATTACTCTACATTGAAATTGCAGAACAGCTTCCTCCTCCATTCTGGTCATGAAGACCAGACCAAGTGTGCGTAACATCTGTTTCCGTTTTATATTCAGTAGTAACAAAAGGCCCATTTCCCCCCTTTCCCTGATGAATTGCTCCCACATGATCTGTTAAGAGAGTTAAAGCAACATTGAAGCAAAACCTTTAAATTATGTCTTGATCATAACATTTTTTGGAAAGGGAAAATCTGCACCACCTCCACCTACACAGGCTTAAATATTTTTGATTTTATATTTACAATCAACGTTCTCTCAGACCTCCATGAATAGATAATCATTTAACAATTTTCATACAACACTTCAGGAAATGAGAATGATTTTATAAAAATTACAGGTCAATATTCATTTTTCAATCAGTCTACGCAAACAAAAACACAGGTTGTTTCAGAATGTGGCTTCCTATTTCAAACACATTTATCTGGAGAAGGCGAGGGTGACTTTAAAATGTGTTTCAAGGGCGTCGTGCCTGTGATTTAATTTTCAACAGCTGCAGAAACATTGCAAAGGCACAGGCGTAATACAATTTGACTCAGCATATTCCTGCAGCATAAAAAAAAAATCAAATTTCAGGAGGTGCTTTCATGCACCTTTATTGCAGGGAGATCAATAAAAGTTCCATCAGGGCTCTACTGGCACAGAGGTACACAGTTTACAGGGGTGGGATTGGAACTATTCTCAAATATTAGGCAGGAGCGCCATTTGTGTAATGAATATAGAACACGCCTTGAGGCCTGTCATTTAATAAATAGGAAAAAGGTAATGGGAGACACGCAAAACAAGCTGTTTACCAGTGGCAATGTACACAGCTACATGCCTGCTGCAGTATAGCAAGGTGACTTTGAACCAGTTGAAAATGTAGTTCCAAAGAATTAAGACATACCTAGTGGATCTTACAGCTCAGGGGTGTGTGTCCACAGACACACACATGCCCGTACCGACATACATAACATATACACTGTGTTCTGAATATGGTACATGCATCAGTCTGTTTGGAGTCAGTTTCTTCCCTGATCGAGAGAAAATGTTTTCAGGAAGGGTACTTTTGCACCAGCTGGTAGAGCTTATCTAGTTTTCTATGCTTTGTAAATAAGGCAATTATTCTGTCCATCAGCTTAAATGAGGCCCAGCTGAAAGTACGAGAGATACTGAAAATCATTTCCTCGATAAAATTTGTCCAAATTATCAAATAAAATTCCTTTCTCAACTCCAGTTATTAGTTTCCCCCTTTTGTCATTATAATTGCAACACTTGTACATGTTTTTATTACAATATTTGACTGTGTTTGCCATTTCAGATCCAACAACAGGATCATTTTCCAGACTTTTAGACTACACGACATGATTTTAAACTAAATTTCAATAGCATGAAATCAACAAAACATACAAGATGATGTATGTATGAGTGTGCACAAAGTAGCATGCAAATTATGAATAGCATGAAATTATAACATTGAACGCAAATGTTGCCCCTCCCTTTAATGTCAATATGATTTGCATGTGCTTTGAATTATACAAAGTGCAGTGCTGCGGGGGGACAGGACTGTAACCTCAGACTTTTTGAGCTGTTGGTTTGAATTATTGTCCCTGGCTCTGTGGATATGCAATATGTATGTTTTTCCTGTGTTCATTTGTGTTTCCTATAGATAAACAATAGGATAGAAAGCTGGTGATTGGTGGCATGTGGCTCAGCGAGTTACACCGCTGTGCTTCTGATTGGAAGGGAGCCAGTTTAAATCTAGTCAGTAGAATGATGTCACTTTTGAGCTCTTGAGCAAGGCCCTCAACCCCAAATTCCTCCAGGGACTGCCAGACGCTGCTTTCTAGATATGAATGTCGCTTTGGAGAAAACCATCTGCTAAATAAATGTAAATCGGTGACTCTGAATTGCCCACAGTTGTTGATTGTGTGTGCCATGAGATGGCCTGAAATCACACCCAGGATATCCCCTGCCTAGTCTCTGCTGCCCCCCGGAACAGGCCCAAGGCTTAGCCCTGCCCATGGCTACATATGCAGTCATGGAAAATGTACAGCTGATTTCTCAGTCTGTTATTTAATACTACTTCACAAACTAATAAATTATAGCACCGGGAAAGGCTGCCAACCCGTTACTATAGGAATAAAAGAGACATGACTTAGAAAAGAACATGGGGAGGAGTGAAGCCTTAATGGTAATGCCTTAATGTTTTTTTTTATAAAAACTAAATAATGGGAAAGTGAAGTGACTTTGGAGTAGCTATTTAAGAGTTCATTTCAGGCCAGGAAACGTTTGCAGGAAGGAGCAGGTTGTGGGGAGCCTGTATTGATGAAGCTGGAGGATAAAACCTCCAAGAACTACATAGTAGGTAGAATCTTCAGGTTGTCCAACATAAATGTTAAAAGTAAAACTGTATTATGCATTAACACTGGACAGTGTTGCAGAGTACTTGAGGTGGTGATAATGGAGACTTCAAATCACACGATCATAAACTGGCACACAGTTAATGCAAGAACACTGCAGGAATTAGGGATTGATATCTTTAATGACTGCTTCTTACTGCGATCTCTAATCTATCCCACAAGGGAGATACACTAATTGAACTGGTTTTTGCGAAAGTTTCTAGACAATGTGGTAACTTAGAGACTGCAGATCCCCTGGTTTGCAGTTAATACAACATAGTAGTTGACAGACATATTTGCTCAATAAAATGAATGAGATGAAGATGAAGATCATACTGTAGATATGGAAGATAAAAATATTCAAAACCTTTATTTAATATATGGTATATAGCAGAAAAAACTGCTAAATTTCCCTTATTTATGTATGTAGAATACAAGAAGATTACAAGAAACTAACAAATAGATTAATTTGTTATTTTGCATATTTTACTTATCTATACTAGAAACACTGTAATGTCTTATATATGTATACTCTATATTATTTACATAATTAGTAATTGGGGTCAGGTTAAGTGACTGAATGGACTTCTCCATCTCTCTTATACACACATGTAGATGTTATTTAGGATAGTATTTGGTCTACAATAACAACTTACTTGTTTAGTACTAATATTTTAGTTAATAGTCAAAATAACTGAAAACTTTCCTAAACACTTTTTTGCTTGCACCAAATCTGCTGACTGAATCAAAGCTTAAACTTTGTATAATTTGTAACTTTGTAAATGATTTCACGAAATTCCACATAAAAGGTTCCTCCTAAATGAACCAAAAGAGAGTTTGGGTCGAAGGTAGTGTACCGGCGTATAAAACTGGGCAAGAAATATGAGCCCCAGTGCTCGCCTATTTCAAGAAACACAACTTTTCTAATACATACAAATGACATTCACTCTGCTATACTTAACAGATTAGTATATATAAATTCTGGCTTTTACAGACCTTTTATAGATTATACAGGATAAAAATGTACATAATTTGGGAAGTAGGGATGTATGCTAAAGTTTTTGTATGGGGGATTTTTACTTTCCAGGATGAATTTTAAGCATTACATTAACGCTGCTGTACCCATGTCAAGATACTTTGTTAAAAGAGTCAGTCGACAAGCTGCTTGGATACACCTGTGAACGTGCTAAACCAAAGTCAAAGGTGTAATAATGAAGATGTGTTAGGGAGAAGGCGTGTACTATATAGTGAAAATTGTGTAGAGCCATGATCTCTTTGAAAAGGGCCTTTAAAGTAAGCTGAATGGTACAGTGAGTGTCACGGTCACATCCCAGTCTTATATCTAATCTTGTGGACAAGGTTAACTAGACTGTTACGTTACTCAGTGTCACAGACTCAAGAATGTATGGCAAGTTCAGGGAAAATATTTCTGTACATGTAAGCTAGAAGTGTTTGGAATTAGCTTCCAGATAGTGTTTGCAAAGCACTGACCTTAGATTAATTCAAGTAAATACACTATTAAAATGCATACTTTATATTCACTTTATTTTTAAGAGTAAAAATAACCAAAACAAGGAGAATTAAACAAAAAAGGAAATGAACACATTTACATTTCACATAAAGTTGAATGAACCTGTGGTTTCCTGTTATACAGGCCCTGAACAAAAGCCACATGTCTGAAAAAGCCGTAACCTTCCTTACCTTAACCCTAGCTGTAGTTGGCTGACCCTAATATGGGTGACACAACAGGCCACTGGAAAGTATGAAATATGCTTTCAAATCGAGTTAACCTGTGGTTTCCTGTTATACAGGGGTCCCGAACTACCATAAAAACAGGTTTTAATATTTGAAAAAGTCAACCCTCCTAACCTTAACCCCAGCTACAGTTGGCTGACGCTAATTGGGGACATAAGGTGACACAACAGGCCATTGGAAAGTATGAAATATGCTATTACGAAATTATGAATATTATTATTGCTATTATGAAAATTCACCTTTAATAAAGACCTGGAAATGCATGGCTTAATCCTTGACTTTAATAATGCCTCTAAGGGCCAAGCTTGGCCTTACATTATAGATATTGGTGGGCGTGCTTTATTTGGGAAAATCTTTACATTGAAAATGGTGTCATCATATCATAGAAGCCTCAGCTATATAAGCTGAATGTATGTGGACAGTTCAACTCTCTGCTCTCTCTGTATACTAAAACAACTTTAAATCCTTCAACCAATCCAAATGTCTTTCTGTTAATGCTATTTAAACAGTCATTAATATAATCATGTAAGATTTGCCCCTGTTAGGACAGCAAATAGATTTATGTGACACAGGGAAGGGAAGATGGATTGGGGGTTAACATAGTCAAGGTATGACAGGGTGAGGGAGCTGGGAAAATGTGCAAAACAGGCATTTCAGCTCTAACTACAGACAAACCGGCTGAAAACATACATGAGCCAGAACACAGCTTCCAGCCTCTCTGACTCTTACCCAAAAGAGAAATGATTAATCAATTAATATGCAACCCCATTGGCCAGTTGTGTCATGTGATCCCTGGACTTGATCTTACATGGATACATCTGTGTGTTTCATGGAGAGCAAAAACTAAATTTTCCCAATGGGATGAATGAAGTATGTCTATTTGTCTTCAACTTTCCCCTCCAAGAACAAGAAATCCACATCCCTGCTGTACTCACAAATCATTTTAACTGAACAATAAGAAAACAATTGTGTTGATGATTTGAACTATGGAAGCACTATAATTTATAGTTTTACTAGAATATTTCTTGTTGGGTAGAAAATAAAAAATGTTAATTCAGTTCGATGAGAAACACCTGACAGGAATAATCTCAGATAAGGCCACAAAGTGCAATTAGTCAATAGGCACTGGGCTTCACAACATTACATTTAAATGTAATTTTTCAAAAAACAATATAGGCAAAATTTGCTCATGTATAATGCAACAACTCATACAGTACTTCTGTTCCCACTTCTTGACAGCTTCATTGTGATGGTTTTGTATTACTTTTTTATCACAGCTCTCACCTGGTGTAATGATATTGCATTGTTTTCAGAGGATCTATTTATAAGGTATCCGGGTAGAGAAAAGTTCAAAAATCGGTATTATATTGCAGCCACTTTTGCGAAGGAGCAGGAGTGCTGAAAAGCTGACACAAAGTTTGCCTCATGTGAATCATTAGTTTCATTAACATTATCGTGTAAAATGTGCAGTTTTAAAAAAGATTGCATTAATGTGGAGGCAGAGGCCAAGCAAATCATTTGAGGTTTGGGATATTGGAGGATGTGTGCTCTGATGTACTAAGGGAGATGTACTATAATCCAGGACAAGTCTCAGAGAGACAGTTACTACCCTGGTTTGTTTAAATGGGGTTTAAGCCAAAATGACAAACAAAGAACATATTTGGTGTATTACTTCCTGAAACGGCTGCTGCTTAGCTGGAGAATTCAGAGAGTAGCACTTTTGCTTGAGGATGTCGATGGCTTGCTCCAAGGGACTGAAATGTCATGGCATGTCTGACTTTGTACATTTTCTCATCTTTAAAAGCTAAGAGCACTGCTCAGTCATTTTCATGCCCTCTAGATGAAAATGTTGGATCATGGAGCATACCTTAAATGGTTTCAAAGGAAAAGCTAAACAGATCATTTTAAGAGCCTGTATATTTGAGTGTGGAGGACAGGGAAAGAGGAGAATGGAACTGATCCTCAGTGCCTAAAGCCCATACAAATTAGATGCTAATGCCTTCCCTGCTTGTCCATCAAGAACTGCATCAGTGTACCTTTGCAGAGAAACTAATCTGTGTTTTATTGGCCTGCCAGAAAGAATTTACACATCCGCTGTAGATTACAGAGGCCGGCAGCTGTACAGTGCGCAGAACTAATGTATTCTGTCACAGATTGTCTGAATAATGAACTGTTGAGAAAAGTAGCCTAAGAGAGCCAAAAAAACGTGCAGCCGCAATGGTGCCATTAGCAACCATGCACGGAACCGGTTCTAGGAAACCACTGTGGAAACAACGCTTGTCAGGAATGCTTTAGTAGACAAATCAGGAGCCTTTACTACAGCTGAGCGTACCCAATGGCTGGTAAAAGGGAAAAAATAAAATTCAAACTGCTGTATTTGCATAGTCGCATAGATTGCATGCATTTTCCTCGTGAGCTTTAATGAAGCATCATACGCGTGTAAACCTGCCATGTTGTATCTTAAACAGAAAACATGTGCTTGTCTCCTGAATGGTAACATCCCATAATTTAGTAAAAATAAATTCAGATGAAAGCACAGTGTAAACACTGAAGAATGGACTAGGCAAAAACAAAGGGCTCCAATGGAAGGCTATGCAAAGTGCTCAGAAATGCCGTCGACATGTTTCATTTGACGGACAACACAATGAATCGCGTGCAGCGGTGAATGCATTAGTAATATATCTTACGCAAAATTGGGAATCAATAGAAAGGATACCAGCCATGTAATTCATTGTGCTACCAAGGTCCATGATGAATGAGTTAAATGCTGCTTTTTTCAGGGTTTTACTTACAAATTTGTTTAGCCTGGGGGTTTATTAAGGCCAAAAATTCAAAAGTAGAGCTAATAGCCATGAGATTTATCATGGCTATCAATGATGGAAAAGGTGTGGGGGGCAGGGGGTCTTTGGGGTGGGATATGGTAAACATCAAATATGATGTATATTAATATTTATATGTTTTGACATAGCTTGACCCATCGCAAATTTTTTTAAGCCAATACCTGTGAATCCTCCATATTTCTGTTTATTACTATTTAATAATACATAGCATAAACACATACCATGTAATACACACGACAATGTTAACAGCATGGTTAGTATCATTGTCATAATTATTCAATAATACTACCATTGGACCTATAATATCATAAAGTTCCACTGTTCCACTGTTTGTAACTAGGTTTCTTCTGGTTGCTAGCATAAATTCCAGTTATTATATTTGACCTTAAGTATCTTAATGAAACATTACGGATCTCAAATATTGTACTTGGTTTCATGGAAATCTGACTTATTTGTCTTTTAATTTTTACCTTAAATTTTTTATAAATGTTCCAATCTTTATTAGGCAAATGATTTTGAATTCAAATCACCCATGCATTCAAACAGAACTCTTTAATCTCAGTCCACATAGGGGGGGCAACCTTTAACATGAAGTGTGTTCAAAAATGCCTTAAATCTTCTGTGACAGTGTTAGTTGAATCTGGTCTGCTACGTCGCAATATTCTGACTATGTTCTTTTTTTTATTTTAGTTTCCAAAATCTCAATGGTAATACAATAAAGTTATTCTTAAAAATGAAGTTTAAGCAAGCACTAATGTAAAAAAAAATGAACTTGGAACATTGCCAAAGTTCTGTATTGAATGATAAGCCCTTTATGGAATGTAAGTTTATGCCTAAAACAAGTAGCACTGACCCAGCAAGGCAGGATGTCACATTCATTATTCTACCCCCTAACATCTAACTGGGGACAATATTATGACAGTTCTACTGAACCACAAAATTTAACATGAGATATTATGACAGGTGTTCATTAGTTTAAATCAGTGGCCTGTTATACAATGCCATATTACTTTGACGAAACAGATAGATTAACGGTAATTACAAAATATGT
Organism: Stomatorhinus ivindoensis; assembly: GCA_019775895.2. Classification (NCBI taxonomy): domain Eukaryota; kingdom Metazoa; phylum Chordata; class Actinopteri; order Osteoglossiformes; family Mormyridae; genus Stomatorhinus; species Stomatorhinus ivindoensis. The sequence continues at coordinate 14,698,575 of JABFEB020000040.1, forward strand.
TGAAATGCTAATTAAAGTTTCTTGTGAAAATAAACACAGCTATATTAATAACTGCGATATAAAAAATTCCAATAATGATGTCACAGACTTTTTTCCCCCCATAAATCATCTCAAAGTGAAGCTTTCTTGTGAGTTTCGTAACCCATGACCTTGTTTGTCAATTAAAAAATAACTTGTTTTAGGCTGTGTCCCCCTCAGGTTATACGCTAAGCTTTAATTAAAAAATTAAACACTACATATTATTAATCCTCCAAATAAAAAACAAACCAAGGTTAAAAAACAGAAACAAAATGGCACAGCAGCATTTTTGGCTTCTCATTGATATTCATCGTTATAATTGTATAATTCATTATTTCACTAAAATAATTAAAAAATAAATATTTTGCCACAGTAAGGTGGTAAAAGTGGGGAATGATTTTGGAGGGATAAATGAAATACCTTCTTTTTTATAACCTAAGCTGTTCTATGGTTAACATGCTGAGTAGGATTAACTTTTTTTTTCATTTTAAATAATATATTCTTGTAATTCTTTTTGGCTGATCTATACGCAGTGCTGGAAGAGACTATTATCAAAGGAATGCTGTTCGTACAAGGAAATGCACGGCTCCCAATGTTGTGGGATTTATTAAGCTGTTTATGCCTGGTGAAAATGTTCTGCTAGAACTCAATGTTGATTTCATCTCAGTGAAAGTGTTTTATTTTACCAATCATTTAGGGGATGAAGCATGAGGCCTGGCTTCTTTTGTGTACCTGCGCAATCCTACACAGAGCCAGATAGCATATCCTGAATTTTGAGAAAAGACCCTTAATTCAGCATTTAAGCTACATTGTTCCTGGGGCACCTACAGTACATATACCCACTGCCTCTCATATAGCTCTTCACTGCTCCAGCATCCACTTAGGATTTATGGAGGAACATCTTCCGCTTCCTCTGTAATCCATTTTAAACCTGCTCTGTGAATGGTGAGTCAGTGGTAAAAATAAGGTAAGACAATGAAAAATGGTGCATAGAAAAAGCTTGTCACATATGTTACATGTGACCTAACTTGGGTGGAAGTTGCAATGCACACTATTGTTTTCACTTTTTTTTGTATTAAATTGATATTATTTATGGATCTTTGGGTGCAATCAGAGAGGAAATTGGATACCGGGCAATTATACAGTAATTCTTATATGTAGGAAATAAACTATTATACCAATAGGGCTATAACTCACTCAAGATATGAAGGTCAGTTCCCAAGCAAGGAGCATATGATCTGTGAGGACAGTTTTCTACAGGAGACTGGAACAGATTGTACAGGAATGATTCGTCAGTAAATAGTCCTTCTCTGTCTTTGTTGCATGTGTCCTTAATGCACCAAACTGGCAGGTGCACTTGTCGCAGTGATAACCCAGCATAGAGAACATTCATGTCCTTTCCATCCACGATGGAGGGTCTGCCCTTCGAAGCCCTGGCCTTCTGCTGACTGATGAGTCATAAGGGCTGTTTTAAGGGGACATAAAACTGGCATGGCTTATGATTCTGTTCACATACCATTAGAAATACATTTAAATGGAAATGGCTCAGCTTCCAGAGATAAACTTCATGATAATAAAATAATGTTTTTTGCACCCATTTCAATTCCCTTTTATTCATATCCAAGGGGTAAATCACTGATATTTATCTTCCCCACTTCAACGGCTGAGATCTTTTTCAGGTCATAAGTAGGAATTAAATTCAGAATTTGTTGACATTTATATATTAAAATCAAAACTTAGAAAGAATCAGCATTAATACATTATTTGCCATCAAGAGAGGATGTTGTAATGTTACCAACCTCTGCTTCTGATCACCTTTCAAGAGATGTGAACGTTCTGTTTAACCAATAGAGAGATGTTTATCCAATAGAGAGACCTGAGTGGTTGCCATAAAACCACAAGCTACAGCTAATGGCATTTCCCCCTGCAGTAATCCTCCTTCACTTTCAGAAATCTCAGTACAACCTTATGAAGGTGGTTGTTTATCTCTCTTGACATTAAAATCAGTGCTAGACAGGGAGGGGGTGCAGTGGGAGGAAATGGGTGGTGCACAGAAGGACCGTTACTTGAAGTTCAATTAGCTCCATCCACCATCGGATCGCATTCCAGCTGGTACACAGCTCAGGTGCCAGGGCAGGGTTTGATTACGGAACCGACGAGGGCAGATCTGTCAGCCACTCCAAAGAACGTGCTAATCACTTCACAGCACATACCCAAAAAAAGTGGCAGCAGAGCGGTGCAAAGGAAGGTGTCAGCTCTGACACTGGGGAATAACAAGTTTGTGCAGGCAAAGCTCCTCTTCTGTTGTGCTTGACTGTGCCTCCCTGCTAGTCAAATATACAGGCCCAGTGCACAGGATTTTGGCATTTCAAAAAATCATCAGATTGATGTAAAAAAAAAGCTCTATATATACACTGAACGAACCAATGAAATGATACGAAAGATACATGTACACCGATTGCAAATTTCTTGGCCGATTCTCATGTTTTTCCAAGTGTGACTACTTTTGGCAATTTTTATTTTCTTTATAAGAACTGCAATTGACACCATATACAAACAAAAATCAACTTCTCTTCAATGCAAAATTATATTTTCATAGTAAAAGAAATCTTCCTTCACTTAAATAAGTCTCAAAATAAAGTGCCCTGTGACTGTAAAAAGGTTGTTGCTATACATCCAACTTTATCTGACATATTTTACGTTACCAAACAAAAGCAAATACAACAGATTTAAATAACAAAAAAAAATCTCAGTATGTCTAAATTCACCAGATAACATGACATTGACCACTCTGTCTTTTTTTACTCATCTTAAAATGAAAAAGTCCACGTTTACAAACCCCCAGATAAAAATGAAATGCACTATAGTCTTCCAGATAATAATGAGCGCAGGGTAATATTGTTACTACTAACATTGCATGTTATGTACATACAATACTTACATCGCTAGTAAGCTATATTAAGATCAGGCTTTTTTATACATTCATACTCTACGAACATTATAGCGCAGGGGGTTAAAGTTTCCTTAAAATATTTTTACTCTGTCATAGGAAAACACCTAACTTAGCTAGCTTTGCAATTTTAATAATTCTTAATTTTCAAGATTATCTTGTATATGTTTAATAATCAGTTTAAAGTTTACCTCCAATGTTTCACCATATTTTCACATGCACATTTGGTACGTATTAATGCATAATAATATGTAAATATGCTCAGAATGTGCATGTTAACGTGTAATGACATGTTACAATGTACAAAATGTTCATGTTAGCCTGTCAGTTTCAGTCATGCTAACCTACCATAGTTGGTCATGTTAACACTTCCAAAAATTGCGCGTTAACACGTTTATGTGTTACATGTTGTATACTGTCTTGGTCTCTGATAACTTTAATTTCACATGGGGTACTGCAAACTCAGTACTGTCCTCTTATATTTTATTTGCAACTGCATTTTTGCTAAGCATTTCCATAGAACATAAGCTTAGACGTATGAAAAATGCTAAAATGTATCCCAATTGCAGTGCATTTTTCCGGCTTAATCATATTTATCCATTCACATAAGACGAGGGGGACAATAAGTCAAGGCACATTTATTTATACGGCACATTTAAAAACAACAGGAATTGTACCAAACTGCTTTCCAGTCGATGTGAATCCAATTACAATAAAAATAAACAAGAATAAATAATAGAGTAAGAGATTCAAAAGAAAGACACTGAACATCAAAAAACCATATATATGAATAAGGAAAGAGAATAAAACCACCACAATATAAAGAACAACAGATTAAAAATGTAAAAATAACATGATCAAAAACAGCAGCATAACCTCTGGCTGAATGAAAGCACAAATAAATGCCTAATTCCAGACTGAAATAAGTTCAACCAACAGAACGCATTGCCAAGTTAAAACCCAAGAAAACCTACTGTATAAAATTCAGTTTTTAATCTACTGTCCAAGCCAAGTCAGCAGATCTAACATTTACATGAAGAGCCTGTAACAGCTATGTTCTGTTGATGTGGGCAGAGAAAAAGAGGATGCTCCTGCCTACCTCTCCACTTTATCATCAAAACAAGCAAGATGTACGAGCCACGTTTCACCTAATTCTGCATTTGCACTGGTGCTCCTCTAACTTAACCAATTCCTTCCACCTGCAGAATACAGAACAAAATAACATGAAAGCTGTCTCTGCGTTCCTCTATTATTTCACAGAATGATTAAGACTACACTGTCCTAAAGTAACCATTTAAAAATAAGACAAATACAGCTTGATTGATTAGTAAATAAGTGTCAAGGAAGTCCTTTATTTTTACTTATGTGTCCTTTAGCACAGAGGTACTCTTATTCACGCACAATTTACAAATACAGTAAAATTCCGTTATAACAGATTTCAAGTGATCTGGCAGAACAGTCCATAAACAAACACAGCCACAAAAGAGTGTGTAGACATTTAAGATAGCAATCATGCATGAAAAGCCTTATTATATTTGGAATATATTGACCTGCAGGTAAACAGTGCTGTTTGCAGCAATAACACCAGTGTCATTATAGAATAAAACACAGGGTACACTCACTTTAGACAGTCACGTTGGCTATAAAAGGGACCTCAGTCACCTCTGGCTATTTCAGTGCCTCTTCCCTCCATGCTTAGCTCTGATTTACAGCCCCTGTGTTCCCCTTAATGTCACCATTTATTGAGATGGGTGCACACAGGAGGTCACCTTTGCAGATTCTGTGGATCAAATTGTTATTTGACGAATGACAATGGAACCACCATTAGTAGGTTTAGAAAGGGTAGATAGTTTTAAGTAAATAGCATTTAGCTGGTCTGCATCCTCGGGGTTATGTTTAAGCACGAGAAGCAAAAGGCCCTCCGGATCTGTTTGCTTTTACAAAGTGTTTTATTGCCATTAACAATCAAGATTTGAATCTGGCCATCTCTAGCAAGCTTCTCTTAAAAACTGTGAAAAGGTCAATATTACTGGAACTATATTATTTTCTAAATCCTACTCAAAGCAATAATTTTATGGGAAAACATTAGACACAATTTTTTCACCCTTTATATTTTAAATATATATATATATATCATAATATGAGCTATAAAAAATATTAAATAAACATCCATCAGTTCAGCTTCCAAGCACTTATAATGACTGGGGGGTTGAAGCCTCTCACAAATATTTAAATTCAAATTTGAGTTTGAAAAATGTTTTTTTTTAAGATAACATGGTGCTTTGAATTTAATCTGGCTTAGATAAGTTTTGGTGGGTCCTTCTATAGTGAAGAAAATATGGCTGGATGAGTCATTTCGCAGAACACCTAACCTATACCTAGTACCCAAGATTATCATGAACACAGAATTGGATACATGCTTTCATATTTAGTCCAAATGATTCCATTTGACAGATTAGCTAGACAAATATAATTTACAGTTGTATTTAAACTGAACAATATAATACATTACACTACAGTATGTTGTGCAGTAAAAATAGCAAAAGTCACCTTTTAACCTGCATAGATGTCCTTCATAGATAGCCCTTGAGATTCTGGCTTTTTGTAATTATGAGCTATTTCCACCTTTCATCCTTCCATTAAGGAAGCATTTTCTGCATTAAGAGTAATACAATGCTGGTTGAGAACCCTGACCTGACCTTAAGGCGTCTTTGAGTACAACTGCAAATTTGTAAACCTCATGTAATTTCTACTTTTTTAAGGAAATGCAGTGTAACCAGGATTTACACCAGGGAATACATGGCAGATGGTTCTCTGAGAAATTCCAGAAGTTTTTCTAGCATCCACTGGGAGTCTGTGGCCATTAACAGCGATTGAAGACTTGCAGTTAGGAATCCACACTGGGATCTTTAACTCAGACTTAAGGACATTACAGGGACTCAGAGGTGTCTCTCTCTGCCTGATAACATCTTATCAAACACTCATTGCTGTTAGTAAACAGATCAACACGATCTTTACAAGTACACCTCCACCTGCAGAAAGTGTTTACCTACAATATCTAAAATGTGCCATTACCAATCATATGTAAAAGGCAGATAATAGAGAATGAAGCCATTAAGCCATCAAAGCATTTTAGAAAATAAAAAGCTTACCTACATCGCACTACAATAAAATTACCGCACCAATCTGTTCACATACATTTCATTGTTGAATTGCTGAATATACAACTATTTCAACATGTTTTTCTTCAGTGTAACGACTTTCTAATTATCCTAATTTAATTAGCAGAGTTTGTCCTACATTGCAAATGTGAGACATTGTTCCATCTTCCACCACTGCTTATCCAGTGCTAGTTTGCAGTGAGGCTGTTCCAGGAAGCACAGGACACACTCTGGGCAGGATGCCAGTCCATCACAAGGCACACGCTATGGTAAATTTAGAGGCATCAGTACTGTGGGAGAAAACCCAATAAAACACAGCGAGAACAAGCAAATTATATACATGCAGAACTGGTCTATGATGCTGGAGGCACTAGCGATTGAGCACCCCTGTTTCAAGCTCATTGTACGCCTTTTTCTCACTCTTTTTTTGGCTGATCTTGGCTAATTTCTATTCACTGGGAGTGTACTGGTCACAGCACAATGTGTTTTTGCTGGATTTATTTCCAGAACAGAAACAAAAAGTGCACTTAGAGGAAAATCGTGTTATATGAGAAACAAGACTCACAGTTGAATTGCTTGATTGGCAATTGTGATAAATTCCTTTAATTACATCCAGCTCTGAGGAGGCCTTAAAACTTCAGTGTGGGATAAATGTGACAGCTCTTTGTGTGCTTAAAAAGAAAAATCGCAGTGCCGCTGTGTCCTTCGGAGGCCATTACTACTGGCAGCACAGCTGGTGGAAGCAGCTGTGGAATAGGCTTGGGACTCAGCTATTCATTATGGTCAGCCCTGTTTTTCCATAAGAAGATCCATCACTGGAAGTTCGTCCTGAACATGAAGACAACCCCTATACAGGCAGACTGTAATGCTGAAAAGGTAAGCTGGGATCAGGATCATTTTCTAGGATAATAACTCCCATTGATGCACTGACGAGAGGTGAGTTATTATTATTATTATTATTATTATTATTGTTGCTGTTATTGTTGTTGTTGTTGCTGTTATAAACTTCACTGTTATTTTAAACATGCATTTACTTCCATTAAAACAAGTGAAATAATTATTTTGTATTTGCATTACAATCATAGCCTAAATCTGCACCTTGATTGACAGCTCTTTGCCTGCCCTGCGGGACCAGCCTGCATTGGTTCCACTGTTACAGGTTATGCATCAGGGTTACGGGCCATTATAAACACATCTACTAAAGGACGCTCATGCATATTCATACCCAGACTAGCAAATAGTACATGTATTAGTGTACAAAATCTGTCTAGCGGCACACTGTCAGTGATTAATGACAGCAGTGCATAAATTTGCAAGCAACTTTGATGCATATTATTTATCAGTAGATGAAATATTTTGGCTTGGGATGATCATTAAACACGGAAGTAAGTCCCAATGGAGCATTGCCTTATTGTTAAGTCTACCATACAAACTTGCGATTTACTAAACCATTATTAAAAGACAAACTCTTGTTTGACATTTTTTTTTGTCTTTATAATCAAATTCACCTGCACTTCCCCACGCACAGTTTTCTATATAACATGCAACCCATCCATCTTTCAATGGCAAATTCAGTGCAGACACTGGTGGGGTGGGGTGGGGTGGGGTGGGGTAGCGTGGGGGGTGGCATTGGCCTTGAGTCTGCCCCAGGCACAGAACACAAGGCATGGGAACAAAGGCAGGGTGACACCCTAAATAGGATGCCTGAGACCCTCGTGCACAGTCACACGCTATGAGTAATTTAGAAAGACCCCACCTCATTCACCTCACTGCATGCCTTTGGAAAGCAAAGTAGCTGAAAGAATCCGTGGTGTTCTAGCACTTTAGTTACTTTGATATATGTGTAGCTCACTACCTTTCCTCACTCATATCATATCATAACATGAAAAATATTCTTCTGCTATTTCTGCAGTCCATATTATCAGTTAAATTAGGTTAGAGATGTCGGCTAGGGATCTATATTTATTTTCATACATAAATGATGAGTTTTACTGTAGACTTCATCAGAAATTCACTATGGAGAAAGAATATCCTCTGTACTTGGCCTGCAGATTTGAAAGCACAAACCCCTTTTTCCTATCTGTTCCTTTAAGAAAAAAAAAGTGGACTGCTAGTTTTGTACAAAGTGCATATTTATAGATTTGTCAAAGCTCTCAGACGGCTGTTGCATCTGGTGCTGGAGCCCCAGAGGTGACAGAAAGGTATATGCTCGCAGCCTTCATGCCTTCTATCACTGCTCTTTTTGAATTCTTTGCGGCAGAATTCAGTGACCCTCCTACACAAAAAAATGAGCTTTTAGGTTATTAATTTGTTTCTCTGACAGCTCAAATGTTCTCAAGTTCTCCCTCTGCAGTCAGGTGCAGCTTTACAAGTATCTGCTTATTAGCGTCTGTAACCCAGTCTGGCAGATTTCACTGGTGGAATGACTGGGTGAAGTAGGGGTCTGGGCTCAGATCTGATGAGGTTCCATGCTGTGGTGTTTCCCTTGTTTTGGTGTTTGCAGCATAATGAAAGTAACCTAGTTTTTACTGATAATGGCCATGCAGAATTGCATAGAAATATATATAGAGGGCAACTGCAGTAGCATCAACAACACTGTTTTACTCCTCAACAGTGCCATCTAGATTGTATAATGGCAAATTTCTATATTAATGTTAATACAGCATATGTGGTGAACAGGTAATTAGTCACGCTCAGTTTTAGTTATTTTTTTACTGCAAATGCAAGAGTTGCATCCTTTTCTGAAGCATGTTTGGCGGGTATGTGGCAGAGGTCACAGGTTCAAATCCCGCGTCTGTCAGCATGATGGCATTTTTGCACCCTTGAGTGAGGCCCTTAACCCCAACTGCATGAAGAATGTTCTATTACTCTGTTTCCTGATCCTCACATGTATGTTACTTTCGACAAAAGCAATTGCTAAATGAATGTAATATTTGTCATGTTGTATACTGAGCATAAGGAACCGATGTACCATTCCATCCATGCACCATTTGAGTGTTTTCACTGGAGGCATCGCTGGGATTATCGCTGTTCTTCAGTATATTTAGCCCGTTTTGTCAAACAGCTCTGCTAAGACCTGTTCACCATGTGTGACCTTGACAGGCCACCCAGGTCTTTGCCAGAGATGTTCACGTGTTGTCTCAAGTCGAGACAACCACACACAATGGGATGGTGTTGGTCTTCACAACAATGGAACTTACAAAGAAGAAAGGACCTTTTATAAACTATCATCTACATGGATGTCAGGCTCTCATGACACATATTATCCTTATTGATGTTGTTAATCATAACAACAATAATAATAAAAGTAAAACATTATTGTAATTTTTACAATAATGGTGCCGGTGTTTATTATCATTGCCATTGTACAGTAACTAACATATTGTACAGCTCTACCTTAGCAGTGGAACTGAATTGCAAAGTCAGCTAATTAAATATGTGCTCAGCACAGTCCTTCTGGAAAAGGCATATCTACCCCGATGGGCCACAGATCACTAAAGTTCACAAGAGCAGCTCTCATGATACAAGCAGGGAATTGCTGAGGCACTGCCTCTATTGATTCTGGGGCTGTACAAGCTGCTGCTCATTTTAAAGGTCATGTTGAACTGGGCTTATCTTCCTTTTTTGTGTGGGGAGGAGCTACTGCAGAGTCGCAGTACAAGCTGTGCAGCAGTGAAATGACAGGTTGTCTTACTCATTATATTAATGGCTCACACTCTCCATTCTGGCTTCTGGTCCAACTTGCATTTTCATTAACTGATTTTGATTTAGTTGTTACCCGGACAACTATATTAAATCTAACTGCAGACTAAAGAACTGTTTATATTCTGGTATATTGGTATGAATTTCTGCTAGTCGAGGAATACCTGTAAAGCAATTATTTTATTTAATTTAAAAAAAATTAAAACTGCTAGTCTATTGTGTTTATTATGTCAATAAACCAAGGTTCATTTAATAAAAAATGCTAAGCATATAAGAAAATAGCATGCAAAATATATGACATTAATGTTAAATTATTCAAGCCTTTAATTTAACTATTTTGTGAATTTTTATGATTATTTAGTGAGTTCTCAACCAAAACTTGCTGCTTGCTTAATAATAATAATGATGCCTGAAACATTCCATAAAAATGTATAAATACTTAAAGTTATTAAATCATTCTTGCATAATGACTAATCCTGTACACCAGGGGTGTCAAACTCCAGTCCTGGGGGGCCAAAGTCTCCCATATTTTCAGGTTTCCCCTCATTTAACACACCTGATTCAACTTCTTGTGCTAATTACCGCACAGCTCTTAAGCTGAATCATTTATGGTGGAACAGGGAAATAACTAAGCTATACAAGACTCCGCCCCCCCCAGGACTGGAGTTGGGCACCCCTGCTGTACAGGGTGATGTCAAGCATGGTGCCCACTCTAGGGAACACGGAGAACAAAGCAGAGGATGCCATATATTGGATGTCAGTCCATCACAGGACACACCTGCAGACACACATTCGTGTACTATGGGCAATTCACAATTATCTATTTCAACTGTAGCAGGAAGCCAGAGTACCTGGTGAAAACCTACATGAACCCGGGGAGAACAAATAACCTTCCAGTGTCAGGTTGAGAAGCAAGATTGGAGCACAGTAGCAATGAGGCCGCCCCTTAAACCATGCACCAATCAAAATGTAACAGCGCTGGCCAATGAAAAAATCCAAAACATCCAGTATTTCAGGAGCATGAAAACATGATGCTACTTTACAAAATAAATCAAGAACAATGTAATGAGGCCCTTAGCAGCACAAACAGAAACATACTCCTTATACAGACATCAGTAAATGCTTTAATGTCTGAAATGAGCTTATGTGGATTATGTCAGTGTCATCAAAATGCAAATTAATCTTGCTTTACTTCCACAAATGATGTATGTTAGCTAGCTTTTCTATAATTTTGGTTCTCAAATCCTCAGATAATTCTTTGCTCTTATGTCTTTTCTCCATGGTCAGTATGGTCACCATTTCTCCATTTTAACTAGTCGCAAGTGGGAATTTCCATATTCCCAGAACCTGTTAATTGCTACAGGAGAGTTGAAAGGAGCATCACGTGCTTGAAATACAGTAATTTCTAACAATTCTGATAAGGTGCCAATAACTTTGTCCAGGTCATTTTTGACATGTTGTGTGGAATGTCTCGGATTAGATTTTTTTTCCAGTGCCAACAAAAGAAATAAATATGACAATAACAAAGCATTTATAATAAATATGACAATAACAAAGCATTCATAATAAATATGACAATAACAAAGCATTTATAATTGCAAAAATTTTCTAGGAGAAGTGTGTCCTCTGACATAAATGTAGGGCTGCTGATATTTTTGGCCATGACTGTACATTTTTAATAAACGACACAGTAATAAATCATAGACGCATCATGTTCATAAACCTTAAAAGATACTAAATGGTGCCAGTAACAGAAGAAATGGAAATATTTCCAATACTAATGGAACCATGATCCATAAGAGCAAATAACATGTGCTGTCCGTTGTGCACATTCACTAAAACACATACAATAAATGCTATGCGTGCAAATGTAAAACGAGACTGATTGTTAATCAATGGAAATAAAACAATCCATACGATATGTGTACATGTGGAGCAAGTTTCAGCAAAATACAGTAGAATTGTGTTCCATGGATTTTACATACGCTTACTTTTAAAAAGTCAGTTGATTAATTGTGTAATCCTCCCCTAAGTAATCTTATGAAATTTACGAATTTTTAATCTATATTAAGAAATGAGTAACAATCCTTATGTGAGACAGCTGGTGAGATAAAGCTAAGCTAACTGACCCACCTTTCACGTTACACTTTATAGGTAAGGTAAGGGGCGCGCACTGCATGTCACAGCGTGTTGCCACACCCATCACATGACGAACCCCAGTGCAGCCGTGCAGTGGGTGATACCTCAGCACCACACTAGTCCAAATGGACCAGTGTGAGCTTTTTCCGGTGGCTGGACTGCTAATCCTGCCACCAATCCCCAAATTTCCCTCTAACTTGGAGAACCTTCTTAGAGGGCAATGCATATATCCATCCATCCATTATCTTCCGCTGGATCCGAGGTCGGGTCGTGGGGGCAGCAGTCTCAGCAGGGAAACCCAGACTTCCCTCTCCCCGGCCACTTCGTCCAGCTCCTCTGGGGGAATCCCGAGGCGTTCCCAGCCCAGCCGAGAAACATAGTCCCTCCAGTGTGTCCTGGGTCTTCCCACGGGGCCTCCTCCCAGTAGGACATGCCCGGAACACCTCACCAGGGAGGCCTCCAGGAGGCATCCTAAGCAGATGCCCGAGCCACCTCATCTGCCTCCTCTTGATGCGGAGGAGCAGCGGCTCTACTATGAGTCCCTCCCGAATGAACAAACTCCTCACCCTATCTCTAAAAGGAGAGCCCAGCCACCCTGCGGAGGAAACCCATTTTGGCCACTTGTACACCATCTTGTTCTTTAAGTCACTACCCATAGCTCATGACCATAGATGAGGGAAGGAACATAGATCGACTGGTAAATCGAGAGCTTTGCCTTTTGGTTCAATTCTTTCTTCACCATGACAGACCGACGCAGCACCCGCATCACTGCTGATGCCGCACCGATCCGCCTGTCGATCTCCCGTTCCATCCTTCCCTCACTCGTGAACAAGACCCGAAGATACTTAAACTTGTCAACTTGGGGGAGGACCCCTCCCTGACCCGTAGAGAGCATTCCACCCTTTTCTGGCTGAGGACCATGGTCTCAGATTTGGAGGTGCTGATTCTCATCCCAGCCGCTTCACACTTGGCTGCTAACTGCTCCAGTGAGAGCCGAAGGTCGCGGTCCGATGAGGCCAACAGAACCACATCATCTGCAAAAAGCAGAGACCTGATCCTGAGGTCACCAAACCAGACACCCTCAACGCGCTGGCTGCACCCAGAAATTCTGTCCATAAAAGCTATGAACAGAATCAGTGACAAAGGGCAGCCCAGAGTCCAACCCTCACCAGAAATGAGTCTGACTTATTGCTGACCATGCGGATCAAGCTCTGACACCGGTCATACAGGGACCGAACAGCCCTTATAAGGAAGTCCGACACCATACATGGTGTTCAATACAATCCGTGACTAGCACAGAAGTCCAATAACAAAACACCGCTCAGGTTCCCCACCGCTCGGTGGTGGGGCATTCCTCCCAATCATGCCACTCCAGGTCTCAATGTCATTGCCTAAATGAGCATTGAAGTCCCCCAGCAGAACAAGGGAGTCCCCAGAAGGAGTGCTCTCCAACACCCCCTCCAAGCATTCTAAAAAAGGTATGTATTCTGAACTGCCATATAGCGCATAAATGCAAAGGACAGTCAGGACCCGTTCCCCCACCCGATGGCGAAGGGAGGCTACCCTCTCATCCACTGCAGTAAACCCCAATGTACAGGCACCCTGCCAGGGGGCAATAAGTATGCCTACCCCAGCTCGGCACCTCTCCAGAGTGGAGGAGGATCTAACCCCCCTCAAGGAGCCCAAACTCCTGGTTCCAAAGCCCAAGCTGCGCGTCAAGGTAAGCCCGATTATATCTAGTTGGAACTTCACAACCTCCCTTACCAGCGCAGCCTCCTTCCCCACCAGAGAGCTGACATTCCATGTCCCTAGAGCTAGCTTCTGCAGCCGAGGATCGGAGCGCCAAGGTCCCGCCTTTAGCCACTACCCTACTTGCACTGCACCCAAACTCTATGAGCCCTCCTACGGGTGGTGAGCCCATTGGAGGGGGACCCACGTGTCTTCTTTAGGCTGTGCCCAACCAGAAGCTCACCATCAAGCCCCACCCCCAGGCCTGGCTCCAGGGGGTCCCTGATGACCCGCATCCAGGCAAGGGAAATCGTGGATCCAGTGTTTTTCATTCCATAAGGGGTCTAGTGAGCCGCACTTCATCTGGTTCCTCACCCAGGACCTGTTTGCCTTGGGTGACCAAACCAGGGGCATAAAGCCCCAGGCAACTTAGCTCCTGGGATCAATGGAACACGCAAACCCCTCCACCACGATAAGGTCTATATTTTTTGTAAATACTTACAGCCATTTGCCAACTAATATAGGTAACATGTAAACTTGCTACCCATAGCTCGGTATTATTTGCAATATTTTGCATTTATGCTTTAGCCAACTCAAATTTACTTGCATTTCACGTTTACTTGGCTGTTCTGTGTTCTACAATGCTAATTCATTTATACAAAATTTTCATTATCTGTTTATCTTCACATTCTCTTACAACGTAGAGCTCATTTCATGATCAGAACAATCACTCCATTACCCAGTATTGTGAGATGGAAAGTGGCATGAAGTCTTCCTTCAGGAACAATAGCTGTGGGTCAGACTGAATTAAAGTTTAATCTAAATACTAATCACCAGACACAACATAGATCATGCCCAGAATTTCCACTGAGTTGGAAATTTGTCTGGGTTAATTAGCAAAGAGAATGTTCACAAAACTTTTCTCAACATGCATTACGAGAAAATCAGCCACTTCCTGCAGATTTTGAATAGCACCACTGATGGATGGGATCAAAACAAACTGTTGATGAGTATTATATATAATATAAAGTATTGTAGTAATATTTAGGTCAGTCACGTAAAAATCATGTAAAAATACACTTCCGTTTTGAATAGCTGAGTTTAAGCAATTAATTTAAAAGGCAAAGTTTGATTGCTCCCCTCTGTATAGAGCTTGCATATTTTTATAGTCTTGTGTGATTTTACAAAAACCAGAGTTTCTTACGTGCTTAGTGGCACAGTCTGTGTGTGTATAAACCCTATGAAGCACTGGCAGCCCATCAAGTATATACGCCACGGAATCATTCCCTCGGCTATCTGGGATAACAGGCAGACAGATGTACCCTATGTGCAGATCAAATGGGCCATGGACTGAAAAGGAGGTCAAGCAGTTGGACCCTTCCAGCACAGCTGAAATATATAACAATGCATTGGCGCCCCCAACATGTATGCACACGCACGCACACACACGCACACACACACACAGGTTTGTAATTATATCTTTGTGGGGACTCCATTCATTTCTAAGGGGAAAACCCTAATCCCAACATGACGACCTTAACTCCCACCCACCCCTAACCTTAACCATAAGTAACCAAACAAAATATGAGACTTGTGACAAATTACAATTTTACTTTTTTATTGCATTCACAGATTTGTATAAAACTGGTTCCCATTTGTATGAAAACGGTTCCCTCCACATCAAAATAACAGGTTTTTATCACATTGTGGGACCATGCATACATGGACACACATACACAGTCACACACACCTTTCAGTTAACATTATGTCCACTATGAGGTAAAGGTACAACATGGTCTATTGGTTAATGCAAACTCTTTGCTTGGTGCTTATAGTTATTATACAACATGTTAATTTTATATATGTATTTATGTGTATATGCATTTATTTGTGTTTCTTCGTGTGGTTTGGTGATTAGTCTGCTAAAAAACTCCAGTTAGAGACGCCCATCCATTTGTACTGAACTGACTGGATCATGCAGGGAGAGGCATTGGGACCCACTGGGTAGGTCTCCTGCCTCAGACTTCCAAAGCTTATGGTTCAAATCCAACATTCAGTCAATTGAAATTGATGTGTTGGAAGCAGGGAAAAGGGGGCAAGTATAATGATGTGAGCAACTCTGAGTAGGGCCAATATGTGATGGCTGGGTCAGAGTATCTCCAAAATGTCCGGTGTTTTGGGGTATTCCATCAAAAGTGGTCCATGGAAGGCCAACCGGTGAACTGGCAAGGGGTTTATGGGTACTCAAGGCTTACTGGTGTGCGTAGGGAGCAAAGGCCAGCCCATCTGGTCCTATCCCACAGGAGAGATACTGTAGTACAAATTGCTGAAAAAGTCTATGCTGGCTACGATAGAAAAGTGTCAGGACATACAGTTCGTTTGTTTCCACTGCCAAAAGTGCCTACAATGAGTATGTGAATGTCAGAACTGGACCACAGAGCAACAGAAGAAAGTGACCTGACCTGATGAGTCGTAGTTTCTTTGGCACCATGTGTGTCGGACAGGTGTGGGTACGTAGTTTCCCTGAGGAAGACTGTAGGGGTTTAAACGCAAAATATACTTATTGACCTGATAAATGTGCTGGGACCAGGGATTACCATTGTGTGTTCCGAGACACACAGAGGCTTCAACTGTGCCTTCAATGTCGGTATTTGGACGGCCCAAGTCAGTATATACTACGCTTCAAATATCCACCATGACCCATGAGAAATTTTTCGGGCTAATGTCAAACCAACATGTGGTAGATAACCTTGGGAAGCCTGCAGGAAATAAAGATGTCCTTTACAATATGCAGCACCACCACGATTGCATGAGAAAGCTTTGCCTGACTTTTCAACTGGAAGCAGATCTGTGCATTGATGCATTAACAGTGCCATTCACATGAATATTTTCTGCTAAGAACTACATCAGAGCAAGTACAGGGTGACATTTTTTCTTTCTGCTAAGTTCCACAACAGAGCTTTCTGAAATAATAATAAAAAAATGGAATAAGGAGCCTTCAGATAATCTGTCTTTTTAATCGAGTTGTTTTCTAGATTACTTAGAATTCTAAACATAAATGTGATGAAAGTACAAAACGAAATAAAAAGAAACCTTGTGGCAAAAACAGCCAGCATGACCTTGTTTACTACTTTTAATATCTGACAAAGATAATTTCAGAAAGGGAGAGTGGAATATTGTCCAAATTACTTTCCATGAAGGGAAAACCATGTTTGCCAAGTACCATAACAACCACACCACGTTGTTAACATCAAATATTCATAAAAAAGAGAAAAAAATGACTTTATGAGGTTAATATAGATTATTAAGAAGTCATGGATACAATGTGACTGTGGTCTGAGAAAAATAGAACAGCTATGAATCCAGCAGAGGACTTGATTTGGGTCTTACGACCTTCAATATGCCTGGTTCCCTTGTCCATAACAATGATAGTTGTAAAATATCAGTATCTTCTTGTTATTACCTTTGAATCTATAGTATATCCAGTGAAAGTGACACAATACAAGATAAATCCGTGATATAAGCTAACATTTTATTATGCTATTACTTACAGAAGTTTGACAACAAAACTGAAAAACTTGGGCAACAGTGTTTGAGGTCTCATGCCTGTATTTGCTTGGCCTGGTGGCCAATCTTCAGTGATTGCACATTCCATCAGGAAGAATAAATTGTAAAGGCTGAATTTCCAGGACAGTAGCAAAGCTGTACATGAAGCATTGCAACTGACAGAACATACTGTAATGGCAGACATATGAAAGTTCAAAAGAGGACCAGGACAACAAGTCTCTGCGAGGAATTGAGAGCCACGGAATCCAGGGTAATGCCAACATACCACCGCATAGGATGGACCACATCCAACAGGAGTAACTCTGGACATAAGAGGAAACCGTCTGAAAAGGATGTGTGGGTACTAACCCAGATCGTATCCAAAAACATACTGCCGTATTAGATTGGTAACTTAACAGATGGTACAATAAGCATACAATTCACTGCAGAATTCAGTACATACCTCAACTCTCCTCTTTCCACCAAAACTGCTCATTGGGAGCTCCACAGGGTCAATATTCATGGTCAGGCTGCTATAGCCAAACCTCTGGTGACTCATGTCAATGCCAAACATCAGTTTCAATGGTGCCAGCAGGGCAAACCTTGGGCTGTGGACAATGTGAAATATGAATTATTTTCATAGTTAAGTTATACTGTGGAGAAGCCCCAATGGGAACTGTTGTGTCCCCAGAGTGCAGCACGAGGGTGGATCAGTGATGGTTTGGATTGCAATACCATAGCATTCCCTAGGCTCACTAGTTGTTCTACACATGGGCACATCACTGCCAAGGATTACTGACCCATTCTGGAGGACCATGTTCACCCAATGGTTCAGACATTGTACCCTGAAGGTGGTGCTGTGTATCAGGAT
This sequence comes from Stomatorhinus ivindoensis, assembly GCA_019775895.2. NCBI lineage: Eukaryota > Metazoa > Chordata > Actinopteri > Osteoglossiformes > Mormyridae > Stomatorhinus > Stomatorhinus ivindoensis. The sequence goes on from JABFEB020000040.1 coordinate 14,716,690, forward strand.
GATAATGCACCAATACATACAGGAAGGCTGGTGACAAAGCAGGTTGATAAACAAGAAAGTGTAGAGCATCTCCCATGACGTGCACTAGGCCTGAATTTTATTGAGTCATTTTGGGGTGTTTTGGAGGTGTCAGGAAATGTTTTCCTCATCCAGCATCATGTACTGACCTGGCCACTGTTTTGTAAGAGAAATGACTCAAAATCCTGTGTAGGACTTGTATCTGTCATTCCTAAGACAAACTGATGTTGTATTTGTCACAAAAAGACACCCTGCATGATACTAATAAATTATTGTGGTCTAAAAACAAGTGATTCAATTTCATTGTCCAACCCCTGTATGTATTAATTACCCACAAACTAAGTCTGTTATATACTTATCTCATGTTAATACATAATTAATGACTTATGAATTATGATGCATGTTTTATCTCAAGCAGTTACTTTATTTTTAGTTCTTTTTAAAACTTTGTGAACTACTGTGAAGGAACAAGTCATGAATAAGACAAGTTAAATACTGATTTCATGTTTGTTCATCATTAATGAATCATAATGTATCTTTCATCCCATGCATTCATTATATTTGTTGGTTTATCTTATTCACTAAACCCTTGTCAACTACCGAAGGAACAAGTCATGAATAACACAAGTGAAATACTGATCTCATGTTTGTTTATCATTAATGAATCATGACTTTTATCTGAAGTAGTGACTATATTTGTTCATGATTTGTACTTCAGTGGTAACTCAATTATTATTAAGTATTTGTGTCCCGTCAAGTAAAGTGTTGAGATTTAAGTTTCAAAAAGATTGATTGGGCCGCCTGGGAAATTATATCAAGAAATACTAAAAATGAAGTAAGAAGCTTTGACACAAAAAAAAATTATAAATGCAAGCAATTTTTTTTCAAATGGGATCTGCTTCAAAATTGTTCATTGCAAGAAAATTTCTTAACATTAAATTAAGTTCAGATGTTGTTGCATTAACGTATTGATCACTGTAATTGAGATCACCGATAAACCAAACAACTGAACCAAATGCAGGAAATATGAATGATAAGATAATGATGACTGTATCTATGGACGAATAGGTAACATCGCTGTAGCATACAGGAGGTACTTAACACTGACTTCAGCAAATTAAAGAACAGAGCATATATATTGACAGTGAATATGGTAAGTTATGACAGATCTGACCACCAAAATAAATATTAGCCCCTTCAATCTCGTGTACAGTAGTAGCAAGTACAGCATCTTGTACCAAATTCAAAATTCAATGTCTGTATATAAAATGGCATAATTGCATAAGTTATGACCTCAAACACATCCAAAATGATTTAGATAAAATGAATTTGTAAAATAAAATCAGATGTGGAAGCTTTATATGTTATCAGTATGCACCTGATAGAGGAATATAAGTGAAAATAAAATGAAAGGTGTTTTGCCGGCTGCAGGACAAAGGAGATGGGAGTATGAATCAGGGCGAAAACAAGAAGGATTTACAGCCATCAGAAGGAAGGGAAACAAAGGGATGATGGGGGAACTGCAAACTGGATCTAACTACAAGACTAACGGAACTAACAACCTCAACGTCTAGAATGGGGTTCACAGGTCCAGGAGGAACTTATATACTATGGATTATGAAACGGGCAAATGAGAGGCAGCTGGAGAGACCCGCAGAATGGCAGGAACAAGAGGTAAGAGTAATACGAAACAGGTGTGACTCATTAGAGCACAATGGGGTGGAGGCAGGAGGACTGGCTGGGCAGGGCGTGACAAAAAGAAGACTGCCACAGCTGGTACTGACATAATTCTTTATAAGAAAAAAAATGTAATGGTTTTTGGAATTGGAAGAATAACAAAGGAATAAACACAAAAGACTGAAAGGTCACCCCCTCATCAGCTAAGAACTTGTCACAGGAAACTCCTTCTGGAGTAATGTAAGTTTTAAAAGAAATCAACAAACAAACGTAACAAAACATGTCTTCTTGGGATTTAAGATTAGCATCATTTTGTCATTGAACCATTATTTAAGTAAGGGTTAATGCACAACAAACCATGCAATATGCGTGAAGGGAAAAGAGAAAGGGAAAAATGGAAATATATATTTACCCATTATTTCAATAATGTAGCTTCATGAACTTGTTGGTGTTCATCTGTGTTATGGGCAAATCCCAACTTATTTACTTATTAAAATTGGACTTGTGTTCCATCATATAACTCATTTGGTTTTGGTCCATTACATTCTGTGAGGATGTTATGGATACATTGATTCCAGGGGATATCATCCTTCAGAAAAAAAATTCCGTATCATTAACAAGCTATTCATCCAATTCAGGTCACATCATTTGACATATTACATTCTTTTTAAGATGCTAGAATGCAGCCCCTTTTAAGAATGCAGCAAAATGCGCTGGACTGAAGCCTGATAATGTGGAGGGCCATATTAGATTGGTAACTTAACAGATGGTGCGATGAGCATAAGGGCATTAGTACCAGGAACTGTGATCCTGCATTTTATTCTATAAATGTGCACATACTAAGATTGCAGACTGATAGGAAGGTGTCACTGAATCATCACAGACAGAGCGTAAAATTTTTTACAAGGTAGCATCATTAAAGCTTCTAACCTATCCAAACCATGCTACTGATAATATGTGCTTTTTCAAATCCAACTACAGTAAATTCCACCGCTCATTGCCAACGCTCATGTCAGTAGTGGCCTAATGGTTAGGGAAGTACACTTGTGATTAAATGATTGCTTGTTTGAATCTCTGATGGGCAAAGTACCACTGAGGTACCCTAAGCAACGTGCTGAATTAGCTGTCCCTTGCTGTGTCACGATGTCACATATGGGCTAAATGCAGAGGACACATTTTGCTGTGGTGTGTCAACAATGGCAACTAATCACTTTCACTATTCACTTCAATGGCGTTATGCAAAATGATTTACTTTGCAGTCTGGAGCAATGCTTGCACCTCACAGTTTCAGTGTATGTGTCTCTTTGCTAATAATATACTTTCTTGACCTCTATTCTAAGCTAAAAGCTCCTCAGAGGCAGCTCTTAATATAGTAATGGTGCAGTTCATATGCAGGATAAACCAGAAGAGCATTGCTATGACAATCTGTGCCTCTGCTGTAATTTCATGCTGCATGGACACGTCAGCTTGGTATTTTCATTCATTCACCCATCTATCCATCCATCTGTTAATCCAATAGTGGGTCATAGGGAACCTGGAACCTGCAGAGGGTATAATGTGGTGGAAACATGGATGCGGTGCCGTTTTAATACTTTATGTATTTGTCTGATTAAACAAACATGACAGGGAGACGCGGCACTTGTGAGGATTTACTCTTTTATTAACACAGCTAGTGGACCTGAGATGGATCATACAGCTAGAAATAACCAGCAGAGATGGAGAAAAATACATCAAACTGTATTTTGATATAAAATACAAAATATTCTATTTGTAAGTGTATGAAAATAAACCACAAAGTACAGCTGAGTGACAAATGCAAAATGCAGAGTGACAACATAAACGGCAGCATTTTGCCCCCACAACATCAAAATAACAGGTTTTATTACATTATATTACATTTCGTCCCCACAATGTAATATAAACCTAACCCCCCCCCCCCCACACACACACACACACACATATGACTGAAGACACACGAAAGAGAATACAATAAAGGAAATTATGGGGATGACACAAAAAGCCCATAAAAACCGAAGTAACCAATCAGCTCTTCTGAAGGCAAACCACGTATACAAAGTAGCTACGGCATCGTCTGATGTGCCCAATCTGCAAAGCACCTGGTAGCCAATGCTGCAGCATGTTAGAAAACGACAATCACATACTTTATTTCAATATTAAAGATTGTCAGGTAAAAGAGTGTCTTTGGAATTAATTCACGTCTTTACTAAAATTCCCAGAATCTTTACAACGCATTTCAAAAGAAGTCATTTTAGAATTTCTCCATTGGTCATCACCCAAAATTTCTGCTCCAGACTAATGTGCTATAATTGAGAAATCGCAGGCAATAAAAAATGTAGATGGATTTTGGTAATGGGAAGATATAACTGATGCGTCAAAATCACGCTCATGAAAAAATGCAGCATCCCCCCCCCCCCTTTCTGAATACTGCTGGCACATCCCCGTTTGCTTTTGTCGAAGTAATACTGACCTTACACGTATCTTAATAAATCTAATCACTACAAAAGAATAAGAGTCTTTACATGTCTTTGTGTTCTCAGCATAATGCTAAATTAGGCAAATTATTTTCTCCATCACTTTTTGTATAGACTTCATGGTGGGGGCTTTGAATAATAGAACATATTTTATATCTCAAAGTCAGAAATGAATGCTTAGAATGGCTTGCCAGCACCCGGCACTGACTTCTATGCACTTGTTCCACCCTCCAGATTTTCTTCTGAGGCGGTTATTCCCTGAAAATTTTAAGTAACCTGATAACCACATCCCAAAGTTCTTTATGGAGTTTAATGGCTCTCAAAAACTATGCATTACTATATAATCTGCCTACCCCGCAGGCTGCATTGTGAAAAAGCTAATTAAGTTATGGTGCGTGTCTAATTTGGATTTGTTGGAAATCATCTTGAGATAATGTGTCTGGGACAGCACTCTGAGGCATTGAACTGAATATGAAGAAAGAGAGAGAGAATTGGGCAGACATAAATGTAATTGTGTCGAGATTGTTGCAACCTGGTTGAAAAGCCTGTTCTTCAATTGCATACAAGACGTTATTTCTCTTGCTTGTGATGGTACTCTGCATCAGTTCACTAATGAGTGTTTATAAACATATTCAAGGCTTGGGAATAGATAATCTTTTTCACTTGACAAGTAAGATAACCTTTCTATCTCTGATTCAGTTCACTGCCTCCAGGAAATGCAAGATGAAGAGAGAGGGAAAATGCTAAAGCTATTAAAAATGAAAAGGCCTTTGGTCAAGGAAGGTGCTTCTTCACTGCTATCATCCCCGATTTTTGAAAAGAAGTATCTGAGAATCCCAAAAACGTTAAAACAAATGTACATTTCATGTAAATTAATTGATAGACCTTTTTAAGGTGAAGAAAGGATGCAAAAAAGGTCTATGCAGATGGGTTAGGTATCAGTAGTAGCCGGTGAGGCATGACAAAGAGGCACCTACATTTTTTCCTGAGAATTCTTTACAATTAACTTAGCACGTTATTTAACGGTTAATGTCAGCAATCCCAGTCCAGTCATGCTTTGTAGTATTTCTGTTTTAAACTTCATTAAGCACATAATTAATGTTAAAAATACAAATATAAACTTTAAATATAAAAACTGAAATGCATTGCCTTCTACTTAACGATATGCTGATGTATTCACGAGATATTCAGTTTTAAATTTCCAGCTGTGAACTGTAACATTTTTATAATGCTTTAATGGCAGCAGATTGTAATACTTAGTCAGACAATAAACCGTATCTGTATCCCTAATTCCGCCTAGTTACGCCTTGGGCTGGAACAATGACATTCTGTCACCACAGAGATTATTTACTTTCTGGCATCTATCAGTGTTCATTGGGCCATTTTTTTTTCTTGCCCTTAATAAAAGGAAGATATAGGGTCGTCCAGATGAGCAAACTTTAATTTTTTTTGCTATATATTAATTGAAATTAATTTTGAAATTACAATCCCTGTGTCACGATCCAGGGCAACAGAGGGCGAGCCAGGGGGCAGGGCGGGCGGGACCCGGACCCTACGCCTGTGCCCTCTCCCCTTACGG
>JABFEB020000040.1:14729282-14739890 GCA_019775895.2 Stomatorhinus ivindoensis
TGTTTGTTCTGATTTTGTATGCCCTGTTTGTTCTGATTTCGTATGCCCTGTTTGTTCTGATTCCATATGCCCTGTTTCTCTGGATTGTTTCAGACCTTAGCCTGCATCTTGACTTACGATTCTTGAGTTGGGAGTTGTGCTCATTATACCAGATAATGGTCCAATAAAAGTACTGGCCATGCACATGCACCTCAAAACTCTTTCAGTGTCTAACCATAATGGAATTTGAATGCAAAAGTCAGATTTTGAGAGCCTTTGCTATTAATATACAACATTGGACTATGTATTTAATGAATTAAAAATTCTAGGAATATAAATTAAATATTGGGACCTGTTTTAAGGAGTTTCAATTATTTGGCGTTTTCTTCAACTAAGGGCTCATTTGAACTGCAGAAATATTCTAAATAATACTTGCTTTTCACACTCTTTGTTAGAAACTGTATATTATTCTGGGTTTGCTACTTGAAAATGAATTTAAGTTCAATTAAGTTATGCGTTGAGCTGTAAGAATCTGATCTGCATTCTGCACCACTGTCCGTTTATCTTAAACGGTGTGTCTGCCTATTCAAAGGAGGACATATAAAGTCAAGGCACACAAAGAAGAGGCAGGATTCAAACCCCCGACTCTGGAGACACGACGTGACAGTGCAGCCCACTGGGCCTCCCTGCAGTCTGCCATATTTTGCACCGGCACTTGAAAGCGCAGTGACTTCCTCGAGTCATCCTGAATTCCGTGGTGCCGAAGAATGGTGACCAACAGGGGGGGAGCAGAGAGGGGCTTGTCGGAATCAAAAAGAGCAAAGCTGATGTCAAACACTCATAGTCCAGCCACGCAGGATGAAAGGAATGCATGGCCCGAATAGTATGTGAACAGCATGTAGACTTCCTCTTGGTTATGCGAGTGCCATGGTCGTTCCAAGATGAAACAAAGGTGTGCTACACAAGTGACATTACCTGCTAGATACATGCCATACCTTATGCCTAAAAACTACTTTAAAGGCTGCGGGGGCTAGATATGGGTACGAACCACCTTGCAGCATTTGAGCTCTACAGAGCTTATTGATAGTAACAGAACAACATGCTAGGCTTCTTCGGCAAGTGGACATTTCAGGCCTGTGGGAAGAACAGCCCTGTTCTAGAAGCATCTTGCTGAATGCTGAAGAGGACAGAAAAATCCTTAGAGATAACCACCATCACAGAATCTCGAGTGCAAAACCCTAAAGGATTTAATGGTTCGGGGTTAATGTAAAACAGAAAACCCGAACTAAAATACCATGATTTTTATATTGCCCTCCTGCAATATCCCCAGCACTAAAGTCAGTGATGCATCATTTTAAAAAAATGGAATGGCAAAAAAGCTGAAGAGTCACATGAAAACATGCAGGCTGTGCTCAACTACTTTCGTTTTATCAATGCATGTGAAACCAGATATCTGCAGCCTAGCTCTTTGCCCTGCTGCTTCATCTCACCACTACCTCCTTCCAGACTCATTGCACATGCACATTGTTTTGCATCAGGACAACACTTGTCCTGCATTTTCTGCACTTTAAAAAAAAATCAGTTTACATTAAGTTCTTGCACTACAAGGTCTTGCATTTGTATCTTTTAATTTTATGTTGTACAGCATGTAAGATATTATTTAGTCACCATGTAAATGTAGTATGCATATTGTCTAGTGAAATTGTAAATATGTTTTTCATAACATATTACTTAGCAAATGTGTACAAATGGCACCATGGGGCTTAGGAAGACAATATTCCACCCTGAATGGATGCATATTGATTAGCTGAAATTAAAGATCTTTTGAATCTTGGATCCTCCCCCGTTCATGCTGAAACATATGACACAGCACCAGCTGCACTGCGATTGGCTGGCATGAGAGTGAGGTCCAGCAATACCAAAGCTTACGCAGCACATTTCATTCAAAGAGAGAAACTAGGTCTTCATGCCCACAAACCCTTGCTTAAATAATGTAACACATTAACGGCATAATACCAACTGAATCCAGATTAGTCCCATGTCACATACATTTGATTGAAGAATGTAATTAAAAAAACTGAATTTTTATCATCTCAAAAACATACTTAGTTCTTGTCATCAATAAACAATTTTCCCGTGCAAGGTTGAAGGGAGTCTGGAGCCATCCCAGGAAGCAGGGCACTGAGCGACAGGCGGGCGACACCCTTGATGCCAGGCCAGTGCGGGACACACAGCCATAAACAGTTCACTTAATGTTTCTTGACTACAGAAAGAAAACAGTCACCCAAAGGAAGCCGCGCAATCATGGGCAGAGCACAACAACTCTGTGTGCAGCCAAAATGCTGCAAACCTATACTGGATAAGCAGTCAGTCGTGGGACATAACAGGTTGGATTTTACTTTGTACTGAAGTTAAAACTGAACTGAAACTGACATTCCTGTACATAAACTGATAACTTTATGCCAATATTTTTTTGTCAATTTTATATTTTCATATTTCACTTCAGAATGATAAAACGATTTAACACATATCTATAAATGACCCCCTTATACAGAACATTCCACTGCCTTTTGCCCCCTGTTGCCTGGGAGAGACTGCAGTTGACTCCACCCCCAGATAAGCTGGAAGGATGGATGGATGGATGAATAGATGGATGGATCAGTAAATGGCAGTAGGTAGAGAAACCTATAAAAAGAAATGTCCGTGTAGCTACACAGAAAGCCACTCATTCTTATGTATGTAATACGCTATAAATTCAAAGAACTAGGCATGTAAAAGGCACAGTGGTGCTGCCTCAGTCATTTGTGTTAAAGCATCTGTATGGTACGACCATTAAAATATGAACTCAAGATAAGGGCATCACTGATTTATGCATTTGTACATAATCATCACTTTAGAGTGCAATCTGTGGTGAGAGAAATATCAAAATGGATTCACTCTGGATAATCAGCCAAAATGGTAACAGAAACCCTGAAAATGGGTGCCTATTGTAACTGATAACTGATTTTGACATTTAAAATTTGACATTTTCATTTCTACATTTGAATTTTTCCCCCCTAAACCTATGTGTTCCAAGTAAGATTAAAGATAAAAAAAACAGGGAGACGAAGAGAAGGTCAGCTGGAGATGTACCAAGATGTATAACTAATATTCTCTGTTTTTTTAAAGCTTTCTACGAGAAGTGAATTGCCAGGAAAGTTTCATTGATATATTTGTTTTTCATCACAGAGCAACTTTTTGTTCTTTATTGTATTTGAACAATCAAGACTGTGGAACGATCTGTTGTGCTCAAAAATAAAAACATAAAATGAAGGTTACTTGGAGGGGAAAAAATGGCATGCTATATACATAAGGGGCAATATCAAGGTCATATGAATGCGCCCCTTAGCAAATACAAGGAAATATAATATACCAACTAAAGAGCAGGAAGACAGGGCATGATGTAGTCTTATCATATTACCATATAAAGCTACATTGTACATTGTGATACCCAGTTCATTGTGAGTAATCTGGTGTATGGCTAATTCATTGTATACTTTTTTCTATAATTTGTATGAAAACGTCAGTCACTTTCTTATCAACTTATCAATTCTGTCACTGTGTAGAAGCCCCAAAAGCGGATTTCTACTATTCCATAATGATATGAGTCTCATTCCATGATATCTGTGATAGTCATTTCAAAAAGAATAAGCACAAGTAATTTAGGAGATGATTTTCTGGAACAACGTCCACAAAGGTGTCATATTGTTTCTGACACTGCTGTGATTGCACAACGAGGCACAGTACATTGAAGCATTCTGCTGCGCTACTGATTTTCCATTCCTGAATCATCTATATTTTAGTGTGCCAGCAAATTGTATGCATTTCCTCTGTCTTTCTGCATCAAAGTTTTTAAATAATAATTAATATGACCTACTTCTCTCCTTGAGGTCTAAAGCTTGAGCTAAAAAATGCCCCAAAACTATTCCAACCTTAAAATAGCCCGAGGGGGGGATTTCATTTGTTTGGGCTTTGAATAGAAGTATCCACGGGATCACAGGACTGAAAATTGCCACGGGCAGTAAAGCTTGTTTGAGTATACCGACAAACAAGATAAACAGAGAATGTATTTTTCAACTTGTCTGAGGAAACATAGTTTTAATCATTATTTCGTCATTATAAGAGAAGACCAGCTTAATTTTACTCTTCATCGGGGAAATGGGAAATGGTGTCTCTGTAATTCTGATGAGGTTAAAGCTGCAAAATATTGTTTAATACTTTATTGTAACTATTTTAGTTGTTTGCCCGTTTATTGTAAAATGCATGTTTGCCTTGAATACATCCCATAGTGCGTATTATTCATGGGAATTTTGATCATATGCATGCAGCTTTTGAAAGGAGTTGCATTTGCAAAATTTCAATTTTCTCGCATTTTACACAGATTCATCATGAAGCAATTTCAGGCACATATAGTAAAGTATCAGCGTAGATCAGACGAATGATCTAAAAGATTCAGGAAGCTCTTTGGAAAATGCAAGTATACATTGATATTCCCATGTTCCAGGCTCAGAATTCATTGCTTTTGCTGAATTACAGGACAAAATAACCAAGGAAAAAGTCAACCACACAACTTCAGTGAGATGGAATCACTCTGAAAAGAAAGAACTTCACAGGTGAGAAAAACCCCAATTTCCCAGGACGAGGGAAGGCAGGAGGCGCAAAGTCCCTGAAATAAAAGAAAGTGCTTTTAAGATGAGTCTGTCAAATCACTGTACCACAGGAAGACCCTCCATCCTTGTTCTTGAGTTTTGAAATGTGTTATTATCGGGGATTATGGCACACCTACACCTAGAGCCCGGGCTTTTGAAGTTGTAGTGACCAGCATGAACTGCTCTAAGAGTTATATGGCTATAAGAGACTAACTCAGTTAAGCAACAAATAATTGTGGAGGAATAACCACCATATGTGTATACACTTTCAGTATTCAACCCTCGACACATCTGAAGTTAATTCTTCAACATAATGAATCGAATTAATATAAACTGCAAGCCATCATGCAGAACCAGGTGGGTGTGATAGAGCCACGATGACCAGGTGACACCCTCGTAGATTTCAATACAGAAAGCACCATATGCAATGGTTTGCAAAGGTGTGTAACACTGCGTCACCTATGCGTCATTTCTGTGGACTCGTTCCCCAGATATATTTCGATTTGAGGTTCTGTTTGTCATTATAAGGCAGCTGCTGCATCTACAGGTGCTGTGAGCACCAACGTGAAATGTGCAATCAAGAAATGATAAAAAGAATGTCATTGTCCTCCGTATTCCTTTCCCTGAAAACATCAAAGAAAAACAATCTCTGTGAATATATCAAGCGATGTGTCGTGCCCTGCTGTCGATCATCTGCATCCCAACAAAATTTATAAGTGCCTAACATATAACGTACAGTAGCTTATTGTGAAGCAAGTTGTTGAGAAAACAAATTCAAGAATATCAAGATAGACAGTCATTCGGATTGTCCTGAGTGAGGGAAAAGACAGAGCAGCAAGATGCATTGTTTCCATGCTTGTAGAAGAAAATGAGGAGTAATGTAATGAAGAATCTGCCGTCTTCCATCCTTATGTTTTCTATCAATTGACACTGAATAGGAAAAACAGAACAATGTGCAAGGTGTCATCTACATGTCAAATAAGAGAGTATCAGGGATAAGAGGGTGGAAAGATGATTTGTTGATGAGGAAGGGATCATTTCCCTTTATGTAGGACAGAATTCTATTTGGAAATGCCATGAACATTATCAAATGGCAGAATTTGTATCAAGCTTGACTGACTGAAAAGAAAACCTTCTCGAAAAATTGAAGCTTGTTATGCTTTTCAAGTATTGCAATCAATTTTTCAATTGGAGAAAACGAATGAATGCTTGCGGATGAAAGATTTATACATTGTTTTTAATATCACAGAGGCTCACTTTTTCTTTTGGATTTGACAACTCATTGGGCATTCGGAGAACTCAAAGTAGACTTTTAGTTTAGAGAAAGTAAGACATTGTTTGCCCCAGGAAGAACTTTCATCACTCACTCTCCATATAGTCCGCATGTAGGAACATTACGCAATTCCACCTGCTCCCATTTCCAGCCAGACTCTCAGGGGTCTGGCCAGTGGACCTTTAGAGGAAGTCTGCAAGGACAGCTGGCTATCCATTTAATGTACCAGTCTCGTTTGTACCTATTTCCAGTTAAATATTGCATATTCTCCTTAACTAATACAAGGAACTTTGACTCGAGTGTATATATTACAATCATCACCTTTCCTATGACCTGAGAAATCGCCTGTTAGATCGGACATCAGGATGATCTCATTTGATGAATGAAAGGGCCAGAGAAATGAATCATCTTTGTTCTCATCACACTTTTCAAGATACAAGTGACAAATGAATGCCTTGGATCTCAATCATTAAGCACTATGAAAAATATAAAACAATCTATCCCCCTGTCCATCAAAACAGGCAGATTTATATGTCAATGTTTGTCATGTCTCATGATGTTACGTGTGGCTGAGGTAAAGTTTCCGTTTTTTGTCCCTCCCCATCCCACATTAAAAGGAAACTGTGTAGATGTCAGATCTGAGATTGATGATTGATGGGCGTGCAACCATAACAGCTCTATTGCTGAAAATAGCAGAATGTTACCAGGAATATCTGACATCAGGAGCTCAGAATAAACAACACCCAAAACACAGGGTACAACTGTGGAGCAAAACGTAACATTGGTTTATTTAATTTAAAGGTGTCCTGCCTTTGAACCTTATGACTTCCAAAGATGTTATAAAATGAAACCATTCACATATATGGAATTTAAAAATCTTCTGCTTGCATTCAAAATGGTATATAAAGTGTGTGTGTATATACACTTGTGTCTCCCATTCTGTTTTTGACCTTTGTGTCGAGAATTACCCTCAGTTGTGTAAAATGCTTAAATTCCAATTGAAAGTACTTTCTCATAAAAAAGGGATAATATGATTTTTGTAGCCTGTATAATTATTTTTTTCATCACATAACCCAATATACTAGATGCAATCAAAAAGTTAATTATACCTAACTTTGGCGTGTTAGATAGAAGTGCTGGTATTTCAAAATTTCTAATTCTTCTGTTTTAATGCAGTGCTATTCAGGCGTGAAACCAAGACCGATGTGTACATTTGATGGATGTCACATGGTAAAAATCAATTAGTCAGTAAGATGTGCTTAACTGAAGGTTAATTGTTTAGTTTTCTAAATAATAACTGTTTGTCAGGTGTGAAAATTAAGGTAGAGAGAATCTGGTGTGCTGTCGTAAGATAAGATATATGTTTGTGTGTGTGTGTGTGTGTGTGTGTCTGAAGACTTAGAATAAAATTAATGTAAAGTGACTGAATGATTACACTGAGTAACACTGGGGTGAGTAACCTGGGAACTATGAACCTCCAAGGGCCCAAGGGTCTTAAGGGGTGCATGATGGTCAGATTAAAAACTCCTCAGTCCGTCTTCTAATTGAAGCCAAACAACAACAGCCTTCGCGTAGAAATGAACATTTGAATAGAATTTGCGTTTTGTTTAAATTGCATGAGATGATTGCATTTAATGTCATGAATAAGCCGTTAGATTTCAACAAAAAGAGTGAGAAAATTTTTTGTTCGGATTGTCTCTGTTTTCTGCATGTCCTGCACTGTATGTATGTATGAGACAAAGTTCAACAAAATATATTCATTGCTTGCAAAATTGAGTTTTTGTGCTTATCTGCATTTTCGGGAGGTGGTCCACAGCTTTCGCCAGACTGATAAACAGGTCATGACTCAAAACAGTTTAAGAACCACTTAACTAATGCAACTAAGTAACAAAACCACAAATGACTAACACAGCCCTGTGATTAATGTAGCTATAACTTTCACCACAATGCTGCGAATATTTTACATTTAATTGCATCTATTGGCTCATTTGAATGGCACATATCAGTATCTCAGGAGCAAGGTTAAGTGCTTAGTAGTGATTTATGCACTTTTGATTTGATTAAGTCTATAATTATTTAATAGCATGCTAACAAAAATTGTAGGCAACGTGTAAGACAGTAAGAAATGGATATCCCTCGTCACTGATTGAAAAAAACAAACCAAGACTTCAGGGTTTATGACACATGTAAAAAAGAATGACAGATGTAACACTGGGGCTGAATTGCACTGGGTCACAAGAGAATTTGGTGACATACGTTGTGACATCAATTAACTAAATACAGCTCTTCAGGGATATGAGAGGCACCTGTTTGCGAAAGAGAGCAGTATTTGTATTTCTTAGAGAAAGCAAAAGTGTCGATGAGGATGCCCTCTTTTCACAGACTTTGTTTTTATTTTGTTTTTTTGCAAAAGTTATCCTTACTGATCAGCTTCAAAGTCATAGATATTTCATTTTTAAAAATTGTACTTCCTTCCCCTACCATCCTCCTGGTGAACTACAGTCCAGAAGGGAATTGTCATTTGTTTACTGGAACAAAGGCAGCATTAAAAATACCTCTGTGAACGTCAACAAGGTGAACTGTCTAAATTCTCCAGGGGTAAATTCCTGCAGCCTCATTTGGCACCATGAAGCTGAATAGATTACCCACTATTTGTGAAGCAGTAAGAATGTTCACCCTTTCCCAGAAAAAAAAAAATGACATCACATTCAGTCTGCCTTCGGGTGAAGAAAAAAGACAAAAGTGATGAAGGTGTACGTGAACATGATAAACTTGGTCAAAAAATATTTATAGTTATGATTTTTGTTTTCTGGGATTCTATTAGGATTGTTTCAAAGGTTTGTTATTAAACCTTGAGCAACTCATATATACAGGTGGAAAACCCACAAATTTCCACATAGCAAGCAGTGTGTGAGGTATATAAACTCTATATATGGTAAATGTGTGCAGAAACTGTGACTATATAAGGGTGTCATGCTTTTACAAACTTGCAAATGCATTTGTGTGGGGATTAAGCAAATCATTGTGTAAAATTTCATGCTCTCTGCATGTGGGAAAATGCAGTCGCAGCCACTCTTTTGAGAATCTCCCAAGACTGAAATCAAAAGAGAGCAGAGGTCTGTGCTGAAGGTACGTATTTCATTTAATCTTTCTTACACAAACACTAATAAAGAGCGCCTGAAGTGCTTTGAAGGAAAATGCAGTATTCAATTATAAATAAATATAATAGAATGAAACAATTAAAAAAAATTATAATAAGCAGCATACACCTTGTGTTACATTAACATACACTATAATGTGATTAGCTTCCATTTGCAAAGCTATAAAAATAATTAAGCGAATTCAATGTATTGGCTGTCGTTTACCAGAGTTGCAAAAGGAAAAATTTTCTACATTTTAAAGAAATAAAGTCATACAATTAAGTTACATGAAAGAAACATCTTCACGGTACCACTTGCCACTCAAGGTTTAAATATAAATATTTAGCCTATTATAAGAATATGAAATTGCCAAGTATAATTTGCACGAAAGAATGACTTTCTTTCTATTATTAAATTTCATTTGGGATATTTTGAAATGTTGGGCATTCTAACATTTTGCATATTTGGCATGTTGGGTATGGATTAAAGAAAACAAAAAGGGAGTCAGTTTGTTGCGTTCGTGCCTCACTTCAGTGTCATGACACTGCACTAAGGCTGAACTGCAAAGCTGGCATCATCAATCAGCTAACTAGTGATTATGCCCATCTAGGGGGTTCTCTGTTTAAGTTTTGAGTCCATGGATGCCAAGAGAAAGCTAACTGGTTCACACAGTGCTGTAGTGGTCTTTATTTCGTAAAAGTGTTTTAAAAGCATATAACCCTTGTTAAGTTAGTGTCCTATATAATGAAGCCCTTGATCTAATCCTAAGCCTTATTTTGAAAGCTCTTCCCTCCTTGCACATATACTGCAACCCAGTTCTGAATAACAAGGTGTTTTAATGTTGAACCAAAGGAAGTTTGTTTTTACTTATGAAAAAGCAATAGTAGGAGAAATATGAACTAGGTGGAATGGGACCAGATCATCCCCAGCACTAAAACTGATTATTCGTCATGCAGGAGGTTATCGGTCAGTAATCCTTAATGGATGACAATTTTGCCAGCAGTGAGGTTTGGTATTCGATCACCAGCAATAGCAGCAAATAGTTCAGGTCATTGATACCTTCTAAATGTCATCAGCTTCTACCCACCAGGCAGCCGTCTTCACCGAGATACTCTGATGGTCTACTGGTTCCTAAACCCCTGAGCAACCCACCCAGAGCTCATTTTTCTTGTACGACTGAGCTGAACTTCCCAATTACGGAACAAGCCTTTAACAAGGCTTGAACATTCACAGTGATTCATCCTAGCAGACCAGCTTCTTTTAGGAGGACTGTGCTTTTATGCTGACTAAATCTCCATGGCTATACAAATTCTTGCACTTGAATCCACTACCTTGTACTTACAGTACATGGCACTTACATTCTCCAATGCACAGTATGTCTATTGTGGTTATTTGTTTATTTGTTTTTTTAAACATTGAAAGTTGCTTTTTAGCATGAAGGTAGAATAGTTTGTGTGTGTGTGTGTGTGTGTGTGAACAGGTATACCTATCCTTATGGGGACACAATGTCCCCATAACGTGATAAATA
>JABFEB020000040.1:14742317-14758814 GCA_019775895.2 Stomatorhinus ivindoensis
CGTCCACGACTTGCTTTTGTGTGCACGACTTGCTATCGCGTCCACGACTTGCTTTCGCGTGCAGGAGTCACTTTTGCGTCCACGACTTGCTATCCCGTCCACGACTTGCTTTCGCGTGCACGACTTGCTATCGCGTCCACGACTTG
Organism: Stomatorhinus ivindoensis; assembly: GCA_019775895.2. NCBI lineage: Eukaryota > Metazoa > Chordata > Actinopteri > Osteoglossiformes > Mormyridae > Stomatorhinus > Stomatorhinus ivindoensis. The sequence goes on from JABFEB020000040.1 coordinate 14,742,464, forward strand.
CTTTTGTGTGCACGACTTGCTTTCGCGTGCACGAGTTACTTTTGCGTCCACGACTTGCTTTCGCGTGCACGACTTGCTTTCGCGTGCACGAGTTACTTTCGCGTCCACGACTTGCTTTTGTGTGCACGACTTGCTATCGCGTCCACGACTTGCTTTCGCGTGCAGGAGTCACTTTTGCATGCAGGCGTGAAAGTAAGATCATTTAAAATTTTTTGCAGAGGTCCATTCCACACATTTGTGTGTTGTTTCATTTTTTAGTATAGATGTCACTTTTGATTTGCTTGTACTTGCAAAGAATATAGTCTGGTCCTTCAAAATTAATCACATGTGGCCCTGAAGTGCCAGACTTGTGCGCAGTGTATGATAGCACTTCGTTTGTTTTGTCACAACGGACTAAACGCAAGTGTTTCTCACTCTGGTGACTTACAATAAAAATAACTGCCAAATATCCAATTTCATTTACTATTTTTTTAGTTTTTGCAATTTAGTTGTTTTACGATTGTATATTCATCTTTCCTGAAGCAGGCCATCACATCCTTGGGTGTTAAAGATTTTTGCTCTGGCTCTGCCATCATTTGCTAGTCACTCACGTGAGTGTTGACAGACTCAAAATGTTTACATTCTTCCAAATGTTCCAGGATAAGCTGGCTTTGTATGAACAGAATTAGATATAGTAGTGTATTTTTCATTTATTTGGTGAAAATTTTAAAGTAACTATCTATTCACCTGCAGACATAATAGTTTGATAAAATAACAAAAAAAAACATATTCCTGTTCATGTAAACATATCAGTCACTTCCCCACACCACTCCCACATTCACAAGTTAAAATGTGTCCCGCTCTGCACGCTACTGCCATGGGTCTAGTGGGATTGCAGACCTCTACTTTGCTGGAATTTTGCTATTGCTGTACTGTACATGGTCTGCTTGCACGTCTTCACTTTGCACACAAACAGACCTGTTTCCTCTGCAGATAAGTGTTCTTTTCTACAACCTGGCAAATCTGCCATCATAATAACAATCCATAATAACACATCTGGCTCTTAAAGGGAATGGGAGATGACACTCTGATTGGTTTATAGTGTCTCTCCTTTCTGCTCATTTTCTGTCACACATTACTTCATAACTCCAAAGACTTGAGCAAATGGACTGCAGGACTTGCACTGTGAATGGGTAGCAATTATCAGCATTATATCTGTGAATAAAATAACCACTTATGTCCCTGAGAAGACCCCCGGTTATCATTATCTGTTATATTCTGTCTAATGAGCGGCTTCTCTTAACAACCATAAACTCTCAACTGCCACATATGCTGCAGGCAAACATTAAAAACAATGTCACACGCTGCATGTGAGCTCCTAGTGACGTCTGTAAACCTGGAATGGTCAATCAAATATCCAGAAACTCCTGCTGAATTGCGTTTACTGGTGTGTCTTGGTTCATTTGGAGGCAGAAGGGGCCCACAAGGGTCCGGAAGATGATTGGCTGTTCCGGGATGTTCTGGAGACAATTTCCAGTACAGCTAATAGTGCGGGGATTTGTTGGGGGATGAGGTATGTGGAGTGTATTGCTCCAGTCAGCCTACCTTAAAATTCATTGTATCCTGGAAGAGCTTCTACTACCTGCCGAGCAATTTTGAAGCTGACATATGCAGTAAAAGCAGCGCTGTCTCCTATAGTGTAAAGGCTTTAATTTAGTCTTCTTTTCTTGTGTACTTGTCAGTATTGGACCCACACAGTATGATTTCATGATTCCACTAATACTGAAGGGAGTCGTGCTCTCAACCCTCATGTCATATTGCTTTTATTATACTAGCTTGGATTAGGCAATTGATATACCACCTATTTACCTACTGAATGCCCAGCTAATAGAAAAGGCTCCAAACTTGGAGTATTTCTGTCAGGACTGGTCCCTGTCCGGCCTCATTCTATCCCTGATGATCTGCACATGTTACTGGTCTTTCCTAGTGTTTGTAGTCTAATCCATGTCTTACTATTCTCCCAGGGTCAAAGTTTTATGTTGTAGTTCCCTATTTGGCCAGCAGGTGCCGACGGCCATCCTGATTTGCTCCTTGGCTTCCCATAGGTTCATCCCCAGTCACGGTCCTCATAGTTCATCCTTTACCTACAGCTGCCGTGAATGGCCTGACCCTGTGGCAATAACCATTCAGTCCAGACCATTGAGAGCTGGCCTTCTGGTTATTTGGTTATTATATGTCCCAGCACTCTGTTTTGTCAACCCTATGTGTTATCGTGCTCCTGTGTTTAGGCACCCCAGTTTGGTCCTTACTCCCACTGACTTTATTTTTGGTTACTCAGTCTATGCTTTAGTTGTATACACTATAAAGACAAAAATATTGAGACACACCTCGTAATCATTGAATTCAGGTGTTTCATTCGTACCCATTGTTACAGGTGTATAAAACCAAGAATCTAGCCATGCACTCATGTTTACAAACATCTGTGACAGAATGAGTGATTTTGAAGAGCTCAGTGAATTCACGCATGGTGCTGTCATAGGATGCCACCATTGCAATCAGCCAATTTGTGAAATTTATTCCCTGCTAGATATTCCGTGATCAACCGTAAGTGGTATTATTGCAACGTGGAAGCATTTAGGAACAACAGGAACCCACAGAAAGTAACAAAGCAGGGTCACCGAGTGCTGAGGAACATCATGCGTAAAAGTCGCCAACGCTCTGTTAACTCAATACCTGCAGTTCCAAACTTCCTCTGGGATTAACCCCAGCAACAGAAGTGTGCACTGGGAGCATCAAGGAATGAGTTTCCAAAATTGAGCAGCTGCATCACTGGGTGCAATGCCAAGCGTCAGATGGAGTGGAGCAAAGCGCACTGTCACTCAACCCTGGAGCAGTAGAAACATTCTGTGGAGTGACGAATCACGCTTTGCTGTCTGATGAATGAGTCTGGGTTTGGCGAATACCAGGAGAACATTACCTACCTGACTGCATTGTGCCAATTATAAGGTTTGGTGGAGGAGAAATAATGGTAGCAAGCCTGGCCTTCATGTCTGACACATCCATCCTTCCCAGATGAGTGGCAGCTGTTATTGCTGCAAAGAAGGGGCCAATTCCATATCAATGCCTATGGATTTAGAATGGAATGTCATAAAAATTCCTGTGTCCCATTAATTTTGTCCATATAGCGTAGCCCTGCACTTAGTTTGCAGCCATGTCTGTTCCTTGAATCTCCTGATTTTTCAATCCCTAGTTCTTGAGTAATGGTTACTGAACTACACCTGTCCTTCATCTAGGCTTTGTTACTTATTTATATAAATCCCAGTATACCCTTTGTTCCCTTGTCGGCTATTGAAGGTGTTTGATGTTAGATGTTCCCAGTTGTAAACCCTGTTCTGAATCTGTTTATGTTCTTTGTGTTTCTTCGTGTTCAGTTTCAGTCCGTGTCGGTTCCTGAATCTACCTTTCTTTAGACGCATTGTGGTCTCTATTCTTTCTGAGTGTTTTGAGGTGAGTCTGAAATAAAGTTCCTCGAGCCGGAAAGTTGTGTTGTAGATCATAACCTACAGTATGCCCACACCTGACAATTTTCACCTATCTAACTGTCCATCTATTGGGCCACAACAAGATACATTTAAACATATTTCTCAACAACTCCTCAGTGCTAGAAAAACCCTTTAAGGGTATTGCTCTTTGACTTGAGGATGAAGTCAAGACTTGAGGTTTTTGGGGATCCCACGGAGATCTGGCTGCTTTCCACAGAAAATAATTCCCCAGCTCCCTTCTTGAGAGGTTAAGAAGTGGCCCAGTGCTGTGGATGAATTTAAGATTCTGCCTTTTTCTCATCAGATGGGACAGAGCTGTCCATACAATTTCCGATATGTCAGGAACCCTCTTCAAACCCCCCCCCCCCCCCCACCCTGGGCTTTTTCAAATCCAGACAAGGAAGGGGGGGCATACATTTTGCTTAGTGGAAACAAAAAAAACATGCACTGGAAACATACACATACATTTCCACTCGTACATCAAACCCCTTCTGATTTTCCAGTTTTTTCTCTCATGTCTCCAATCAGGCTTTGGTAAATGGGGGGGGGGGGGGGGGTTGTCAATAATAGAAGTAAGTGACAGAATGATGGGGCATTAGTTTATTAGGTAGGGATTTCCTTTTTAGAGAACTGTAGAAACAGCAACAGAAGCCATCCCCAAAAAACTTAAATATGTGAAATTACATTTTAAGCAAGTATATCATAAAGTGATGCCCAGTAACACTAGATGTTAGAGCAGATCTTAGTCTGTATTGGTTTACTGGGGCTAAGAAAGGACATCAATGTGGCTGAATGTAAGAAAGACTGCTGGAGCAAGAAAGCAGAAATACTGCAGTCAGATGACTCTGTACACCAGTGGTTCTCAAACTTTCAGCACCGTGACCCAATGTTTACCATGCCAGTTCAATTATGACCCTATATCAAATTCAGGTCTAAATTAATGCTATGATCAAGCACATAGTGTACATTACAATGTATGCAAATCTGATTGGATGTGACAGTGAATTTTAAATTAAGCCTCTGTGGTTTGGCTTCTTGGATTGGTTGAGTGTTCACTAGTTTTGTGCTAAGCAGTTGCAGACCCAAGACCTGGTTATATAGGTTAATTCTTAGATTGGGGCTGGGAAATCTGATCATGGATCAGCACAGGAACTTGTTCATTTTGAAATGCTTACATTCCACCTCAGAACTCAAGGGCCGATTGAGAATCGCTGCTGTAGGCAATTTAAGATGGTTACGCCGACCTTTTTTCCTCGTATTCATCATTATAAATTTTGCTGTATTTTGAGCATGGTGACGCAATAAATTTCCCTGTTGAAATTTCAGAATTGTGAGTTTGATTCTTGAAATGGCTTTGAGCATATGTGTCATGATTCGCCCGTCAGAGCCTCCTGTTTGCCACGCCCCCCTCGTTACCTAGTGTCTGCTCCCCATGGAAACCGGCTGTTGTTAACTAATGTCTGATTGTCCTGTGCTTTTAACCTTTGTGTCACTCAGTCCGCGTCAGATCGTTCATTTTGTTCGCTTTGTTTGTTTGCTGTGTAGTTTGTTTGCCTACCTCGTTCGGGCTCAGTTTACTTTCGTTTTGTTTGCCCTGCTCCATCTTCACGGACAATAAAGCCCTTTCTACGACCACGCTGCTTCCAGCCTGCTTCTCTGCTCGCCTGATGACAATATCGTCGTGACAATATGAGGTTTGCATGTTCTTATCATATCAACATAGATTTCTTTTGTGTGTTACCACGGCCTAAATATCAGTAGTTAAAGTTTACTGACGTCATCAAGGTGTGTCACTGTGTATCTTGCGATGGATCAAAATCCCATTTAAGGTGTTCTGTGCCATGTGCATCCTAGGATCTAGACACATTCTGGGTTCTAGATACATCTGGGGGATGTCTATGTCACAAAGCTGGATTTTTGGGTTAGAAAGATAACCTTCTAGGCCCAAGGTAGTCAGGGATAAATGTAAGTGAACGAAGATAAAGTCCATTTAAACTGGGGTACCTTGTTTCTGAGAAGTTAGCAGCTAGCTAAACAACAAGTCTTACTTTGTGGTACATGCACCTGTATTGCAAAGCAGCTATGTAGAATGGAAGGGTGCATTTTAAATAGCTTATTATTTTCTAAGCTTCAACATTCCGAATCCAAATGTGTGCCATACAGAAAGATATGAACACCTTACCCTATTACGAATTTCCCAGGTTATTGAAATATAACAGGTAATAAGCAGCAAACATTTGGAAATTAACAACAGCTTCAGGATTTCAAACTATTCAAAGATTTCCTGCCTAGTAATTCTTAACACAAAAATACAGAGAGAAGAGAAAAGTGAATTAGAAAAGTTATACTTGCTATGCACATTCTGGACAACAAGAGTATTTGGACGATGCAGCCATAGATGACGCTTTGTGAAAACCAGCGTGCAAGAACTTTCTTACAAAAACTGAACCCATTTTGTGCTGATCTGACCCATGCAAATTTCAATCCTTTGACAGTAACTATAATAGGATTCCAGCCACAATAATGTCTTCCCTTAATTCTTTCAATTCTGCTCAGTAACCATGCTGATAGTCTGGAGATGAGTCAATGTTATATCTTAAATTATATATAATTTCTGTAGCTTTACACATTGTCATCGTGACTTTGTAGCAGGATATCACATTTGTTTTTCACCATCAGAGATTGTTCTCTGACATACAAACAAAATTGGGGTGGCCTAGTGCAGTGTTTCCCAACCTAGTCCTCAGGGACCCCAAGGCAGTCCACATTTTTCCTCCCTCCCAGGAACTGGGTAGGGGATTCAGATTCTGACTCTCCACTAAAATTCCTATCGCCTAGTGACGTCGTAGCCAGCGTAACGTTGTAGCTCAACAAATCACGTTGGTTGGTTTAAACAAACCTACTGTGCTGCCAGTTATGTAAAAGTATAGCACATAAAATGATGTACAGTACGTAATATTTGATAATGCTAATAAATAACCATATTACTTGTTTATGTATGTACGATACTGTACTTTTATCATTATTTGATAGCGTACTCTTTCTACTTATACTTAAAAGTTTACCATAAATCAGTATGAAATTCGCATAATGTCGAAATCGGCTAACAATGCATTTTCCATAAGGCAACCTCATCATTAAGCTACACGTGATTGTAGTTAAGGTGACTGGTGTCTCTAATTTGTCCATGGAGTATGATTGACTGTGTGTGAGCCCTATGAAGGACTGGTATCTCATCCAGTGTGACCCCCAGCTTTGTCTTCTGTGCTGCCTGGGACGGCCTCCAGGTTTCCCGGTGGCCCTGAGCAATAAAAGAAGTTTAGATGAAAGATAAATGGAAAAAGTAGTTTCGAAGATGAATGAATTTAAAAAATAGCAAAAGACTTAGTGACAATTTGAGGGGCACAAATACTTAGTAATAACTAAGTTACTACTGAACTACAAATCATGAACAAATAGAGTCACTACTTCAGATAAAAGGTACGATTCATTAATTATGAACAAACTTGACATCAGTATTTCACTTGCGTTATTCATTGCTTGTTTCTTCAGTAGTTCCCTAGTAGTTCCTTTTCTTCCCTTCCTCTTTTCTTATTTTTTCCCTCCTTTCTTCTCTTTCATTTCTCCCTTCTCTTTTTTCCCCTTTCCCTTTCCTTTTTCTTTCCCTTGTCCTGTCCGGCAGCTTTAGCAAGCAGAATCGTGGTCTGAATGCGCTGCTGTGCCAAACATGTTTGCTTTACCACGAGGGGCTCTATAAACTCTGTATAGGCCCCTCATTTGATTAATTTCTTTTTATTTTACTTATTTATTTCATTTTTAGAACATGTAAAATATTGCAGTGGCTGAGCTGACCAAAGAGGAGGGACAGATTAGGAGGGGGAAGAAAAAGAAACAAAAGAAAAGAGAGAAAAAGAATGGAAAAAAAACGATATGAGTAAAGTAGAAAACACAATACACAACCTCCAGTTTGATCAGATCTCTAGCAGTTCATTCAGTAGATGACAAAGGTTTACATAATTAAGATATATGGTAACAAATATAATAACTACTAAGGATGAAAGATGCACCATGATTCATTAATTATGAATAAATATGAGATCAGTATTTAACATGTTATTCATAATCTGTTCCTTCAGTAGTTTGCAAGGGTTTACAGTATTAACAGATGTAGTACAAACATAGTAACTGCTTGAAAAACACTACTGATGAATTAGCATGAGATCAGTATGAGACTAAGACTTAAGAGTTTGTGGCTAATTAATACATAACTAATAGTATAATACTATATTATTTATGCCCCGTCGAGTAAAGTGCTACCAAACACTCCAGTCCAGATATTCCTTTTGGCTTCTTGACATTGCTTCCCTAATTCTTTCACTGTTCTTTGACATACTGCAAGTGATTATAAGGAATGAATGGATCATTTCTTTTCTAGATTTTATTCTGCCGGTCATGAAAAGAAACAATGTCTTCCAGTGACTGAAAGGTCATATGTAAGATTAAGACTGAGCATTACATCTGGTGTGAATGAACACACAGCACTCTAAAGTCAAACAACTAATGAGAATGAAATTCTGATCCATCAAAGATCTATGGAAGAGATCCAAGACTCCTTCGAGAATAGTGATGACCCACACAACCCTGCACAGGCCAAACGGGTATAGAACATTGATGGATGGATGGATGGATGGATGGATATTCCATGAGAAAGAAATGCTAATTCAGAAATTAAAAAAATATTTACTTTTTTGTTTTATATGTACTGCAGGAATTGACTTTTATCCTTAGATGACCTAAGAAGTGCTGGGAAATATCGACACTCTGTGTACCTGGGTATATATACGTTTCTGATCTTTTTGATAATGGCTTGACAAATGAAGCACAGAAAGGGAAGTGACTAAAACCAACACTAGAATGGAAGAGTTGGCAATGTCTGCAAAACCCTTCATTCATTAAGGGATTTCTGTGTGTTTCTGGTAAAAAAAAAAAACCAGTTACACTCAAGTCAAAATATACCTCCACTGAATACTTTCACACAAAAGTACTCATACCAGTCTCTCCACTAGACTTTTGGTAATACTATAAAAATATTTATTAGTTATATATAAATGCCTATTATACAGCCTCAAGAAAATGTTCATTAAAAATTAGAACTATATATGTTTGCAAGCAAAAGATGCATGGTTATCAGCAATAAAAATTGCAGTCACACATATCAGTTTCATAGTGTTAATAAGGCCTGATAAAAATTTTACAATATTGTAGCCCCAATATGAATGTTTCATGGCTCTCCCCCCCTTTTCCTCGCTTGCAAATGAGAGAACTATTCAGAAGCATTAATGTCGTTTGGTATGTGGAAATGTTCTGTGCTCCATTTAGAAGATTTTGCTGTTTCTTCATATAGGATTCCTTTTTGACATGTGTTCAGTTCTAGACTCCATACATACTCTTCAGCAGTTACAGTTATAACGCTTATGGCTTTCTGTCCATAATTGCTTCAGTGTTCAGCTGCAATTTTTATTCTTGAGGTCCCTGGAGGGATAGCAGTGTCATCGTGAAGCTGACAGTGTGCTCTTCCACTAGGAAATAATGAAGAAAAAAGCAGAAAGATGAGGACATGGGGAGGTGGAGAGTTGCCCAGTAGAGATAACTCAGTAGTCGTGAAGCACATACAGTACAATTGTGGGGAAATTTGCTGCTTAATTTATATATGTATTGACTACAATGCTTAACATTCCCATTTCCCAAGATAAAAAAATATTGGGAAATTAGGAACCATAAAGAAACCATTGCACAACATCAGCTTAAAAAGTCTTAAAGATTGACCTCGAAAAATCAAGAATAATTTAAGGCAAAAGGACAGCCAAAACATCCCAACTGAACTATGCCAAGACCTACTTAGACTTTTAAATCTCTCTGGGAAATGTTCTTTGGACAATGCAAATTCACAGGCGATGCAAATCAGCTACTTGTTTACAGATGATCGAATGAAGCCTTTATAACACATAATATCAACCCCACCATCAAACATGGCTCAGTAATTTTATGTAGATGTTTGCAACCTGAGGTACCGTATGCTTTCATTGGATAGCATCATTAAATCAGATGGTCATCAAAGCATTTTGAAGCAACAGCATGTCCAAAAGTCTATAAAGAAGGGTTCAGGTCCTCTATCAGAACAATCTCAAACAATAAAAGTATGGCAGACTGTTTTGGAGTGGCTTACAAGATTCCCAAGCTGAATCTCATTGAAAACCAATGGCAGGACCCAAAAACAGTAGCTGAGAAACATTGAAGCTTGCCATTTTATACTATCAGAGAAAGGTTGAAGGAAGCTATTTCATACCTACAAAATGGGTTTGGAGGACATTATCCTTGCCAAAGGCTGCACAGCCAAGCACTAGTTCAGGGTTGCCAAAACTCTTTTATAAATTAGCTAACTTCATTTTTTTCTACCCTGTTCTCTTAATTAAATTTCAAAGCAATGAGAGTTTATTTTTTTAATTATTTTTGTAATAAATGAAAAAAAATAATTACAAATGTGAAAAAATATTTTTATGGCTAAAAGGGTATTATTGGAGTGGAGTGATGTTTCAGGGTGTTATTTCTCAAACCTGCACTGCAAGTCTTATTTAAAATTTTAGTTGCATTTCACGTCTTATTTAACTTTGATTACAAGAACTAGAAGTTGTGGAAAAGTATGCTCCTGAGAGAGAGAAAATGACAGATATGTGAGTATGTATATTGGTACATTTTTCTCAGATTTAATGTATACAGTACATCCATTTTACTAAATAATTGACTGATATGCTGTGCCCTTCATTCTCCTTTCAGAAGTAACGTAAATATAAGTAGACTAATTAATGAACCCATAAACACTGACAGTTGCATGATTATTCACACAGAAGCTACTGAGAAAGCAATTACCATTGTCAGCTTAACGACAATATTAAATGAACACCTTCATCTTAGGCCAGCGGACCTATAGAATGGTAATGGAATAATAGAAGTGGTAAAAATTATTTTCAAGAACATTTTCAAGAAATTCAATCATATTGAGTAGCATTGTAGGCTATTCCCTATATTTATGGTGATGTTCTTTTTTTCTTTTTTGTTCTGTTTTCTTTTTATTATATGATAGATGCACCATGAGTCTTACGTGAGGTGGGACCCAATTTTTGTTCCTTTGTGTATGTTGCACTGTCAGTGAACCAATGGCATTAGTCATTTGAGAAGGTACTGTAGAGCACTTTTTCATTTTTCTTTTTCTTTTCCTGAACATCATTACACACTTTCTCCCATCTATGAATATTTATGCAGAAAATCAGTATTGTATTGTGACTTTTAATGTTGTTCCTGCACTATTATGATACACTTAAATCCAGTGAAGGGGGAGGTTAAATGGTTTACATATATACTTATTGATGCATGCTGGATTGCATAAATGTGCAATCCAGCATGTTGCAAAGAATTTTTTGGTTAATACATGTCTTTGAGTCCTCTGTATGTAACACCCACAAAATAACAGCTGGCATAATAGTAATTTGTGATTCTACTTGTTTTGGGTTAACAGATAGACTTTATATAAAGTAATACAAAGACCCTTGGAGTCGCTACCCAGTAAAGCCAGTAAAGTCATGCCAGCTTCATTGGCTGCTGGCCCACTAGTTAGACATAACATTAAAACCATCATAATATTGCGTAGATCCCTTTCATTTTACTGAAATATCTCTGAGCCATTCAGGCCTGGACTCCATAAGACCTCTGAAGGTGTCCTGTGGTATCTGGTACCAAGACGTTGGCAGCAGATCCTTTATGTTCTGTAAGTTATGAGGTGGGACCTCCAGGCATCAGACTTCTCTGCCCAGCACATCCCACAAAAGCTAGATCAGACTGAGATCTGCGGAATCTGGTCAACACCTTGAACTCTTCTTCATGTTCCTCAAACCATTCCTGAACATTTTTTTCAGTGTGGCAGGACGCATTATCCTGCTGAAAGAGGTCACAACCATCGGGGGACACTGCTGTCATGAAGTGGTGTAGCTGGTCTACAACAATGTTTAGATAGGAGGTACAAGTCAAAATAACATCTGCATGAAGGCCAGTACCCTTAATGTCCCAGCAGAACATTGCCCAGAGTGTCACACTACCTCGGCCAGCTTGCTTTCTTTCCATAGTGTATCATGGTGCCATCTCTTCCCCAGGTAAATTACCCACACACACAAAGGTTTGTAATTATATCTTTGTGGGGACTCTCCAGTTAAATTATATGGGGAAAACTCTAATTGCAACATGATGACCTTAACCCCTACCCAGCCTTAAGCTTAACCATAAGTAACCAAACGAAATACAAGACTTTTGGCATTTTTCGTTTTTTGATTGCATTCACAGATCTTTGTGCGGACCTGAAATATGGTCCCCACAAAGTCAAAAAAACAGGCTTTTATTACATTGTGGGGAAGATTTGGTCCCTTCGATGAAATATAAACCTAATACACACTCACACACACCTGACCATCCACATGATGTAACAGAATATGTGACTCACCAGGCCATTCACCTTCCTCTATTGCTCCATGGTCCAGTTCTGATGCCTACATGCCAATTGTAGGTGCTTCGAGCAATGGAAATGGGCGACATGGCTACACGCTCTGCAGCAAGGCGGCCCCAAACATTGAAAACTGTGTCGTCTGACATCTTTCTATCGTTGTGCCGGTTCACTGGTTGGCCTTCATCGGGATACTTTCGGTAGATACTGAACTCTGCAAACCAGGAGCACCCCAGAAGGCGGCTGTGACCCATTCGTCTAGCCATCACAATTTCACCCTTTTCAAAGTCACTCAGATCCTTACATTTACCCATTTTTTTTCTGCTTCCAACACATCAACTTCAAAAACTGACCGTTCACTTGCCTAATGTATAATGGCACCCTTGACTGGTGCCACTGTCGAGATATAAACTACGTTATTCCCTTCACCTGTCAAAGGTTTTAATGTTATGGCTGATCAGCTTATTTCCTCACTGTGTTTCATGGAGTGCAAGATGGACTAAAGCAAAATGAGAATTTCCGTATGGGAATTATGAAAGTATCACTATTCAATTCTAATTCAATTATATTCTAACAGTGGCTCACTGTGATCAGTAACACCATTGCCTAACACCTCCAGGTACTGCATTGGATTCCAGTGCCCCGGTCTGTGTGGAGTTGACATGTTCTCTGCATGATTGGACAGGTTTCCTCCAGGTGCTCCAGTTCACTCCCACAGTAAAAAAATAAATATGTTACTGAGCGTGTGTACCCCTGGCTGCATGTCTTGGGATAAGCTTCAGGCTCACTGTAAACTTGTACTGGAATGTGGTTTGGGTATGTACAGAAATAAAGCTATAAATTAAAATGATACTTTTCCTTACTGACCAAACATTATCATAATTGAAAACAGCCGGCATTATTTAACACAGCTATTTTATCACCCACCCCACTATTTTCACTCCACTAGGATGACATCTATACATTATATTAATTGTGATCAAAATGCTTCACAAGGTCAAGCTTTTCTTTGAGTGGTAAAACCTTTTGTTTACAATCAACACGTGACGCTTCACCGGTTTGCTTCTCACACACTTTCTTGTAACCTTGTTCAGTGGAGTAGATTTTGAGATAAGTAGCACTTAGAAAACAAAGCATGTGTGTAAGTGAGCCGAGTATCCGATGTATTCTTCAGCCAGCTGGCATGCTCAGACACAAAACCTAAACTTGTTTAGGGAGAAATTGTGTGATATTTGCATTATCCAGACATTTTACTTCCATTTACCATTGAGTTTGAGCCAGTTTCCATTCTTAGAAACTCCTGTTTACCTGTTCTGACTCAGTTGAGCAGAGCACAATGGTTTCAAAAATCACGTATGAGTCAGTGTGATTTTCTTATTTCCTTCATATATAACTTCATACACCTATCACAAATGAACAAATTATAGGAGAACCTGACTTTACTACATCACCAGAACCAGAAATGTTCCTGTTCACCTACCAATATCCATTTGTTTTGCAGATAAATTCAGTGTTTCAAGGGAGAGAACGCGTTTCTGAGTTTAAGCACAGAGTACAAAATTAGGAGAGGTCAGTATAATTTGATTTCCTGTTGACTGCTATGCAGTACAAGTTTCAGAAATGTTTGGGAAAGATGGGACATTTTAGTGGTGAGCAACAGACTGACCAGTGTTCATCTTTTATCCAATGAGTTGGCAGGATCAGATTATCATTATTATGCTTTTTCGCATCTCCATATCTTTGTCATACTTCGAATTGAATTTGTATTTTGCTTTACTTTCATTAGCATGAATACCAATGGACAGAGTTACATAAGCAGCACCATACATTCTGCATTCAGCTGTGAAGTGGATTCACCTCTTGACCCGATACATGACCGTATCTTTTTTTGATAGAGAAAACCAGGAACTATAAACGTCACTCTCTGCTCTTCCATGATTACAGTAGTGCTTAGGTGTGAGCCCAAATTATAACCATCTTCTCCCTAAGATTAAATCCGAAACATAGAAACTCAGAAACATTTCATTAGCAAATATATAATGTGAAATGCAGAAAATGCAGCTGAAAAAACACTGCATATATATCTAAAAGAATGATTACAGTTTGTTTCTTAGGAAGTTATATACAGTAGCAATACTTTTCTTGGTATCATTCAGGATCAGTAGCTCAGTCAAGAGTACTGAGACAGGGGCCCTCCTAGCTGTCTTAAACCCTAACCCTAACCCTCCTAGCTGTCTTAAACCCTAACCCTCCTAGCTGTCTTAAACCCTAACCCTCCAAGCTGCCTTAAAACCCTAACCCTAACCCTCCTAGCTGTCTTAAAACCCTAACCCTAACCCTCCAAGCTGCCTTAAAACCCTAACCCTAACCCTCCTAGCTGCCTTAAAACCCTTGTGGTATAGATTATTATATTGTTCATATAGTAATCAAACTTTACCTGACCAGATGCATGACTATTAATAATCCCGACTACGTATCTGCGCTGGATATCACCAGCATATGTCCGTTATAGCTGAACAAAACTACAGCTAAAAGCGGCCCTGGGGAACAAATTGTTTGTCGATTATAAACAAAATTCCGTTATATGCGAGTCCGCTATATCTGATGCTTTTTCTATATGTTCATAAAGGCACAAGGCTGGGACCAGCGGACCTCATCCGTTATAGACGATATTCTGTTATAAGCAAGTCCTCTGTAGCGGGATTTTACTGTATAGCTATTTTCACAGAACAAACTGTATTTATTTCATGTGAATAGTTTATCTTTTATAAAGTAAGAATACAAAGATGTGATCTTCACTTTGTTAGGTGGTTTGGAAAATAGACAGATGAATGGATCTGATTTATATACTTCTGGAATGTATAACAGAAAGGAGACTGTGAGAGCCAGAATAACTCTTGCTCAAGTGTAAACAGATAAGAAGATTTGGTGGGTTTAGCCAATACAAGGAAGGGAAAAACCTCAAAATGGATGTGAATTATTTCCCTGAAGCTCCACTGCAAGTCACAGAAAACAGAAATGGACCTTCAACTACCATCCCATGTGTGCATAAATCCTGCAGTTACTTTTCGATTCCTTGCTTCCATTCTTACCCAAACCACTGACACAGAGCATTACGAACAATGAAAGTTATCAAGTCTGCAGCTTGTTGTTGTTCTTGTAAAACATAAATTGAATTTTTGTTGTTACCTCCAGCCTTAGATTACAATGGGACAGCACAATACTTCAGCAGAATTGAAAATGACATTCTGGGAACATGAGACTGGAAAGAATGCCTTGATTTCAAAACTGCACCCAGAAAGTCCAGGTCAATGGAATAAAGGATTCAGAAGCACACCTCACAAGTTTTAAAAAATGTGCTTAAATAAGCTGGCTCAACAGGCATAATAATTTTCAATACAAAATTATCAGAGCATGGCATATTATTTATTAACAAGGGTAGGGAGTGAGTTTGTAAGTCAGTGCAAGATATATGAAAGAAAATACAGAAAAGCTGTTTTTATGGGGAAATTCCTGCAAGAACAAATCAATCATTCCAAGGAGCAGCTGCAGCATTAGGTCACATGACTGACTTTTTATTATAAGCTTATATCATCTTCTTGCATGTGAGATTAATTAATCAACCACAGGCTGTTGACATGTAGGTCCTTGAACATGTGACAATATCTTCAGAAGGGATTTAAATACTGCAAGAGATTGTGCTTTACTGTTGCAGTTGTAGTGACAGAACTCAATATATGAATTGATAAAATCTTAAATAATTTATTTTCCATCCAGAGCCAGGTGATGGTGAACCTGTCTTTGGACGATGCAAGAAAACCAGAGTACCCTGTGGAAATTCACGCGAGCACTGTGAGAAATGCAAACTCTACACACAGCGCAGCAATTAAATATCTCATCCAGAAGGTCATCAGCTATGGAGCTCCACATCAAACCAGCATTGTTCTTAATAGAACAGAAAAGGAATACTTTACTAATTTCAGCGGGGAAATTGTGTTTTCGCCTATCTCATCTTGTTCTCTATGACACACACACACACAAACACGCACACGCACACACACATATACAGGTGAGGGCAAGCTTGGGGGTCACAGCATAGGGTCAACCATTATCCAGCACCGCTGGTTCGCACGCACACACAAACACACACACACACATGCATGAACACACAAACACACACGCATGCACACACGCACACACGCACGCACACACATGTAGGGTAAACATATCCTTATGGGGACCGCTCATTCATTTCTATCTGAAAAATGCTAATGCTAACTAT
>JABFEB020000040.1:14780256-14791340 GCA_019775895.2 Stomatorhinus ivindoensis
AACTGCCTTTCTCCTGGAATAACCTCCATGCCCTTGAGACTGTGCTGGGAGACACAGCAAACCTTCTGGCAATGGCATGTATTAATGCACCATCCTGCAGGAGTGGGACTACCTGTGCACTACTCTGTAGGGTCCAGGTATTGCCTCATGCTACCAGCAGTGACAGTGACCATAGCCAAATGCAATACTAGTGAAAAAACAGTCAGAAGAGATTATTATGGAAAAATGTCAGTGGTCCGCACCTGTTAAACCATTCCTGTTTTGGGGGTCGTCTCATCTTTGCCCCTCTATTGCACCTGTTGTTAATTTCATTAACACCAAAGCAGCTTAAGCTGATTAATAACCCCCTCTGCTACTTAACTGTCCAGATGAATATACAAGAAGTTTAGTTTACTTGATGCTATACTCTGATTAATAAGCGTTCCTTTAATTTTTTTTAGCAGTATATATATATTTACATTGTTTTTTTTTTTTTGCTAGCTAACCTCAAAACCCGCCAATCTGATACGCCTACCCAAATGCACAGCTACTCATGACACATTTTGTTTGGTGAAAACACAAGGAATTGTAGTGACAATAAATATACTGGCGGGACTCAATGCCCTTAATTTCAAGATAAAATGTGAATGAAGAATTACAGTAATCAACATACTGCTCTACTATTACATTTAGCAAGCAAGATTTCTGAATTAAATTTATCATACACTCTTTCAGTGCATTTTAATAAGAAAATTAAGAAGTTGGACATGACTTTAATAAAATGGATTTTACATTTCTTAGTAGTCATTGTAACAGAAAGCTATATACTTAATAACCACAAACAATTCTTATTCTATTTTATGTATTGCAGTTGGCTGTAAGGCAAATAACAAATAATGTGCATGAAATGTGCTGCAGCCTAAGCTGTAATGTCATCAAGATAATGTGTAAACCTGCTATTTGTTTTTGCTCATTTTAAATTCACTGTCATAGAGTTTGCATTTTGCTGAGCAGTTCAATCATTTATTACATGTGCCTGGTAACAAAACATTGTTGTCTTGCTTTTTTAGGTATGAATGAGAATAGATGTTATGTTTTACAGTCAGTACACTTCAAAATCATCATTTTGTACCTGCATGAATATACGCACACACACACACACAGATATATATATCATAGGATGTTTAAGGATACAAGCTATAAAGTGAATTTACATCATTCTGAAAATAAAATAGTACATTTAGCATTGTTACAATATTACAATGACAGTTGATATGTAATCAAGTTACTGGGACTAAAAACCTTTTAAGGAGCATACATTGAAAACCGGACAAAATATGCTCACTGATATGCATGATTAATTTAAATTACTTTAATAAGTTCAACTACAGAGGCTATGGCATTTGATGAGTTTAAATGCCCACAAGGATGCCAGGCAGACGTTATTCTTTCGTTGCATATCCCTGCACCCCGCCATTCTTCACACCCCTGATTCCATCACACAGTGTCAGTCTCCCTACCAAAGGTCTCAACCCACAGCACAGGCAACCCGATACCAGTGGTAAATTTAATGACTCCCTACGAGCCCCCAGGACTGCAAAGCAGCCAACTCTCAATCACATTTATTGATCACCAGCAGTCTGTCTGTCCTGTCAATGCTCACATTTGGACTAATAGAGATTTATGTTTCCTTCTCAAGTGGCTTGTAAGTCCAGTAAGAGACAAAGAAGTGATGGCTACCAGGTCCCAGGTGCAGCTCAGCTAACCTGGTCCCCCCTTGACCCAGGAATGGGTCAAGTATCTGCCGTGGAACATGCAGCCAAAGGCGAAAAATGACCTAATCTATTTTGTGGGCTTGTTGACAGGCAGCACTTGAATTGGGAAGAAAAGAGGTGCCAGAACCCCCCCCCCCCCCACTCCCCTTGTTACTTAGTAGCAGCAGGTTATGAGAAGTTCTAGCATGTAAGAAACACTTCTGGTGCTCTGAAGAGGGGAAAGCGGTTCTACTTCAAGCATTGCAGGCAGGCAAAGATCTCCACCCTGTTGTTTAAAAAAAAACTCCAGCACCACACCTTCTGGCCACATGCATGATTTTCTAGGGTTTTCTGACCTCTCTGAGCAACCATAGTTCATTTCTCAACTGCAGAAAACAGCGCAACTATTCAGTGTTTTCCCTCCTGATAGTCTGCAGCAAAGGCAACATGAAAATGAAGAATGCCATCTATTAGTCACTGAAATATGTCCAGTTCCCAGTCCCATGCAAAATTAACAGGGAAGTAGGAATTGGCGCCGAAATATATATCTGACACAATGCAGCCTTTCCAAATTCCTGTGATAGTCTGTGATTACCCAAGTGTCTAATTCTAAATCTAATAAAAATATGAAGTCAGGTTGGGACAAAATCACAATGATAGGCATGTTCCCAAAAACCAGTATACAGATGATTCAGAGATGAAATGGTATGACCAAAATTGTCTTGGTTTTTCAGTATTATACGGTGGTGTGCATTGTTCTACAACAAACAAAAAAATCATTGGCGAACCAATTAGCTTCCGCTAAATTTAGTTCCACTAACTATAAATCTGCTAACATTTTTTGCAAATTATTTTATTTTAACTGTGTGTGCTTTACCACCTATTGTGTAACCGCCGCAGGTTTCCCTGCCGTGTTTGTCAGAGTGTTGTTGCTGCTTGCGTGTATATCGCTGTTGCAATGCCTCAGTCTGCCAAGTGCCACGATTTTACTGCTGAACTGGAGTACATTTCACAAAAGCTCCCATTAGTAACTTAGGTAGTTGAAACCATTCTATTTATTTTAGCTTCATAACTTCACTTCTTCCATTTTTCAATGAGATAAGTTACAGTTATACAAGTGGTTTAGTGTACAAATTTCTGGCAAACAGTATCAAATACAAACCCTGATATTTTAAGGTATTTTACAAAATGTATTTTGAGAAACTTAATAAGTCAAATAAAATAAATGCTTAGTAGTCTTACACTTTCAAAAAAGTGTCATAAAGGTAGTGCAAAACACTAAAGGAACAACAATTTGCATATAATTATAAAGACAAGATCTTACAGTAGCAAACAAAATTAGAAAACTAGTGAAATTTTGTAATTTACAAAGTCACTGCTTCCTCAGACTGGCAGTTATCCATAAATTGAAATCCTCAGTGAACTCTTACATCACAAAATAATAGGTTGCAGCTAATTGTAAACTGAACCCAGGCATGTGCTTTTGTTTATGAGAGTTTTCACGTGTTTTTTTGACACAGTAACAGCTGTGCGATTATCATATCGTTATCATATGAATAGTGGTATTTGCAGATGGGCGGCCGATCAGCATTGTTCCGAGACTTAGACAATTGAGTCAGTGACTCTTGTGCTTTTTAATTCTCCTTACAAATATCTAAAAATATGTTTAGTTTCTTCATATAGACATATACACTATATTGCCAAAGGTATTGAGACACCTCTCCAAATCATTAGATTAAGAACATAAGATGGTGCTGCGGTGGCTCAACGCCAGGAAAGCGTCGGGCCCGAATGGCATGTCTGGGCTCCTGCCAGGATGCTGCGCCGAGCAGCTGACCGGAGTTTTAGCCGCCATCTTCATCTTTAACTTCTCTGGCTCAGTCAGTGCTCCCCACCTGCTTTAAAAGATCTACAACTGAACAACCGCCTGTGTGCCTGGGTCTTCAACGTCCTCACAGGCAGACCGCAGGTGGTGAGAGTAGGTGGCTGTATCTCCAACACCATCACACTCAACACAGGGGCTCCTCAAGGATGCGTGCTCAGGCCAGTCCTCTACACACTCTACACTAGAGACTGTGTGGCCACATATAGCTCCAACTTAACGTCAGCAAAAGCAAGGAGCTGATGGTGGACTTCAGGAAGAGTAAGAAGCTTTCCAACTCCCCCCTCTACATCAAAGGGACTGCAGTGGAGAGAGTGAACAGCTTCAATTGTCTAGGCATACACATCACTGAGGACCTGACATGGACAAAACACATCCAAACCCAGTTCAGCAAGGTGAGACAGTGTCTTTACTGCCTGAGACAGATGAAGAAGTTTCAGGTTTCTCCAGCGATTCTTAGGACTTTTAACTCCAGTGCTGTGGAAAATGTCCTGACCCAGAACATCACACCCTGCTACAGAAACAGCTGTGTACAGGACATGAAGGGACTACAGAGAGTGATTTGGCAGCAGAGCGCTGTACCTGATCTTCTCTACCGTCTCTGCAGGACATTCATACCAGGTGATGCCGGAGCAGAGCAACCAGGATCTTGATCTTGATCTTGACATGGATGAGTAAGTCAGGTGTGGAGGACCTTGACTGCCCTGCACAAACTCAACCCGATAGATCACCATAAATTGACGAATTATAGCGTAGACTGTGAGCCAGGCTTTCTCATCCAACATCAGTGCTTGATCTCACAAATGCTCTTATGGAAGAATGGTTAAAAATTTCCATAAACACACGTCTAAACCTTGTGGGCAGCATTCCCAAGAGAGTTGAAGCTGTTATAGCTGCAAAGGGTGGGCCAACTCCATATTAAAGCCTTTGTATTCAGAATGGGATGTCATTAAAGTTGATGTGTGTGTAAAGGCAGGTGTCTCAGTACTTTCAGCAATATAGTTTATAATTGAAATGTAGACCGTTAAAGGTTTCTGTGTTTGTTTTTTAAATGTTTCAATGAGAAAAACTTTCTTTTTTCTTTTTTAATGGTTTGGTGAGATTTCTGTTTGGTTCTGCAGGCGAGTACGCCGGCTCCAGAGGGTTAAGGTAGTCTTGGCTAAATTAAGATAAAGTCCATTTAAAACTTGGGTACCCTGAACCCAAATGGACCAGTGTGAGTTTTTTTTCCAGCAGCTGGAGTACCAATCCTGCAACCAACCCCCAACTGTACACCCAGTCATACCCTGGATAAAGTAATTGCAGCTTAAGGAGCCTTTTGCTCATCCGCCCAACAAAGCAGAATCACTCCAGGGATTCACAGGATTCAAACAAGTATCTAATTACTAGCACAGGTCCTTAGTATCAGAGGCAGTGCTCTACCCTGGCAAAACCCAACCAAAGCTAAATTTATATAATAAAAGTTAGCAGTTATTGTTAGCTTCCTCTAAAGTTTTTAGTGGTTTTTCAGTTTACAGTTAACAAGTTAAGTTCTGGATTTTTCAAAAAGTATAGATACACAATGAAATCATTTCACCAAGCGCTATATTGAACACCACAAGTAAAATCAGCCACACTATGCACCTTTTGTTTGCATAAACATTAAAATAATAACATAGCCAAGACCTTGTGTAAACATGTGATAACATGATGTAACATCATATGTGCAGTAGCATTAAAAATCACCAGAGCTCTGTCATTGCCTTCCATTATCTTTTCACAGACACAAAACAAACCCGTGTTACATGCTGCACCTGCACATCTGCGACAGACGGGCTGCTACTAACTTCGATTAATGCTGGACAGTATTCATCTCTGGTTTTTCAAAGCACGGTAATGAACCATGGAATTAAATGACAATTCAAATTTTAAATGGTATTGCTAACCATTGGGAATTTTACAATGAATAATGGTAACTATTTCATCAGCAACC
Source organism: Stomatorhinus ivindoensis (assembly GCA_019775895.2). Lineage (NCBI taxonomy): Eukaryota > Metazoa > Chordata > Actinopteri > Osteoglossiformes > Mormyridae > Stomatorhinus > Stomatorhinus ivindoensis. Next base: position 14,785,844 of record JABFEB020000040.1, read on the forward strand.
CAGAGGATCCGAATAATATTCTATGTTTTAGGAAGCTCTGGGCTAGGATTCTCACTGATGATTTTCAATGCAGCCAATAGCACAGACCCTGGCCACCTCCAGGCTTTCAAGAGGTTAATGTGATGCACCAGCAGTACAGTCCCCTGGTCAGTGTGCTGAACCTCATAATCTACATCCCCAATACCCTGTATAATACCACAAATGGGGAAATGGGCTGGAAAACCGCTTGAACAGCGAACAGTAATGAGTCAATTAAGGTGGAGTGGACTAGGGGGCAAGTGAAGGGGTGTGAGGTTTCTGTTGGGATAAAAGGGGAAAGATGATGGAGCGAAGGACCATTTGGGCTTCTCTACCTTAAACGAAGAGTAGCCAGGTCTCCTATTCATACCCCCATCTCAATAAATCACACACCTAATAAATGTTTTAATATCCCATTTTCAGGACCTGAATCTGCTTAGACTCCAGGAGAGAGGCACAGATGGCTCAATCCTTAGCGCTAGACGAGGCAGAATGTCCTACTGGTGGTGCTGGAATGAGAAATGCAGCACTAAGAAAAAAAAATGTGCATGTCTGCTGAGGCGTAATACCTCATGACAAGAGGAAGAGTCAGGATAGGCAGTGGGACCTGAGTTTGGTGGCAAAAACAATCAGAATATGTCGTTTTAAACCGGGAAACAAGCAGAACGTACTCTGGAACTGGCTAACCCCTCCATATTCTTGAAATTCTTCCTTTTCCATAAAATATAAAATAACCAGCAGCTGCTGCAATAAGGAACTGCTTTGAACCGATTAAATCTATAAAAGTCTAGAAAAAACTTTATCAACTTAAGAGCAGATTACTTTCTCAAACTTTATAACAAATAATATGCAATCAAATATGAAAGAAAACCATGCAGAGACGGTGAAGATGCTCTGTTATTGTTTAATTATGCTTTGGAATAGCTAAGGTTTGCGATCTAAGTGCTTTTAAACGTGGTGTGATTGTTGGTAGCAGACAAAGCGTCTCAGAAACAGCCACCCCTCCACCCCGGATTTTCACACGCTACAGTATCTAGAGTTTACAGAGAATGGTGTGATAAGCAGACACAATCCAGTAAGCGGTAGTTCTGTGCAAAAAAACATCATGTTAATGAGAGAGGTCAGGGGAGAATGGGCAGACTTGTTAAAGCTAACAGGAAGGACAGAAGTGCGAAAGCAACAGCTCGATACAAGAGTGGCGTGCCGAATTGCTCCTTGGAACGTAGAACTTTTCAACTTTTGGTTCTGGAGACAAAAAGGGCACCCTTTCTGAAAGTACATGGCAGTACACAGTGAGTGTACATCTGATTTTATTAACTGCAATGTTATTTAAAAAGCTGCTGCAAATACTAAAAGGGGCAATGTTGTACTTTTTTAGAATGGCACAAGTTGGTTTAGATACATTTGCTTGTCTTGCACTTGAGCATCACGGCTTCCAGGGGCGACTTTTGTTGAGTCATAACACTTTGTGACAGGAAAACAATGCTGTTGGCATATAGCACCTTAGCAAATTGTCAAGTGAAAATAAATGCATGTTAAATTGGGTGTTGCGAAAGCTGTTACATATGCCGGTGTTTTTTGAGCAAATGAACATTTTTAACAGCAATATTTAATAATGAATTTCACATGTGCAACAAAAGACAATGACTGTCATTTCTTCATGAACAACATATTTCTGGCATTCTATGGGTGCTACATTCTTCAAATGCGATGAAACAAACAAATAGAAAATCCAGTTTTTATTTAACACAATTGTTGTGGACCTAGAATCTTTGTGACAGTATGGTAGTACCATGATTTGGGCTGACATAAAAGCATTTTGATTGTTTATGTTAAAATATGCACACTGTGTGGCAGTAAAAACCTCTCATAATAACTTCAGTCAGGCTTTGAAATTCTCGAGGCCCTTTGACAGGAAAATGCTTTGATTACTTTCTATCCGTTGTCCAAAGTATATGTTTCTAAAGCATTGAGATAGTGTTATTCCTTTTCTAGGGCATGCATTCTTTCAGAGTGTGGCCGTGTTGTGAAAGGGCACTCCTCAGAGCATCACAGACCGTTGGAAAGATGTTTGAGTGACAGCCCAGATCTTCTAGCAAAATCCAACAAGATCTTTTACAAGCGTCTTCACTTCAGAATCTTTCACAGCAATATACAGTGTGAAGAGCGAAGGAAAGGATTTGGGAATGTTTCGGAGCCATGCGGGGCAACAGATGCGAAGATTGTATTTCTTCATTGAGGAGAGGGGCAGGTCATTCATTATTTCCTGAGCTTTAATTAGCAAACACCTGTTTTTGGTTTAATTCTACACCAATGAGAATGTTCCCCCAATTTGATTTCCTCACCAAAGGCAATTAAACATTAGTGACACTTACCGTTAATCTCATTAGAAGGACTGCCCTCGTTCATGGAAGCTGTCTTTACAGAAATTATGGGGAATTTTTAGTTTCACACTGAGCTCCCTGATATGAATATTAGCATACAACTTCCATCTTCTACTTACAAAGAACTTAATCATTTAGCCACCTGGAGTTTTGCCATATTTAGTTTTAAAACCTACAATTAAGCACTTCATGTAGTATAAATATTTGCTTAATAACAGTGCAAATAACAATATGTCCCTGTGAGCCATTCATCATTTTGTAAATATTACAGTATATTAGCACTTTATCACCAACAATTCTATACATTATGTCTAGACCTTCGTAAAAGAGTTCTTACAGCAATTTACAGAGCGGTAGATCAAGAGGATTCAGGTTGTAAATGCGTTACAGATTGTACTATAGATGAAACAGTTCATTGCTCTGTGAGTACCTCAGTAGTTAGTGTATTTTCTTTCCTTCAGAAATAAAGTAGGTGAGCAGAACATCTCTACATGCTTTTCATGCACATGTACAACATAAATAAAAATATCAGTTAAACTGGCAGTAACATACATGATTCAGTGCCTTAGGATGCAGTGTCTGGGATTGGAAGGTCACTAGTTCGAATCTCTGGGTTGGCAGAGTGGTTTGACAATCGAGCTCCTTATGGCTCCACTGATAGGCTGGGCCTGCTTTTTTTTCTGCTTTTTGGAGAGCGCTTGCAAAAAAAATATAGATAAAATAATAACAACATTTCTTGTGTGTCAATAACAATCCTAGTAATTACCATGAACCCACAATCAATATATATCGACTTAATAAATCCCGTTACAAATATATTATTATATACTATAAACCTGGCTATGTTATAGTTGCATTTATCATTCCTGATTATTTTGCTGATCATTTATAGCTGACTGTAAAAACATATGCATTACATGTAGATTAGGGATGCGCCCAGTATCTATTTAAACTGATAAACAAGCATTACACCCCATACACAAACTATATAGCCTGAACCGACTGTTATGTACATTTTTTGTAACATTCTCAATAAATTTACCTCTCACCAGCAACAGCTGTTGTTTCTCCCGATTATTTTAAAGTCAATTTTCATTTTATATCGAGGGTCTTCCATAAGGATGGTAATGCCCAAGGCGATTACAGCTGAAAAATGAGAGGTACATGAGACAGACTCCGGGTGGAGAGTAGAGACGTTATTTTCCATACACCCGTGGAACTGCTAAACTGTGTATAACCAGAAGAAGAGATATGTTGTATTCATAGCAAAAGCTTCTTTTTGTTCAGTTTTGGAATTTAGTTTAGTGTTGGAATTAAAATATATTATTATTATTATTATTATTATTATCCAATGTAACATGGTAATTTTCACCAATATATGTACATTAGTGGGAGAAGTGTGGCTACCCAGACTCACCCTCCATGCTTGTGATTGGAAGATCACCCGTTTGAGCCCAGCCTTTGAGAATAGTCACATGACTTTGAGCACCCTTTAAGAATAGTCACATGACTTTGGGCCCTTGAGCAAAGCACCTAACCTGCCGCTCTCTAGGCAAATATCTATACACACTTACACACACATTTATGGTTAATTGTGATAGATAGATTTCCACTGCATAATGCAATTTCACTGCTTGAGCACCAGATACGGAATGCTACATTAGATAAAAATAATGGATAAGACAAAGGCTGAAAGAGACTGAAAAAAATAAGAATGTGCCTTTGTATCACAGTCACAATCACAAAACCAAATGGAAATGAGCTTGAGAATTATGAATTATTAGGCCATTTAGATACCATGGGGACCCATCCTGCTTCCCCTTCTGAAAGACAAAGTAATTTCAGACTCATCTTGGCTTCAGTGTGCATTAATAGAATTGAAAAGGTCGCCAGGGTGACCTATGCTGATGACTAGAAGAAGAGGATTTGGCAGAGTCCCGATCTGGAGGAGCCTTTTTTTGTTTTGCATTAGGAATTACTGTCTCAAGGGAAATACGTCATTCATTGTACCTTGTTAGAAGAAAGACATAATACAATACCTTTCTCCTCTGATCTGTGTGCAGTAAGGGAAATCTGCCATATGCACATTTTTGTAGCTTTCATACCTAATATATTGTAATCTTACATTTTGCTTATAGTCCCTTTTTCCGTTAATTTCAAAAACAAGGTCCTATTTTTGCACCAATGCATTTGGGTGTTTTTTTTCTTTATTGAGTTCCCTCCTTGAGGAATAAATGTAACTGTGATGATGTGATTCCTGTCAGACCCAGAGCTGCACTGCACATTATAAATAAAACAACAAACCAAACACAGTATAAGCATTCATTCATATATTTTTCCCTTTTTAGCCTAATGTACTATGGCACCTTAAGCATAAAGTAAAGTGTATGACTCTGGCATGAAATGAAATTATTGGGAAAAAAAGGCGAAAAAGCAGAAATGTAGTGGCGATGTGGCAATGTGATGTAAATGCACAAAGGAATATCAGCAGAAAAGTGGTGTGAAAACCACAGGATGTTTTTAGATGTAAAGGGTGCTGTGTGACCCAGGAGAAAATGCATTAAAATGCTTTGAGATAGTACAGACCTTCCAATTGAGCTTTTTTTCTTATGGCAGAACAGTTGCACGCTTGCGGCAGAAAGCGCATCCAGCAGAGCATCATGAATGCAAATTTGTGTTTATCAAGGCAGCAATTTAATAACCTCGCCACATGGAGCAGAAATGGGAATTTGGGGGGTTGCATTTATCACAAAAAGAAAGCTTAGTTGTCATTTACTAATGATTCATTTTTTTTCACATGACAAAACAAATCTTCAAAGCCACAGCAGGATTTGTGTTGCGTGTTACAGCTCCTGTTGAACTATAATTGTTTCTTATTCAATCATTACATTGTTGGTTTTCCTAGAAAAGATTTTGCTTTGAGAGAGTGATAGCTGCTAATTCTCTTATGAATTTGTGAATGGTTTTGCTTTAAGTGAATTTATGTGTGCATCCTCTTTTTGGATCAGGTATTTAGCAGAGGCCACAATGACTCTAGAGCAAGCTACAGGAATCACAGTGTGTGTGGGGGGGGGGGGGGGGTGCATGCTGTTGGA